>JAYESA010000007.1:12982661-13390161 GCA_036927795.1 Iris macrosiphon
CTGTAATTTAGTTTTTAAAAGATTAGTCGCTATAAGTTCAATTAACGTTGCTAATATGTTTCATTTAGCGACGTTTAGCGACGCACTTAGCGACGTATCTCTTTTAGACATTTAGCGACGTCATTAGAGACCTTGTTCCAGCATCAGCTAGATCCTCATGCGTACCTCCAGAGGAGACGAGGACAGAGATTTGGGCCGACGGTACCAAGTAAGTCAATTAAATGATTTAGCATCATATATATCGTGTATTTCTTTATTCATCATATATTGACTTTTTTGATCAAAATAATTATCTCTGTATAGATATCGTCCATCGTCGGTTCAGAGACGCCTGGGCCTCTTTCTGAGGAACAATTATGGTGGTCCATGGATCAACTACTCTGAAGCTCCGGAGGAGATGAAGGCGTTCTGGTTTGCGCACTTCAAGGTAAAAGTATATTATATAAATCCTCTAATTTATGCATATTATATAACTTATCCGTGATGCTCACTTACTAAATTATTTATTGTAGCAAACGTATTTCTATCCTTCTTTAGTTCCTCCTCCATACGAATAAGATCTAGTTTCGAGCACCGTTCATCACCGCTCATAAGCTAACCCATTTAGTACACCACCAAGCGAGCATAGTATTGTTATACTTCGATCTGTGGCAACAAGAAAATGGACTTCAAAGATTGTATATTGAACTGTGTTTCTCCTGTATCGGAAGAAAGAAACTTCGTATGGAAAGAAATAAAAATTTTGATTGCAATGTTTGATATGCTGATATCAAACAAATACTACGTTTATATAGGTAACTTCGAACCGATCGTTAGACGAACGTTGGATATGAACGTTGAAAAAATAAGAGTCGTTGAAAGAGCCATTGTGAAATAGCCGTTGTACATAAACCAACTACTAAACCAACAATCCATAGATTCAGACCCAATTTCAAACCGAAATAAAAACCAAATCATTCCCCGGCCTATTATTTGTCTTTATTCTTTACTTAGTCTTTTTTTTTCATATAAAAAAAACTAAACCATTAAAATAAACATAAAATTAGAGGACACAAATAAATACTAGTTTTTATTTTATTTTTTCTTTATTAACTTTTTTTTCTTATCAAACATTGCAATAGTCGTTTTTTTCTTTAAGTAACATTTTTCTTTACAATTTTCTAAATAAACCAAACCGTTTTTTTTTAAATTTGTTCCTAATTTTTTTTACAATTAATTTATTTTAATTTTATTACGCTAAAATAAATTTTCTTAAATCTAATTCCAAAACTAAACTAAATAAATAAAACCAAAACATAACTAATTAAAATTAATTAATAAAACAAACCAAATAAACCAAACCAAACCAAAACCACCCAACCGAACACGTGGGCCCCCACACCCAATTTTTGCCAACTATGTTGGCTGAAATTGTCACCCCCCCCATTTCAGCCAACAGTGTTGGCAGAAATTGGCTTGTGGGGTCCACTTTAATTTTTTTTTTGCCTACGTGTTCGTCTGTTGTGTTTTCGGCCAACACTGTTGGCTGACTCTGTCTCTATTTCAAAAAATGTCAAACTTGTTTCGTTTGCATTAATTTAATATAATTTTATTTCGCTACATGAAATTTTCTGAAAAAATATATTCTGAAAAATTACGAATACCCGGATAAATAATTTACCCACAAAACATGGTAATACTATCCCTTAAGAATATGTGGGTATTTTGACAAAAAATTTCCTTCATTTTTTCGTTTTTCTTCTTTTTTTGTCTTCATTTTTTCCGTTGTTTACATCTTTTTGTTATCGTTTTTTTGGGGAAATATTTATATAGTCACCAAATATAGAAATATAATTTTACAGAAAATTTAATTCATTGAAATTTGATTTATGGGAATATAGAATTTCCAGCTCCATAGTATTCAACATACCAAACGTCCTCTAAATCTAAAATACTCGACATTTTCCATCAGTATCGTATCACATCCTAAGATACGTATTGCGTATCCTTGGATACTAACAACATAGTTGACTAGTTACTGCATTCTTCTCATTCATTCGGTTAAAAGGTTGTTCTAGATGGGATAGTGGTGACGTCGGTCGGTCTAGTTGTTTCGCATGATGCAGTGATTTATTTGTGTCTAGTCTTATAAGATTTGAATTCTAGTTGCATATGCATATGCAAATATCCAACCTAACTAGAAATGGAGATGAGCCTCAACCTCCTTGCAGATTTTAATTTTGTCAAATTATTGTTCAATTAAGCTTTGAAAAAGGAATTACAAGCATTAACACATGGCGGGGATAGCTCAGTTGGGAGAGCGTCAGACTGAAGATCTGAAGGTCACGTGTTCGATCCACGTTCACCGCAATTTTTTATTTTTTACGCTGCTGAAAACTGAAATTCAGCTTTATATAATAGACATCCGACGTACCATGCTTGGCTGTTGGAGCATCTCCAATCCGTTCGTCTTGCAATGTTTTTCATATTTTCTTCTTCCTACTGCACTTGACAAATTATTGTTGTTTTTTTATTTATTTTTATTTTTGGGTACTGATCTTTTGCGAAAACAATTTATGGAATTGAGGGAAGCTGTAGTTCGCTTTTATTGCGTTTATACTTTTTGGTATTGACCGGACACCACCATTTAAGGAAATATATATGGTTTTTATTTTTATTTATTTTTTAGACTTTGGCTCTCGAGAAAGTTGTAAATTTTGGAATTGGATTTTCATAATTGATCTAATTAGTATTTGGACCTTAGACCAACTGTTGACTTGACTGACTGGGAGTTGTGTTGTTGTAAAAATCCTTGTATCTACCTCATGGTGGATGTCCATACCTACTATAATTTTATTTCTTCCGTGTACTAGTGACTCTTTCATCATCGAGTTAACCGTTGGTTCAAGATCCAAGTACTAATTAGATCGACTATTGAGACCTAAATTTAAATTTTATATTTTATTTTCGAAACCAAAGTCTAAAGTCACCAATATATATAGATAAACTTAAACAACAAATTGAGCTTGATGAGCTTGTTTAGTAAATGAGCCTTTCTTAGGCTCGAGCTCGAGCTCGTTAGCTCAACTAGCTCAACTCATACAAACTAGTGTTGGTAATGTACATGATTTTTGTTTCATCCACCAGCGCTGGATGAAATAAGTACACAAGAGGCTTATGAAATTGCAGTTTCTGCTGTTTATTTATTGTTCGGACATTTAACACAATCAGTGTTCTAGAAATTGGTCTATTCGACCGTCTAGGTGGTGCCTAGACGCTAGGTGCCTCTAGGTCGAAGCAAAAATTTTCTATTCAGTAGTATAATGCAGTTGTGTGTTTGTGCGGCCTTGTTCGGCACCTTGTACAACTTGTGTGTCATGTTCTGTCATATAGAAGTTGTCTTATTGTTAATACAAAATGATAGTTTGATCCAATATTTTGATTATTACAACCTTGTAGAAGTATTTGAACCTTGTAATAGAAAACAATAAACGTTTAGAGATGAGAGAAATAGTAAATAGAACCCAAATTAGTTAAAAAGTACTATATAAGCAATTACAAAGGAGTAGGAGAAAAGAGAACCAAAAAATAAAAAAATGTCTCATACATGTTAGACGTCTAGGCGCTAGGCGTCCCTCCTCTGCACCGAACCTGCATAGCAAATTTTAGAACTTGTTAGTAAGGCTACAAAGCACCGAGCCGCCAAGATCACTCCATCTCCATATTGTTATGTCCATCATATCTTATCTGTGTTGTTTAAGCAGATAAACAAGCACAACATTTCTTTCTTCACAAGTTTTCAGTAATCGCATCTTTTGTTACAATAGAAGGGGAAGTGATGTGCATCAATTCACATTATACACTCCTTGTGGTATTGTTAAAATACAAGCACTTCTGACATTGTGATCTTTCAACTTTCGGCTAGTTATTGTTATCAAAAAAATTGAAAACCTGTAAATAGAATAGCAAAAGTTAAGTGTTACTGGACTTCGGAACGAGTACCGCATGAAGCACCGTCCTGAAAGAATTATCCGAGTTTATGAGCAAATGTATCTCGAAATTCTCCTAGAGATAAAATTTTCCTTTTTACCGGCTTTCCGTCATAGCACACTGTTTCGGAAGAATTGATCCAAACTTAGCTCTTGTCCAGAGGAGAAAAATTGGATAGCATAATCGTTGAAGGAAGAAGAAAACATTGATGGAGAGTGACAGAGTTTTATATAGATTCCCAGAGATGGCTGACATAGAGGAGAAACAAGTATATATAGACAGTCCCCAAGCACTAACCAAAAGGACAATATTTTAATGGCATTAAACCAGTCGTTAAAGAGCAATAAACAAACTAAACGTCGGAATTTAATTTGTCCAACGTTCAAAATTTTAAAAGAGTAAAATGGTCAGAAATAATAAATGAAAAAAATAATTTTAGGGTCTTAGATCGAACCAGAGCAGATGTGGGCGAGTGTTGTCACACCCCAGTCCCAAAATGCCGAGGGACTGGACACGTGGCAATGGCCAGCAGCACGCACCGATGGACAACCCAATTTAATGGATCCATCAGGGCATGCTTAAGCTGTAATCTAACAGGAAATAGAACCAAAGTTACAGGTTACAGACTATTCTAATCTCATCCACAACAGATAATCACAGATTAAATGCCAGAATAATGCAAATAGAAATAACTATCAAATCTCAATAAAAGTGTCTCGGTGAACAATCCGAGCACAAGTCTGTTACATCAAATGCAAATAGACGGAAATAAAGGAACTGGAAATAGAAACAGAAACAGAAATAACTGACTATACACCACCAATGCTCAGGAGAAGTCCTCTCGTGCGAGCTCGTCCTCAGGTCCTAGTACAGCTCCTAGAAGTGCTCCTGTACGGTGTATCTCTGGATGGATCTCTTCGGCTATACCTGGGGACATAGTCCATTCCAGGTCCTCAGGGGACATAGCAAGGTGCAGATAATACAAGCCAAAATATAAGCAGTGCAGAAATAAGGAGACAGCAGGGTGAACTATGTAACCAGCTAAGTGATAAATGCAAGTTGAGAGCATCACTAGAACTCAGGCTGAGACCGCTACAAGCTCTGTGTCGGGGAGCCGGTAGCAGTAATAACACGTAAAGGGTCTAGCTCTGCTGGAGAGTCTACGACCTCACACTAATAGTATATATATATATGAAAACAGCCTGTAGCATGTGTGTCTCTCCCCACCCAATGTAATCACACGTCTCATGTCCATGACACGCAAGATCATAACTAATGCAGCAGTCATATAATGTCTATGAATATAATGTCTATGTCAATCTTGTATCCTACACTGAATCACCATGAATATCTCAGGAAGATTCTGTCTGCATGAATAGTGTCAAGTGTCTTGGGTCCTGATGTACTTGATAAGACAAGTACGAGCATTATCGGGTCTCGATAACCATCTCTATGTGACGTTACACAACTCCGCGTACGGAGTTGGCACCCGACTATGATCGGACACTATGTACGTCACACGTTTCCTAGGTCAAGCAGTTAAAACAAGTTTATATGAATTTACACAAGAAATTCAGCAAAATATTATCACAGGAACTACTGAGAATTGACAAGCTTTACTTGCCGACTGATGCTAAATTAAGCCAAGGAAATAAATAGCAGACTGCAGGGTTTGGTGTCACGTCCAGTCCCAAAATGCTGAGGGACTGGAGATACGTGGCAATGGCCAGCAGCACGCACCGATGGATAACCCAATTTAATGGAATCATCAGGGCGTGCTTAAGCTGTAAATAAGGTCTACTACATCACGTCACATTAATCTCATCCATAAAGATAAAGAAATAAACTGCATAATCAAATGGAAATAAGTAGCAACAACATCACAGCAAGTCAGTCGGAGGAACAATCCGACTATAGTCTGAATAAGCTGGCTCTATAGGCCAGGAACAAAAGATATAAACATAAAATAAATAAATGAGTACTGGGACAGGCACTCAGGAGAAGTCCTCGACAGTCACCTCGTCTTCAGTGTTCGGTTCAGCTCCAGCAATAGCTTCAGCTCCGGTCCCGTATACCTCGGGATACTGCTCCTCAGCTAGACCTGGGGACATAATCCATTCCAGGTCCTCAGTGGACATAGCAAGGCACAAGATAAAATAAGCCAACTGAATAAGCAGTGCAATAAATAAATGAACAGCAGGGTAAACTAAGTAACCATCTATGTGATATACAAATGAGAGCAACACTAGTACTCAGGCTGAGACCGCTACAAGCTCTATGTCGGGGAGCCGGTAGCAGTAATAACACGTAAAGGGTCTAGCTCTGCTGGAGAGTCTACAACCTCACAATAATAGTAGATATATATATAGAACAGCCTGTAGCCTGTGTGTCTCTCCCCACCCAATGTAATCACGCAAGCCATGACCATAACTGTCACGACCCGCACCCGGAAGTTCGGGCACGAGTGCGTGGGCACGTCCAGCCTACGCCGCAGAATCGGCGGTAGTACGCTGTCTAGGTCAAATCCAGCTTTACTAACTAGCTCATTCACAAATAACATAGACAAGATAATAACGAGAATTGAACTTAAGATTGCAACTGAAATAAATGTGACAACAGATTCAAATGTTTTAGTACAGGATTTCAAAATGAAGTCGGGGACAAACCCGATAAATGAGATAAGAATATAAATGAAAGATAGCTACTACTAGCTACTCTGCAGCAGGGGTCCCCTGGGTGGGTTCTGGCTCCTCATAGGTAACATCAGTCCCCTCATAGGGACCATAATAAGTAGGGGCAAGATCCTCATCATCGCCTAAATCAACAGATCCTGTCAGGAAAGGAGCAAAGTACACAGTGCACAACAAGGTTAAACTAAATATTTATGACAATTAAATATTGAATATCAAGTTAAGAAACTGCATAACAGAACATCATCATCTCAGAGTTAACTGTAAACAGGAATATGAGAAACAGAAATAAATGAAACAGGAAATAAAACTACAATAGCCAGCAAGAAATATAACATGACCAGAACTATCTGTGTAAACTTGTGTTTGTTTTTAGAATACATAGTTGGCATGTAGGGGTTTATAAGGCTAATCCGGCCGTCATAAACGGCTATTAGACAATATAATCGAGATCCGGCTGATGGACAGTCGTGTACCAACAGCTATTAGACAATACAGGGGAAAGGGTAAACTCCATGCCTCCTTAGTATTCTCCCACCCGACACGAAAAACAAGACATGAACTCCAGTATTCAAGACATGAAATTCAACATTTCTAACACTAGGTGTAAACATCAAGGGTACATGTATGGCAGAGAATTAATTATCATAATATATAAAGATTAACTTTGAAGTGCAGGTACTTGCCTGTTGTTTGGATCTGATTAATTTGGTTCTTGGGAGAAAAGTCCAGAGATGAGTCCAAAAGCTGAAATAGACATTACCATCATGCTCAGAAGATGTCAAATAGCTAGAAACGCCTGTCCTTGGGTCCAATTTGGAGACAAGGGCAAAAACGACAGTTTCGGGTCAAAACGGGGTCCGCCGATGGGCCCGCTTTGCACCGAAAAACGTGTCCGGGTCAAAGGTCTCCAAATTCACCAAACTTAGTGTCGACAGGTCAGGAACGCTGATACGAACCCCACGGAACTTCCAGATTTGGATTCCGATGAGCCGAACACAAAATCGCCCGTCGAGCGGGGCTTGTGGGGCCCACGACACACGATTTCGTCAACGTTCTCAGAATCGAACCAAACTTGACTCACAGGACCAGCGTATCGCTACGAGTCCGATGGCGTAAGTTTTGTCTCGATCTGACGAGTGTACAAGAAGTTAGGACAAATTGCAGAAAAGGCGGATACGGGACGATGTCCGCGGATACGCGTTGATTCCGGTGTGCACGCACACCCGAATCAGCTTCCGTGAAATCTCACACGTCCGTATCGACGACGCACACGTATCCGTGAAGACCGCACGCGACCAAGTCGTCCCGTTTGGCGGGGCGTACTCAGTTCCGGGGTGAAACAGGGTCTGGTTTTTCCTGTTTTTGGATCGCGGTGTGCGATCACCACAGGACGCGATGCCCCGAACAGTTTGTCCGGACACCGAGAGGGTCATATAGGCTTCGCGTAGAAATTTACAGAATCGAAAACGGAGATACAGGGTGCAAGATACGAGTACCTGAACTGGCTCGAGAAACAGGAATATCTTGTGTCCGTGTCGTGTCCGACACGACACGAGGAATCGGGGAAATTAGGGTTTCGGTTCTGCGGATGGCCGTAGACGGCGGGGGAGGAGGAGCAGAGGAGGGTGGCAGCGGCGGGCGGTCGAGTCGAGTGGGTGGTGGCTCGCCGGCTGGGGGGGTGCCGGAGAAGGAGGCTAGGGTTAAGGTTAGGGTCGGAGTTGGAGGAGGAAAAAGAAGAGGGGGGGGATTTAATAGGGCGGAGGAGGCCGGCCAAGGCGGGGCGAGAGGGGGGACGTGGCCGCGGAGAGCGGGGCGAGCCGGCCGGAGCGGGCGGCGCTGCGCGCGGAGCTCGCCGGAAGAGTCGGGCGGCGTGGGGGCTGGGGGAATCGGTCGTGCGGGTTTCGGGTCGCGGTCGGGCGGGTCTGGCGGATCCGACCCGACCCGCGAGGGGGCTGGGCCGGGCTCGGGCCCAATGGGCCGGGCCGGGCTGCTGGGCTGGAATAATAGAAATAATATAAATAATAATAATAATAAATATAATAGAAATAGTTAATTAAATAATTAATTAGTTTAAAAAGTTTTTAGGTATTTAAAAATAGGTCTGAGGCCCAATAAATTCCAGAAAAATTACCCTAAGTCCAGTTTTTCATTTTACACCCAAAAATATTATTTTCACAATATTTTAATATTGTTTAATATTAATAAAAAATCATATAATAATTCAAAACCCTGATTTTATTTACAGAAAATTCCCAGAAAATTCCAAAAAATTGTGAAAAATTCCAATTTTAATATTCTTGCAAAATCTGGGGGTTTACAACCTACCCAACTTATAGAAATTTCGTCCTCGAAATTTAAATTATGGTAGGGTTCTCTCTGTCCAACTCACTTGATTACAGTCTAACGGGTTTCTCTTAGGTGGACATTGCGGTCGCTACCCAACTTAGAATTCTACCCATATCCTCTAAGGCTGTACAACTAGTAAAGCTAGGTCTCAACTTAATAAATTTGGGTATTGAATGTTAAGTCTGCAACACAAAACACAGCACATAGGGTCTTGTCTTAGTCATAAAGGGTTATCATCAATTCGTCCGGTCTGAGGGGTATGTCTAGCACTACAAATCAACTTATACCAACCACAGGTTTTTGTCTTTCCGAAATAAGGGAAGACGAGGATCAATAATAAAGAGTTTTAAGGGCGAGGTGGTAGAACAGAGGTATAGGGATCAAGACGTTTAAGGAATTCTAATGGGAATTGTCAGGCGGTTATGGATTGAGATTCTATTCTGGTAATGCTGATACGATATGCTCGGACGTATTTAGGGACAAGTATACTAGTCAACTATATATCTCAATCCACGTAAAGTAGTTGTGCGAAGTGCGAATCAAAATGCACTAAGGTTGATCAGACCGTAGTACACTGATTCTGAATAGACACTTGTATTAGTGGGGTTGATCAGGCCTCAATAATACAGGTGTCATGAACAAGCCCGATAAAGAGGAAGCTTGCAAAACTAGGCTATAAAATAGCAGCATTAATCGAGTTTAGCAAAATTAAGTGCGCTAGATGATGATGAAAAGAGGTACAAATTTATTGAAGTTCACAAGACACATATAATAAGCACAATAGCAAAAAGCCTCCAAAAATCTCTACAGTTATCAACTATAAAGCATTCCAGGTTATTTAGCAAGTTCAAAAAAATTACTAGGTTGGGGCTGAGGTCACGAACCAATAGGCACGAAAACAATACTAGAAAAGATATCTACGAATCACTTACGCGCATTAGCTACTTCCAGAGTTTGCGCGTTCTCCACGGTCATTACGTAAGCCTGTCCGCGTCCTTGAGCAGCGGGACAGTCCCTCACTTGATGTGCTGCTGAGCCACAAAGTAGACAAATACCTAGCCTCTTTCTGCAAACTTGCCAAGTATGGCCGGGTCTATGACAATAGTTACAAGCAGCAGCTTGTTGGTTCTGTCCCTGGGCCTGGTGTTGGGGTGCTGGAGCTCGAGGGAGAGGACGCTGAGCTTGTTGCGGGGCCCTCTGCTGTTGCTGTTGTTGAAAAGGGCGTTTGTTGGGTCCCGCATTTCCGGTATCTCTTTCTCGCTTTAGCTTATGCCCCATGTCTCTCTCAACGCCTTGTGCCACGCTCAAGATTTCCTCGTAGGTGCGAGCTCGGCTGGTGGTGACAGCAAGGCGAATATCCGGAGATAGCCCCTTCTTGAATCTACGGGCTCTGTCCTCCGGGGTACGAACCATGTACTCCGCAAAGTGGCTTAACCTGCTAAATTTAGCAGTATACTCATCAACAGTCAGGTTACCTTGTTCCAGTCTCTCGAATTGGCTTTCGAGAGCTTCCCGAGCCACTTCGGGGTAAAATTTCTCCTTGAATAGCCTCTTAAAATCTTTCCAGGTGAGGTCAGGAGCAGATAGTTGGGGTTCATCTCTGAACCAGGTTCGAGCAATGTCGAACAGTTGCAGGCTTGCGGACTCCACTTTGAGATCATCAGGAACCCGAGCAGTCTTCAGGAGTCTCTCTACGTTCTCTATCCATTCATCGGCATAGAGAATGCCTTCAGTTCCGTAGAATTCCAGGGGTCTTAGGTTCTTGAAATCCTTGGCACTTCCTGGCCTCTTTTGTGGTGACTCTCGGGTCCGAAGAGCTTCTGGAAGGCTGGTCCGTAGCAGGGCAGTTTGTTCCTTCTGGGATTCCACCAATCCCTGGAACACTCCAAGTAGCTGTGCCCCATCTAGAGTAACTGCCGGAACAGATGGAGGCGGCGGGAGTGCAAGAGTCTCGGGCACATTCTGCTCAGCTGGTTCTGATGTGCCTCCTACTGTGTTCCCCGTCTGAACCATTCTGAAAGATTAAGGGATAGGAAGATCAGAATAGAATACTTGGAAATCAAAGGCGATGGAAAAAAATTGAGCAGCAAAGATATCAAGAATTGAAATAAGGACGCTATACTGTGAATGAGCTTTTCCTAGAATCCTCAATTTTATTCCATACCCTGTCCTAGGGTATTACCCTATTTTAGGATAGGACCTGCATGGGCCACCATAAAAATGTGTCACGACCCGCACCCGGAAGTTCGGGCACGAGTGCGTAGGCACGTCCAGCCTACGCCGCAGAATCGGCGGTAGTACGCTGTCTAGGTCAAATTCAGCTTTACTAACTAGCTCATTCACAAATAACATAGACAAGATAATAACGAGAATTGAACTTAAGATTGCAACTGAAATAAATGTGACAACAGATTCAAATGTTTTAGTACAGGATTTCAAAATGAAGTCGGGGACAAACCCGATAAATGAGATAAGAATATAAATGAAAGATAGCTACTACTAGCTACTCTGCAGCAGGGGTCCCCTGGGTGGGTTCTGGCTCCTCATAGGTAACATCAGTCCCCTCATAGGGACCATAATAAGTAGGGGCAAGATCCTCATCATCGCCTAAATCAACAGATCCAGTCAGGAAAGGAGCAAAGTACACAGTGCACAACAAGGTTAAACTAAATATTTATGACAATTAAATATTGAATATCAAGTTAAGAAACTGCATAACAGAACATTATCATCTCAGAGTTAACTGTAAACAGGAATATGAGAAACAGAAATAAATGAAACAGGAAATAAAACTACAATAGCCAGCAAGAAATATAACATGACCAGAACTATCTGTGTAAACTTGTGTTTGTTTTTAGAATACATAGTTGGCATGTAGGGGTTTATAAGGCTAATCCGGCCGTCATAAACGGCTATTAGACAATATAATCGAGATCCGGCTGATGGACAGTCGTGTACCAACAGCTATTAGACAATACAGGGGAAAGGGTAAACTCCATGCCTCCTTAGTATTCTCCCACCCGACACGAAGAACAAGACATGAACTCCAGTATTCAAGACATGAAATTCAACATTTCTAACACTAGGTGTAAACATCAAGGGTACATGTATGGCAGGGAATTAATTATCACAATATATAAAGATTAACTTTGAAGTGCAGGTACTTGCCTGTTGTTTGGATCTGATTAATTTGGTTCTTGGGGGAAAAGTCCAGAGATGAGTCCAAAAGCTGAAATAGACATTACCATCATGCTCAAAAGATGTCAAATAGCTAGAAATGCCTGTCCTTGGGTCCAATTTGGAGACAAGGGCAAAAACGGCAGTTTCGGGTCAAAATAGGGTCCGCCGATGGGCCCGCTTTGCACCAAAAAACGTATCCGGGTCAAAGGTCTCCAAATTCACCAAACTTAGTGTCGACAGGTCAGGAACGCTGATACGAACCCCACGGAACTTCCAGATTTGGATTCTGATGAGCCGAACACAAAATCGCCCGTCGAGCGGGGCCTGTGGGGCCTACGACACGCGATTTCGTCAACGTTCTCAGAATCGAACCAAACTTGACTCACAGGACCAGCGTATCGCTACGAGTCCGATGGCACAAGTTTCGTCTCGATCTGACGAGTGTACAAGAAGTTAGGGCGAATTGCAGAAAAGGCGGATACGGGGCGATGTCCGCGGATACGCGTTGATTCCGGTGTGCACGCACACCCGAATCAGCTTCCGTGAAATCTCACACGTCCGTATCGACGACGCGCACGTATCCGTGAAGACCGCACGCGACCAAGTCATCCCGTTTGGCGGGGCGTACTCAGTTCCGGGGTGAAATAGGGTCTGGTTTTTCCTGTTTTTGGATCGCGGTGTGCGATCACCACAGGACGAGATGCCCCGAACAGTTTATCCAGACACCGAGAGGGTCATACAGGCTTCGCGTAGAAATTTACAGAATCGAAAACGGAGATACAGGGTGCAAGATAGGAGTACCTGAACTGGCTCGAGAAACAGGGATATCTTGTGTCCGTGTCGTGTCCGACACGGCACGAGCAATCGGGAAAATTAGGGTTTCGGTTCTGCGGATGGCCGTAGACGGCGGGGGAGGAGGAGCAGAGGAGGGTGGCAGCGGCGGGCGGTCGAGGCGAGTGGGTGGTGGCTCGCCGGCTGGGGGGGGTGCCGGAGAAGGAGGCTAGGGTTAGGGTTAGGGTCGGAGTTGGAGGAGGAGGAAGAAGAAGAGGGGGGGGGGATTTAATAGGGCGGAGGAGGCCGGCCAAGGCGGGGCGAGAGGGGGGACGTGGCCGCGGAGAGCGGGGCGAGCCGGCCGGAGCGGGCGGCGCTGCGCGCGGAGCTCGCCGGAAGAGTCGGGCGGCGTGGGGGCTGGGGGAATCGGTCGTGCGGGTTTCGGGTCGCGGTCGGGCGGGTCTGGCGGATCCGACCCGACTCGCGAGGGGGCTGGGCCGGGCTCGGGCCCAATGGGCCGGGCCGGGCTGCTGGGCTGGAATAATAGAAATAATATAAATAATAATAATAAATATAATAGAAATAGTTAATTAAATAATTAATTAGTTTAAAAAGTTTTTAGGTATTTAAAAATAGGTCTGAGGCCCAATAAATTCCAAAAAAATTACCCTATGTCCAGTTTTTCATTTTACACCCAAAAATATTATTTTCACAATATTTTAATATTGTTTAATATCAATAAAAAATTATATAATAATTCAAAACCCTGATTTTATTTACAGAAAATTCCCAGAAAATTCCAGAAAATTGTGAAAAATTCTAATTTTATTTCTTGCAAAATCTGGGGATTTACAATAATGTCTCATGTCCATGTCAGCGGGATTATAACTAATGCAACAAGTTCTACTGTTTATAATAAATGTCTCTATCAAGTCCTGTATCCTATACAGAATCACCACGAATATCTCAGGAGGATTCTGTCCATGATAGTGTCAAGTGTCCTGGGTTGTAGGGTACTTGATAGGTCAAGTACAAAGTAAGGGGATCATAAATCCATCTCTAAATGACGAACCCAACACCGCGTACGGTGTCGGCACCCGACTATGATCGGACACTAGGTACGTCATACGTTCCCTAGGTTAAGCAGTTTAAATCAGTTTATATGAATTTGCACAAGAAATCCAGCAGAGTATTTTTACAGAAAATATGAAAATAATGACTGCAAGTTTGGCAAGGTGCACTTGCCTGGTGTTTGGATTCCACTTAGGTCCTGGTTTCGAAATTTTCAGAGATGTCTCCGAAAGCTAAAATAAATAGTACCATCACACTCAGAAGGTGTCAAACAACTGGGATCGCCTGTCCTTGGGTCCAATTTGGAGACAAGGGCAAAAACGGCAATTTCGGCCCAAAATGGGGTCCACCGGTGGGCCCGCTTTGCACCGAAAAATGTGTCAGGGTCAACGGTCTCCAAATTCACCAAACTTAGTGTCAACAGGTCAGGAACGCTGATACGAACCCAACGGAACTTTCAGATTTGAATTCCGATGAGCCGATCACAAAATCGCCCGTCGAGCGGGGCCTGTGGGGCCCACACACGCGATTTCGTCAACGTTCTCAGAATCGGACCAAACTTGACCCACAAGACCAGCGTATCGCTACGAGTCCGATGGCACAAGTTTCGTCTCGATCCGACGTGTGTGCACGAAGTTAGGGTGAAATGCAAAAAAGGCAGATACGGGGCGATGTTCGTGGATACGCGTTGATTCCGGTGTGCACGCACACCCGAATCAGCTTTCGCAAAATCCCACATGTCCGTATCGACGGGGCACACGTATCTGTGAAGATCGCACGCGACCAAGTCGTCCCGTTTGGCGGGACGCACTCAGTTCCGGGGTAAAATAGGGTCTGGTTTTTTCTGTTTTTGGATCGCGGTGTGTGATCACCACAGGACGCGATGCCCCGAGCGGTTTGTCCGGGCACCGAGAGGGTCATACAGGCTTCGCGTAGCAATTTACAGAATCGAAATCAGAGGTCCGAGGTGTGAGATACAAGTACCTGAATGAGGCTTCACGAAACGGGGTTTTCGTGTCCGAGTGTCCTGTGTCGACGAGTCCAGATTAGAGCACCGATCCTCTGTGTCGTGTCCGCGCTCACCGGAGTCTACGCTGGATGGGGTGGCGTTGCCGGAGGTGGCCGGGTACTCGGGGAGGCAGGGCGCCGCCGAGGAGGAGGCACGGCGGCCGGGCGGCGAAGTCCGGGGGCTGCGGGTGGAAATGGGGCCGTGCTCGGCCGCTGGTGGGAGGAGGAGGAGTCGCTGGGGTCTGTGAGCGCGGGGTGTCTCACGGCGGGAGGAGGCCGGCTCGGGCGCTGGCTGGGGCGGCTCTTGGCGGAGGGCAGCGGGGCTAGGGGAGGGGATGGCCGGAGCTAGGAGAGGTGAGGGAGGAGGAGGACAGGAGGGTAGGGGGTTTTATAGGCTGGGGCTGGGGTGGCTCGGGGGAGGGTCGTGGCGGAAGAGGCGGGCCGCGGGGAGATCGTGGGGGCTCTCGCGGAGGGGAGGCGCGGTCGTGGCGGTGCGTTTTCCGGCGGCGGAGCGTGGGACGCGGGCACAGGCGACGTGGGGGGGAGGGGATGATGAAGCGGGTCGGGCGCGGATCCGGACTGGGCGGACCCGCCCGACCCGCTAGGGGTGTGAGGGCTGGGCTGGGCTGGGTTCTTAACGGGCTCGGCCTACTGGGCCGGGCCGGCCCAAAGCTAAGAATAAATAATAATAATAAATAACAGAATTTTAATAATAAAAATATTTAATTAATTAATAATTAGAAAAATAGTTTTTAGGCTTTTAAAAATAGGTCTGAGGTCCAATAAAATCCCAAAAAATTACCCTAAGTCCGGTTTTCTATTTTACACCATAAAATCATATTTTCATTTCATTTTAATGTTATTTATTGGCAATTAAAAATTACAACTCACTACAGGGCCTATGTAAATTCCTGAAAAAAATTGCATATTAATTCCAGAAATTGATTTTAAAAATCTCTGAAAATTTTAGGGTGTTTACAATCTACCCCCCTTAAGAGGATTGCGTCCTCGCAATCGAAGGATAAACTATAAAGGCAAGATTTACAGAATTAAAGAATGCTTAGGTTCTACCTGATTCTGCAAATAGGTGTGGATAACGCTGCCGCATAACATCTTCTCGCTCCCAAGTCGATTCGCCAGGAGAGTGCTGCTTCCAAGCTACTCGAACCAGCCTGATTGTCTGCCCTCGCAGTGTCTTCTCGCTGGTGTCGAGTATACCCACTGGCTGTTCTTCGTATCTCAGGCTAGGTCCCACCGAAATCTCAGAATGATCAACTATATGGCTTGGGTCCGTCACATACCTCCTCAGTTGTGAGACGTGGAATACGTCATGCACTCTCTCTAAGGACGGAGGTAATGCAAGACGGTAAGCCACCTCACCGATGCGCTCCAAGATATCAAATGGCCCAATGTACCTTGGGCTTAACTTGCCTCTGCTGCCGAATCTGATAGTACCTCTAGTGGGCGAGATCCTCAAAAATACATGCTCTCCTTCCTTGAACTCCAGGGGTCGTCGGTGTGCATCGGCCCAATGCTTCTGTCTATCCTGGGCTGTACGGAGATGGTTCTGAATCTGTTTTACTTTCTCCACTGTCTCTGTTACCAGTTCTGGACCTAGTAATTGACGTTCGCCAACGTCGCTCCAGCATACAGGCGATCTGCACTTCCTTCCGTACAATGCCTCGAAAGGTGCCATCTGAATGCTTGCCTGATAGCTGTTGTTGTAGGAGAACTCTACTAGGTGCAGATGATCTTCCCAATATCCTCCGAAGTCCAGTATACATGATCGTAGCATATCCTCCAGGATCTGAATTGTGCGCTCTGATTGGCCATCTGTCTGAGGATGATAGGCAGTACTGAACTTGAGCCCGGTGCCGAGACTCTCTTGCATGCTTCGCCAGAAGTGAGATATAAATCTCGAGTCTTGATCTGATACAATACTAACCGACACTCCATGTAATTTTACGATCTGACGCATATACATGTCGGCTAGTACTTCCGTGGATTGTCCAACTCTGAACGGCAAGAAGTGAGCCGACTTAGTGAGCCGATCCACGATGACCCATACTGCATCCTTACCACTAGGGCTTCTTGGAAATTCAGTGACAAAGTCCATGGTAATATGCTCCCACTTCCATTCAGGGATGGGAAGCGGCTGCAACATACCTGCAGTCCTTTGGTGCTCGGCCTTCACCTGCTGGCAGTCTAAGCATTTTGCCACAAATTGGGCAATCTCCCTTTTCATTCCATGCCACCAGTAATATTTTCTTATGTCCCGGTACATCTTGGTTCCTCCTGGATGAACCGAGTATATGGAGCTATGGGCTTTTGTCATCAATTCCTGCCTTAATTCTCCATTTGGAACACATAGGCGATTTTCGCACCTTAATGTTCCGTCCTCGTGGATGCGAAGTCCCGTCTGCAGGCCTGCTTCTGTTCTCTCTTTCAGCCTTCGGAATCTGGCATCATTAGGCAAAGCTTCCTTGATTCTCTCCACCAGCGATGACTTCACTTCAAGGTTAGCCAGCAAACCATTTTGTCCAGGTAGAACAACCTCTATCTGAAGATCTTGCAAGTCTTGTAATAGTTGAGGCTGCTCCGTTAAGAAATAAGTCGAGGGTTTTCTGCTGAGGGCGTCGTCTACAACATTTGCTTTCCCCGGGTGGTACTGCAGATCGATGTCAAAGTCCACCATCAACTCAAGCCAACGCCTTTGCCTCATGTTGAGCTCCTTCTGTGTATAAACATACTTCAAGCTCTTATGATCAGTGAATATCTCGACCTTCTCTCCATACAGATAATGACTCCAGATCTTCAATGCAAAAATCACTGCAGCTAGCTCCAGGTCGTGTGTTGGGTAGTTCTTCTCGTGGACCTTCAGCTGCCTCGATGCATAAGCGATAACCTTGCCATGTTGCATCAAGACACAACCTAGTCCACTACCGGACGCATCACTGTATACAACAAAACCTCCTGACCCTGAGGGAAGAGTCAAGACTAGTGCTGTTGTTAGACGCCTCTTCAATTCTTCGAAGGTATTCTGGCATTCTTCCGTCCATATGAACTCCTGATCCTTCCGTGTCAGCTTAGTCATCGGCTCTGCGATCCTTGAAAAATTTTCTACGAACCGCCGGTAATACCCAGCAAGTCCAAGAAAACTTCTCACTTCCGCAACAGAGGTAGGGGTAGGCCAGGTCTCTATAGCAGTGACCTTTTCTGGGTCCACAGACAGTCCTTCACCCGAGATAATATGCCCTAAGAATGGCACCCTGTCCATACAGAACTCATATTTGCTGAGTTTGGCATATAGCTTCTCCCTTCTCAAAGTTTCTAGCACAATCCGGAGGTGTTCCTCGTGCTCTTCGTGGTTCTTGGAGTAGACTAGGATATCATCAATGAATACCACCACGAACTTATCCAAGTACTGATGGAAGATCCCGTTCATCAAACTCATAAATACGGCGGGTGCGTTGGTTAAACCAAACGGCATAACTAGGAACTCATAATGCCCATACTTAGTTCTGAAGGCCGTCTTTGGGATATCTTCCTTCTTCACCCTAATCTGGTGATAACCGGATCTAAGGTCAATCTTTGAGAATACCTTAGCACCACTCAATTGGTCAAACAAATCATCAATACGTGGTAATGGGTACCGGTTCTTAATAGTTACAGCATTAAGGGCTCTGTAATCAATGCACAGTCGTACAGATCCGTCCTTCTTGGGTACAAAAAGTATAGGTGCTCCCCATGGTAAAATACTGGGCCGGATAAATCCTTTCTCCAGAAGGTCGTCAACTTGTGTTTTCAGCTCCACTAACTCCTTAGGTGCTAGCCGATATACCGATGAAGTGATAGGTTTGGCTCCTGGAGTTAGGTCTATTGTGAATTATATCTCCCGATCAGGTGGTAAACCTGGAAGATCGTCGGAAAACACATCCACAAATTCTGTTATGACTCTTGGGTAACTTGAATCTTCTTCTACAGTCAATACCCTAAGAGTTGGCTGGACCCCTTGTTCTACAGCTCCTCGTAGAAATTCAAACTCAGGAAGGCTAGGGGGTCTAAATATCACTTTTCTAAGCCGGCAATCCAGTGTCGCATGGTACTGACTTAACCAGTCCATACCAAGTACAACATCGTAATCAGGCATAGAAAAGATCAAGAATTGGGCTCGCATCTCTCAGCCACAGACTACTACCGAACATGATCTACAAGTATCACTAACCGGGATAATTCTACCTTCCGTTAGAATTCTCTTCATCTTCGAGAGAGGTGCGGTAGCTATTCTATGGGTGGCTACGAAGCTAGAAGCAAGAAATGAATGCAAAGCTCCAGAATCAAATAATGCTACAGCAGGAATTGAAGCTACTAATATGGTACCTGCTATCACTTCGCCTGCAGTAGCTTCCTCAGTGACTGCTAGTGCATATGCCTGACCTCGTCCCTGAGCGGGACCCCTTTGCTGACGAGTTTGTTGGAACAATGCTGCCTGAGGTGGTAGAGGTGGCCTGGCTCCTCCAGGCCCTGTCTGAGTTGCTCCCCCAGCTGGAAGAGCTGCAGGTGGAGCTGGTCGATTCGAAACTCCCTCTCGACGTTCCGAGCAGTCCTTTGAGAAGTGTTGTCCAGATCCGCAAACCAGGCAGAGTCCCAGCTTGCGTTGACATTCCTTTTCAATATGTCCTACCTTGCTGCAGTAATGGCAAGTAGGCAGGTTCTTAGTTGCTGCTCTTGGAGGTGGGCTCTTCTGGGGCCGTTTAGCAGATTCCCCTGGTGATGATTTGGACGGTGCTGAGGAGAAGGGACGTTTCAGGCTTGATTCTCTTCGAGTAACGCGCTCCAGCCGACGTGCTGCAGCTAGGACGTCGGTGTAAGAGGTGGGCGCAACCGATCCGATTAACTTCTGAAGCTCGAACCTGAGCCCATCAAAGAACTTCTCCGCCTTTTCCTCTTCGGTAGGAATTAGCGAAGGGGCAAAGTGGCTCAGGCGAATGAATTCGGCGTTATATTCCTCCACCGTCATGTTGCCCTGGATCAGGCGGTTGAATCTGTCTCGGAGTTCTGACCGAGCCGCAGCAGGGATGTACATTTCCTGGAAGAGCCTGGAGAACTCCTCCTAGATAACCTGATCATGTCCGAGCCTTCTTTCTTCGGACAACCACCAATGATGCGCGTTGTCCGTCAGTTGCATCCTGACGGCAGTTATCCATTTGTCCCTTGGTAGTTCGGCGGCCTCCAACTGATGCTGTGTGTTTGTAAGTCATTCATGCACTTCAGTTGGTCCTTTCTTGCCCGAGAAGGTACGGGGCTTGAGTTGACGGAAATCCGTGATAGATCCCGTCGCTGGCCGCCTATTTGGTGGATTTGCATGTTCTAATGCTGCGACTAGGCTGTTCCTTAGGGTCTCGGCCTCTCGGCGTTGGGTCTCCTGTTGGATCTGTTGTTGTGCCTGCATCATGGCGTAGAACATCTGGAACATTTGCTGGACGTCCATTGCCTGTCCTGGGGGAAAGACAGGCATCACAGGAGGGAACTGGGGAGGAGGCGGGATGTCATCACGCCTGAACCTGGAACTTGGCTGGCCAGTTTGATTGCTCTGAGAGGATTGTCCTCTGGTATCTGGCGTCGTTCCAGCTTCGCAGGTAAACCCTGCTTCAGTCGGTGTACCCAATGTAGCGCCCTGCTCCGCATCGACGCTACGTACAAAGTGAGATCGCCTTGCTTGCTCGAACGGAAGTCTTCTCGGAGAGTTCCCGACCGATTAATCAAGTGAGTGGGCAGAACTGCATTCTCTGATTCTTGCACGACTTAATAATGAATCTGAGTTTTTGAATGCTTGTTGCTTAATAAGATTGTTTCATAAGAAGAAAGATAGAACCGACTCGGTATGCTAATAAGAGAACTCACATAACTTGTCAGTAAAACGAATCTGCTTGCTTGCCTAATAAGAGAACTAGAATGCTTGTCTGAAACGAGATAGAACCTTGCCATGCTAATAACAAGAGTAAAAAGGATTGCTTGCACTTATATCGTATGCTAGACTGGAATACTAGAATGCTTGTCCACAAGAGATAGAATTTGCATGCTAGAGTTATAAGAACTGTTCTTGCTTGTTACTTGTTTAAGAGTTAGCTTGCTTGAATATGTGTTATAGTTGGCTTGTGAAAAGACAAAACTTGGTGAATAGCGTGAACTTGTGAATCTAGACTAATAGCCCACCCTGAGGCTTAAAAACCTTAAGGGGGAGACATGGCTATTAGGCAATGTGCATTAAGACAATGAGCTTCGGCTATCTGGACTTGAGTTAAAGAAAAGAGAAAAGAGAAAAGAAGAGATAGACTTGTTGTGCATAGTTCATCAGTTGCATGATAGCATATTTTTCTGATAGGGCTTGCATTCATGCATTTGGTCAGGACAACTTGTGCACAAGGATTATCTCTCGGGCGGTCCCTGGGGCACTGGGGATCGTTCGGCCTAGGAGAGATCTAGATACCTGAGGCTTGTACGTCCTTGGGTAGACCGAGACTCGTCTATTAGTGAGATTGGGCTTGTACGTCCCAACTGCTAATCCCGTGGAGGGGACCATCATGTAGTTAGGGCGCATGCTAGGCTAGCCTTCTTGCATACCTAACTGTTTGATGCAGGGACGAACAGGAAACTAGAGAACTGTATACTTTATGTTATGAAAATTATTGCTAACTTGTGTGTCTACTGCAGGGATAACCGCTCGACCGTGGGTAAGAAATAATATGAGTTTATACATAAGCCTACTTATTCATCTAGTCTGCACCGTTGAGTTTCTGTTAGTACTTCATGTATATAGATATGTTGCCTTAAATGCTTGAAGATATGACAGTCCACTTGATATGTTTGCCTCAATTCGATATGCTCAGTCTGCTAAATAAGCTTTGCCCCAAAAAGAGTTAGATTATGATACACAATGCACGTTGTGTACGTCCCGATGAGAACGATTTTCCTGCAGGAGAGCTGCAACGTGGTGATTCACGTTCAGCGGGGACAATTGAGCTTGCGGAAGATTGGGGCGTTGCTTGGATGCTTGAGTATCGAGTATGCAAAACTGTTTTAAAGTTATGTTTTTCAAAGAGGTGTAATCTGACTAATTGTTCTAAGCTGCATGAAATGAACTTAGGTAAAAGTAGCAAGATCACTAGTAATGCAATATTTTGCCACATGATTACTTAGTGTGGGTTTCAGGGGATGTAGCTTCTGTTCAGTTGTTTTATCTCACCAGTACTTGCATAAAGTGCTGACCCACCAACAGTTTGCTTGTTCTCAGGTGCTCGTTCGTCCAGGAAGCGATAGCCGTGCCTCATCCCAAGGAACCAGAAATCTGGAGTCGATGCTTGGAGCCGCATCGAGTTGTGCCTGCTTGAGTTGCTTTTGTATAAAGGGACATAATGTATGGAACGGTATCATTGTAATCGAGAGAAGAGTGCTTGAGCGAATTGTAACCTCGGCCATGTGCCGCTTGTAACATTTGTGAATATCAATAAAAGAGCCTATTTTTATATGCCATTGTGTTCTTCACTTTTCTGCAATGTTATGTGCCGCTGCTTCAGATATTGAATAGCTTACTTGCCCTTGTTTCAAAGCTTTGGCCTTGTGCAAGCGCATCTTAGGCTTGTACGGCATCACGCCTGTGCGAGGATGATCGGTTCCGTAGGGACCAAAGCGAGGACGAACGGCCCTGCGGGACCGGGGCGTGACAGAATGGTATCAGAGCAACTCAATTCTTTGCCCATTCCGTTGCCTCCGACTCTGAGTTGTGATTGTGTTGCAATGAACGTTCCATACAATAAGTCCATAGATATTCTCAAAGATGCGCACAAAAAGTTTTCTGGATTTGTTTTCATTGCTTGAGATGTGATTTATGATTTCTGGATTTGTTGAGTTTTGATTCGGGAAGGTGAGGGATGAGGACTATCGCTGCTCTGTGTTATCGTGAGTTTCTCTTTGAGTTTCGAGGACGAAACTCTTTGTTGATGGGTAAGTATGTAGCGCCCTGCTCCGCATCGACGCTACGTACAAAGTGAGATCGCCTTGCTTGCTCGAACGGAAGTCTTCTCGGAGAGTTCCCGACCGATTAATCAAGTGAGTGGGCAGAACTGCATTCTCTAATTCTTGCACGACTTAATAATAAATCTGAGTTTTTGAATGCTTGTTGCTTAATAAGATTGTTTCATAAGAAGAAAGATAGAACCGACTCAGTATGCTAATAAGAGAACTCACATAACTTATCATTAAAACGAATCTGCTTGCTTGCCTAATAAGAGAACTAGAATGCTTGTCTGAAATGAGATAGAATCTTGCCATGCTAATAACAAGAGTAAAAAGGATTGCTTGCACTTATATCGTATGCTAGACTGGAATACTAGAATGCTTGTCCACAAGAGATAGAATTTGCATGCTAGAGTTATAAGAACTGTTCTTGCTTGTTACTTGTTTAAGAGTTAGCTTGCTTGAATATGTGTTA
This sequence comes from Iris macrosiphon, assembly GCA_036927795.1. Taxonomy (NCBI): domain Eukaryota; kingdom Viridiplantae; phylum Streptophyta; class Magnoliopsida; order Asparagales; family Iridaceae; genus Iris; species Iris macrosiphon. The sequence goes on from JAYESA010000007.1 coordinate 13,006,191, forward strand.
TAGTTGGCTTGTGAAAAGACAAAACTTGGTGAATAGCGTGAACTTGTGAATCTAGACTAATAGCCCACCCTGAGGCTTAAAAACCTTAAGGGGGAGACATGGCTATTAGGCAATGTGCATTAAGACAATGAGCTTCGGCTATCTGGACTTGAGTTAGAGAAAAGAGAAAAGAAGAGATAGACTTGTTGTGCATAGTTCATCAGTTGCATGATAGCATATTTTTCTGATAGGGCTTGCATTCATGCATTTGGTCAGGACAACTTGTGCACAAGGATTATCTCTCGGGCGGTCCCTGGGGCACTGGGGATCGTTCGGCCTAGGAGAGATCTAGATACCTGAGGCTTGTACGTCCTTGGGTAGACCGAGACTCGTCTATTAGTGAGATTGGGCTTGTACGTCCCAACTGCTAATCCCGTGGAGAGGACCATCATGTAGTTAGGGTACATGCTAGGCTAGCCTTCTTGCATACCTAACTGTTTGATGCAGGGACGAACAGGAAACTAGAGAACTGTATACTTTATGTTATGAAAATTATTGCTAACTTGTGTGTCTACTGCAGGGATAACCGCTCGACCGTGGGTAAGAAATAATATGAGTTTATACATAAGCCTGCTTATTCATCTAGTCTGCACCGTTGAGTTTCTGTTAGTACTTCATGTATATAGATATGTTGCCTTAAATGCTTGAAGATATGACAGTCCACTTGATATGTTTGCCTCAATTCGATATGCTCAGTCTGCTAAATAAGCTTTGCCCCAAAAAGAGTTAGATTATGATACACAATGCACGTTGCGTACGTCCCGATGAGAACGATTGTCCTGCGGGAGAGCTGCAACGTGGTGATTCACGTTCAGCGGGGACAATTGAGCTTGCGGGAGATTGGGGCGTTGCTTGGATGCTTGAGTATCGAGTATGCAAAACTGTTTTAAAGTTATGTTTTTCAAAGAGGTGTAATCTGACTAATTGTTCTAAGCTGCATGAAATGAACTTAGGTAAAAGTAGCAAGATCACTAGTAATGTAATGTTTTGCCACATGATTACTTAGTGTGGGTTTCAGGGGATGTAGCTTCTGTTCAGTTGTTTTATCTCACCAGTACTTGCATAAAGTGCTGACCCACCAACAGTTTGCTTGTTCTCAGGTGCTCGTTCGTCCAGGAAGCGATAGCCGTGCCTCATCCCAAGGAACCGGAAATCTGGAGTCGATGCCTGGAGCCGCATCGAGTTGTGCCTGCTTGAGTTGCTTTTGTATAAAGGGACATAATGTATGGAACGGTATCATTGTAATCGAGAGAAGAGTGCTTGAGCGAATTGTAACCTCGGCCATGTGCCGCTTGTAACATTTGTGAATATCAATAAAAGAGCCTATTTTCATATGCCATTGTGTTCTTCACTTTTCTGCAATGTTATGTGCCGCTGCTTCAGATATTGAATAGCTTACTTGCCCTTGTTTCAAAGCTTTGGCCTTGTGCAAGCGCATCTTAGGCTTGCACGGCATCACGCCCGTGCGAGGACGATCGGTTCCGTAGGGACCAAACCGAGGACGAACGGCCCTGCGAGACCGGGGCGTGACAGAATGGTATCAGAGCAACTCAATTCTTTGCCCATTTCGTTGCCTCTGACTCTGAGTTGTGATTGTGTTGCAATGAACGTTCCATACAATAAGTCCATAGATATTCTCAAAGATGCGCGCAAAAAGTTTTTTGGATTTGTTTTCATTGCTTGAGATATGATTTATGATTTCTGGATTTGTTGAGTTTTGATTCGGGAAGGTGAGGGATGAGGACTATCGCTGCTCTGTGTTATCGTGAGTTTCTCTTTGAGTTTCGAGGACGAAACTCTTTGTTGATGGGTAAGTATGTAGCGCCCTACTCCGCATCGACGCTACGTACAAAGTGAGATCGCCTTGCTTGCTCGAACGGAAGTCTTCTCGGAGAGTTCCCGACCGATTAATCAAGTGAGTGGGCAGAACTGCATTCTCTGATTCTTGCACGACTTAATAATGAATCTGAGTTTTTGAATGCTTGTTGCTTAATAAGATTGTTTCATAAGAAGAAAGATAGAACCGACTCAGTATGCTAATAAGAGAACTCACATAACTTGTCATTAAAACGAATCTGCTTGCTTGCCTAATAAGAGAACTAGAATGCTTGTCTGAAACGAGATAGAACCTTGCCATGCTAATAACAAGAGTAAAAAGGATTGCTTGCACTTATATCGTATGCTAGACTGGAATACTAGAATGCTTGTCCACAAGAGATAGAATTTGCATGCTAGAGTTATAAGAACTGTTCTTGCTTGTTATATGTTTAAGAGTTAGCTTGCTTGAATATGTGTTATAGTTGGCTTGTGAAAAGACAAAACTTGGTGAATAGCGTGAACTTGTGAATCTAGACTAATAGCCCATCCTGAGGCTTAAAAACCTTAAGGGGGAGACATGGCTATTAGGCAATGTGCATTAAGACAATGAGCTTCGGCTATCTGGACTTGAGTTAGAGAAAAGAGAAAAGAGAAAAGAAGAGATAGACTTGTTGTGCATAGTTCATCAGTTGCATGATAGCATATTTTTCTGATAGGGCTTGCATTCATGCATTTGGTCAGGACAACTTGTGCACAAGGATTATCTCTCGGGCGGTCCCTGGGGCACTGGGGATCGTTCGGCCTAGGAGAGATCTAGATACCTGAGGCTTGTACGTCCTTGGGTAGACCGAGACTCGTCTATTAGTGAGATTGGGCTTGTACGTCCCAACTGCTAATCCCGTGGAGGGGACCATCATGTAGTTTGGGCGCATGCTAGGCTAGCCTTCTTGCATACCTAACTGTTTGATGCAGGGACGAACAGGAAACTAGAGAACTGTATACTTTATGTTATGAAAATTATTGCTAACTTGTGTGTCTACTGCAGGGATAACCGCTCGACCGTGGGTAAGAAATAATATGAGTTTATACATAAGCCTGCTTTTTCATCTAGTCTGCACCGTTGAGTTTCTGTTAGTACTTCATGTATATAGATATGTTGCCTTAAATGCTTGAAGATATGACAGTCCACTTGATATGTTTGCCTCAATTCGATATGCTCAGTCTGCTAAATAAGCTTTGCCCCAAAAAGAGTTAGATTATGATACACAATGCACGTTGCGTACGTCCCGATGAGAACGATTGTCCTGCGGGAGAGCTGCAACATGGTGATTCACGTTCAGCGGGGATAATTGAGCTTGCGGGAGATTGGGGCGTTGCTTGGATGCTTGAGTATCGAGTATGCAAAACTGTTTTAAAGTTATGTTTTTCAAAGAGGTGTAATCTGACTAATTGTTCTAAGCTGCATGAAATGAACTTAGATAAAAGTAGCAAGATCACTAGTAATGCAATGTTTTGCCACATGATTACTTAGTGTGGGTTTCAGGGGATGTAGCTTCTGTTCAGTTGTTTTATCTCACCAGTACTTGCATAAAGTGCTGACCCACCAACAGTTTGCTTGTTCTCAGGTGCTCGTTCGTCCAGGAAGCGATAGCCGTGCCTCATCCCAAGGAACCGGAAATCTGGAGTCGATGCCTGGAGCCGCATCGAGTTGTGCCTGCTTGAGTTACTTTTGTATAAAGGGACATAATGTATGGAACGGTATCATTGTAATCGAGAGAAGAGTGCTTGAGCGAATTGTAACCTCGGCCATGTGCCGCTTGTAACATTTGTGAATATCAATAAAAGAGCCTATTTTCATATGCCATTGTGTTCTTCACTTTTCTGCAATGTTATGTGCCGCTGCTTCAGATATTGAATAGCTTACTTGCCCTTGTTTCAAAGCTTTGGCCTTGTGCAAGCGCATCTTAGGCTTGCACGGCATCACGCCCGTGCGAGGACGATCGGTTCCGTAGGGACCAAAGCGAGGACGAACGGCCCTGCGAGACCGGGGCGTGACAGAATGGTATCAGAGCAACTCAATTCTTTGCCCATTCCGTTGCCTCCGACTCTGAGTTGTGATTGTGTTGCAATGAACGTTCCATACAATAAGTCCATAGATATTCTCAAAGATGCGCGCAAAAAGTTTTTTGGATTTGTTTTCATTGCTTGAGATATGATTTATGATTTCTGGATTTGTTGAGTTTTGATTCGGGAAGGTGAGGGATGAGGACTATCGCTGCTCTGTGTTATCGTGAGTTTCTCTTTGAGTTTCGAGGACGAAACTCTTTGTTGATGGGTAAGTATGTAGCGCCCTGCTCCGCATCGACGCTACGTACAAAGTGAGATCGCCTTGCTTGCTCAAACGGAAGTCTTCTCGGAGAGTTCCCGACCGATTAATCAAGTGAGTGGGCAGAACTGCATTCTCTGATTCTTGCACGACTTAATAATGAATCTGAGTTTTTGAATGCTTGTTGCTTAATAAGATTGTTTCATAAGAAGAAAGATAGAACTGACTCAGTATGCTAATAAGAGAACTCACATAACTTGTCATTAAAACGAATCTGCTTGCTTGCCTAATAAGAGAACTAGAATGCTTGTCTGAAACGAGATAGAACCTTGCCATGCTAATAACAAGAGTAAAAAGGATTGCTTGCACTTATATCGTATGCTAGACTGGAATACTAGAATGCTTGTCCACAAGAGATAGAATTTGCATGCTAGAGTTATAAGAACTGTTCTTGCTTGTTACTTGTTTAAGAGTTAGCTTGCTTGAATATGTGTTATAGTTGGCTTGTGAAAAGACAAAACTTGGTGAATAGCGTGAACTTGTGAATCTAGACTAATAGCCCACCCTGAGGCTTAAAAACCTTAAGGGGGAGACATGGCTATTAGGCAATGTGCATTAAGACAATGAGCTTCGGCTATCTGGACTTGAGTTAGAGAAAAGAGAAAAGAGAAAAGAAGAGATAGACTTGTTGTGCATAGTTCATCAGTTGCATGATAGCATATTTTTCTGATAGGGCTTGCATTCATGCATTTGGTCAGGACAACTTGTGCACAAGGATTATCTCTCGGGCGATCCCTGGGGCACTGGGGATCGTTCGGTCTAGGAGAGATCTAGATACCTGAGGCTTGTACGTCCTTGGGTAGACCGAGACTCGTCTATTAGTGAGATTGGGCTTGTACGTCCCAACTGCTAATCCCGTGGAGGGGACCATCATGTAGTTAGGGCGCATGCTAGGCTAGCCTTCTTGCATACCTAACTGTTTGATGCAGGGAAGAACAGGAAACTAGAGAACTGTATACTTTATGTTATGAAAATTATTGCTAACTTGTGTGTCTACTGCAGGGATAACCGCTCGACCGTGGGTAAGAAATAATATGAGTTTATACATAAGCCTGCTTATTCATCTAGTTTGCACCGTTGAGTTTCTGTTAGTACTTCATGTATATAGATATGTTGCCTTAAATGCTTGAAGATATGACAGTCCACTTGATATGTTTGCCTCAATTCGATATGCTCAGTCTGCTAAATAAGCTTTGCCCCAAAAAGAGTTAGATTATGATACACAATGCACGTTGCGTACGTCCCGATGAGAACGATTGTCCTGCGGGAGAGCTGCAACGTGGTGATTCACGTTCAGCGGGGACAATTGAGCTTGCGGGAGATTGGGGCGTTGCTTGGATGCTTGAGTATCGAGTATGCAAAACTGTTTTAAAGTTATGTTTTTCAAAGAGGTGTAATCTGACTAATTGTTCTAAGCTGCATGAAATAAACTTAGGTAAAAGTAGCAAGATCACTAGTAATGCAATGTTTTGCCACATGATTACTTAGTGTGGGTTTCAGGGGATGTAGCTTCTGTTCAGTTGTTTTATCTCACCAGTACTTGCATAAAGTGCTGACCCACCAACAGTTTGCTTGTTCTCAGGTGCTCGTTCGTCCAGGAAGCGATAGCCGTGCCTCATCCCAAGGAACCGGAAATCTGGAGTCGATGCCTGGAGCCGCATCGAGTTGTGCCTGCTTGAGTTGCTTTTGTATAAAGGGACATAATGTATGGAACGGTATCATTGTAATCGAGAGAAGAGTGCTTGAGCGAATTGTAACCTCGGCCATGTGCCGCTTGTAACATTTGTGAATATCAATAAAAGAGCCTATTTTCATATGCCATTGTGTTCTTCACTTTTCTGCAATGTTATGTGCCGCTGCTTCAGATATTGAATAGCTTACTTGCCCTTGTTTCAAAGCTTTGGCCTTGTGCAAGCGCATCTTAGGCTTGCACGGCATCACGCCCGTGCGAGGACGATCGGTTCGTAGGGACCAAAGCGAGGACGAACGGCCCTGCGGGACCGGGGCGTGACACCCAAGGGGGTCTCGTCACCACTTCTGGGATCCATAACTCTGCACCAAAAGGAAATAATGAGAACGCATAGAGGAATCAAAACAGGATGCAATTCAAGCAATTAAATTGAATTCGACATAGAGTTCAAAAATGATTCAATCAATGGATGAGATCCTATAAATTATCTTATCTTATTGCAGGCCTGTTCGGTCCCTAAGTTGAAACCGAACAATTTAGTTAAGACCTGCATGGGCCACCACAAAAACCATGTCACGCCCCAGTCCCAAAATGCCGAGGGACTGGAGATACGTGGCAATGGCCAGCAGCACGCACCGATGGATAACCCAATTTAATGGAATCATCAGGGCGTGCTTAAGCTGTAAATAAGGTCTACTACATCACGTCACACTAATCTCATCCATAAAGATAAAGAAATAAAATGCATAATCAAATGGAAATAAGTAGCAACAACATCACAGCAAGTCAGTCGGAGGAACAATCCGACTATAGTCTGAATAAGCTGGCTCTATAGGCCAGGAACAAAAGATATAAACATGAAATAAATAAATGAGTACTGGGACAGGCACTCAGGAGAAGTCCTCGGCAGTCACCTCATCTTCAGTGTTCGGTTCAGCTCCAGCAATAGCTTCAGCTCCGGTCCCGTATACCTCGGGATACTGCTCCTCAGCTAGACCTGGGGACATAATCCATTCCAGGTCCTCAGTGGACATAGCAAGGCACAAGATAAAACAAGCCAACTGAATAAGCAGTACAATAAATAAATGAACAGCAGGGTAAACTAAGTAACCATCTATGTGATATGCAAATGAGAGCAACACTAGTACTCAGGCTGAGACCGCTACAAGCTCTGTGTCGGGGAGCCGGTAGCAGTAATAACACGTAAAGGGTCTAGCTCTGCTGGAGAGTCTACAACCTCACAATAATAGTAGATATATATATATATAACAGCCTGTAGCCTGTGTGTCTCTTCCCACCCAATGTAATCACGCAAGCCATGACCATAACGTCTTATGTCCATGTCAGCGGGATTATAACTAATGCAACAAGTCATACTGTCTATAATAAATGTCTCTATCAAGTCCTGTATCCTATACAGAATCACCACGAATATCTCAGGAGGATTCTGTCCATGATAGTGTCAAGTGTCCTGGGTTGTAGGGTACTTGATAGGTCAAGTACAAAGTAAGGGGATCGTAAATCCATCTCTAAATGACGAACCCAACACCGCGTACGGTGTCGGCACCCGACTATGATCGAACACTAGGTACGTCATACGTTCCCTAGGTTAAGCAGTTTAAATCAGTTTATATGAATTTGCACAAGAAATTCAGCAGAGTATTTTTACAGAAAATATGAAAATAATGACTGCAAGTTTGGCAAGGTGCACTTGCCTGATGTTTGGATTCCACTAAGGTCCTGGTTTCGGAATTTTCAGAGATGTCTCCGAAAGCTGAAATAAACAGTACCATCACGCTCAGAAGGTGTCAAACAGCTAGGATCGCCTGTCCTTGGATCCAATTTAGAGACAAGGGCAAAAATGGCAATTTCGGCCCAAAACGGGGTCCACCGGTGGGCCCGCTTTGCACCGAAAAATGTGTCAGGGTCAACGGTCTCTAAATTCACCAAACTTAGTGTCAACAGGTCAGGAACGCTGATACGAACCCAACGGAACTTTCAGATTTGAATTCCGATGAGCCGATCATAAAATCGCCCGTCGAGCGGGGCCTGTGGGGCCCACGACACGCGATTTTGTCAACGTTCTCAGAATCGGACCAAACTTGACCCACAGGACCAGCGTATCGCTACGAGTCCGATGGCGTAAGTTTCGTCTCGAATCGACCTGTGTGCACGAAGTTAGGGTAAAATGCAGTAAAGGCGAATACGGGGCGATGTCCGCGGATACGCGTTGATTCCGGTGTGCACGCACACCCGAATCAGCTTCCGCGAAATCCCACACGTCCGTATCGACGGGGCGCACGTATCTGTGAAGACCGCACGCGACCAAGTCGTCCCCTTTGGCGGGGCGCACTCAGTTCCGGGGTGAAACAGGGTCTGGTTTTTCCTGTTTTTGGATCGCGGTGTGCGATCACCACAAGACGCGATACCCCGAGCAGTTTGTCCGGACACCGAGAGGGTCATACAGGCTACGCGTAGCAATTTACAGAATCGAAATCAGAGGTTCGAGGTGTGAGATACAAGTACCTGAATGAGGCTTCACGAAATGGGGTTTTCGTGTCCGAGTGTCCTGTGTCGACGAGTCCAGATTAGAGCACCGATCCTCTGTGTCGTGTCCGCGCTCACCGGAGTCTACGCTGGATGGGGTGGCGTTGCCAGAGGCGGCCGGGTACTCGGGGAGGCAGGGCGCCGCCGAGGAGGAGGCACGGCGGTCGGGCGGCGAAGTCCAGGGGCTGCGGGTGGAAATGGGGCCGTGCTCGGCCGCTGGTGGGAGGAGGAGGAGTCACTGGGGTCTGTGAGCGCGGGGTGTCTCACGGCGGGAGGAGGCCGGCTCGGGCGCTGGCTGGGGCGGCTCTTGGCGGAGGGCAGCGGGGCTAGGGGAGGGGATGGCCGGAGCTAGGAGAGGTGAGGGAGGAGGAGGACCGGAGGGTAGGGGGTTTTATAGGCTGGGCCTGGGGTGGCTCGGGGGAGGGTCGTGGCGGAAGAGGCGGGCCGCGGGGAGGTCGTGGGGGCTCTCGCGGAGGGGAGGCGCGGTCGTGGAGGCGCATTTTCCGGCGGTGGAGCGTGGGACGCGGGCACAGGCGACGTGGGGGGGAGGGGATGATGAAGCGGGTCGGGTCGGGCGCGGATCCGGACTGGGCGGACCCGCCCGACCCGCTAGGGGTGTGAGGGCTGGGCTGGGCTGGGTTCTTAACGGGCTCGGCCCACTGGGCCGGGCCGGCCCAAAGCTAAGAATAAATAATAATAATTAATAACAGAATTTTAATAATAAAAACATTTAATTAATTAATAATTAGAAAAATTGTTTTTAGGCTTTTAAAAATAGGTCTGAGGTCCAATAAAATCCCAGAAAATTACCCTAAGTCCTGTTTTCTATTTTACACCATAAAATCATATTTTCATTTCATTTTAATGTTATTTATTGGCAATTAAAAATTACAACTCACTACAGGGCCTATGTAAATTCCTGAAAAAAATTGCATATTAATTCCAGAAATTGATTTTAAAAATCTCTGAAAATTTTAGGGTGTTTACATTTGGCAAGGTACACTTGCCTGTGGCTCCGGCTCTGTTTGCGGCTCTGACTTCGGTTGGATTTGCAGGCGGTACTCCGGTTGCTGTAATAAACATCACCATCAGATCCAAAAAATATCAATCAGCTAGAAACGCCTGTCCTTGGGTCCAATTTGGAGACTAGGGCAAAAACGGCAATTTCGGGTCAAAACGGGGTCCACATGTGGGCCCGCTTTGCACCGAAAAATATGTCAGGGTCAAAGGTCTCCAAATTTACCAAACTTAGTGTCAACAGGTCAGGAACGATGATACGAACCCAACGGAACTTCCAGAATTGGATTCCGGTGAGCCGATCACAAAATCGCCCGTCGAGCGGGGCCTGTGGGGCCCACGACACGCAATTTCGTCAACGTTCTCAGAATCGAACCAAACTTGGCTCACAGGACCAGCGTATCGCTACGAGTCCGATTTCGTCAACGTTCTCAGAATCGAACCAAACTTGGGTTCAATCCGACGTGTGTACACAAAGTTAGGATAAATTACAGAAAAGTCGGATACGGGACGATGTCCGCGGATACGCGTTGATTTCGGTGTGCACGCACACCCGAATCAGATTCCGCAAAATCTCATACGTCCGTATCGACGACGCGCACGAATCTGTGAAGACCGCACGCGACCAAATTGTCCCGTTTGGCGGGGCGTACCCAGTTCCGGGGTGAATCGGGGTATTGTTTTTCCTGTTTTTGGATCGCGGTGTACGATCACCACAGGACGCGATGCCCCGAGCGGTTTGTCCGGGCACCGAGAGGGTCATACAGGCTTCGCAACGCAATTTACGGAATCGAAAACAGAGCTACGAGCAAGAAGATACACGCACCTTAACTGGGCTGAAAAACCGGGGTTGGAATCGTGTCCGACATGACACAGGACACGTGTCCTGTGTCGGACACGGGGGAAATTTGGGAATTAGGGTTAGGGTATCCCCTACGGCGGAGGCGGCGACTTGGGACGGCCGTCTAAGGCGGAGGAGGCCGTGGGCACGCGGCGAGGCGGAGGCCGGGGCTCGCGGCGGCGCTGGAGGCGGCGCGGCGGCGCGGGGAGCTGCTGTTTGCTGCAGCTGCTCGCCGGAGAAGAAGAAGAGGAGGGAGGAAGGAGGAGAAGGGGCGGAGCTCTGCGGCGGCGGCAGCGGTGGCGCTGGCAGCGGTGGACGTCGACGTCGGCGTGGTGGCGAGGTAGCTGACGGTGAAAGGGGGGACCGAAGAGGGAACGGGAGGGATTTAAAGGCGGGGCGAGGGGCTGGTGTTTGTGGTATTAAATGAAATAACGAAAGTGTATTTCAATGACGGGGTTTGTGCGAAACCCGCGCACTTTGGTTTACAAACAAACTTGTACAATGTAATCCTATACGAGGATGTGGGAGTACAATTTATTTAATCTGGGTATAAATTGCTATAGGTGTCTGATCTGCGGTCGATCACTTTAGCCCTTGGACCACGCGATGTTGAAGAAGTGCCGTGAAAGACAGGTAGCAGCTTCGAAGGTTGTAGGAGAGGGTGGATGCACGATGCCGAAGTCTTCGATCCCCGCTCTTTGCCTGAGCTCCGGGCTCTCTCTCTCTCTCTCTCTCTCTCTCTCTCCTCCTTGTTCGATCTTCTCCGACTGTCGACCTTGGATCTGATATTGGTACTCTTGACCGAATTTTTCGACCTGGGATCTGATATCGGTTTCTTGACCAATTTTTCGACCTTTTTCCCCATTGACAGGGGCCTCTATTTATAGTCTTTGGTGACAGTGACCACTCCGTTGGTGTAGCAACCGAGGAGTGGAAAGTACAGAACCCTTTTACACAACGGTTAAAGTAACCAATGCCTACGTATAGATGATCTTTTGACTGAGCGGGTGACGTGGGTCCAACTAAGGGGACACAACACGTACGGTTGCTACTAAGTTCACGGCGTAAAAGCCACACGGGTAGGTATCCATTGTGTAGAAGAGGTTGGCGTAGAAGCCAAATGTCCGTCACCATGGCATAGAAGCCAAGTAGGCATAGAAGCCGAACAGGCATAGAAGCCGAGTAGGCGTGGAAGCCGAGCAGGCATAGAAGTCGAACAGGCATAGGAGCCGAGTAGGCGTGGAAGCCGAACAGGGACAGAAGCCGAACAGGCATAGAAGCCGAGTAGGCGTGGAAGCCGAGTAGTCGTAGAGACTGAGTGGGCGTGGAAGCCGCTGCATATCGTGCCAGGATGGGCGTAGAAGCCGCTTGAGCACAGATCCTGAATGGGCATAGAGGCCGTTGCATATCGTGCCAAAATGGGCGTAGAAGCCGCTTGAGCACAGATCCTGAATGGGCGTAGAAGCCGCTGCACATCGTGCTGATGTGGACGCCTTAGCCGAAATTACGGCTTTTGAAGATATAACCTAATCTCTTGCAGAGATTTGCCATCACCGTATGCATTAAATGCGGAGGCATGTTTCGAAGGTCTGCAGGCCTTCTGTGCACCCGTCGCAGAGACGTGTCTTGAGAGAAACTGTCATCACTCTGTGCAATTAGACGTGGAGACGTGCCTCGAATCCCGTACGAAGTGCAGCTTTTGACGTGGCAGGCGGTTTGTCTGCTGCGGAGCGTAAAACAGCTCATGTTTGCCTGTGTAAAACAGGGCGGCGTATTCCCTTGTACGCAAAAGAGCGGTTTATGCTGAGGGGACTCCAGTAAATGACAGTTTGGTGATGTTTTACAAATTCTCTGCATTAAATGGTGAGATTCGCCATCATACTGCGGGATGCGTCCCGAGAGGTCTGCCATCGTTTTCAGCCGTCGTCTGGGTAGCCGTGCATCACCTTTTGTCAGGAGTCAGAGGTCAGATTCACTGCTTGACTTGACAGGTTCATTTCGGGGAAGATGAAGCGTTCCTCGTACGCTATCACGCTGCTTTGAGAGCGGTTGAGTTTTACGCCATGGAGGCGATGAAGAACTCTGTTTCACGCTGGAGCGGCCTGGACGTACTGCACTTATGCGGATGGTCCTTTGAGCTTTATTCTTCACGCTTTTTTTTAGCGGAGAAAACTCTGTTGTATGCCCGATGCCTCTAAAGGCCTCTGCTTACGCTACTCTGTATCAAGAGGCTGTGTAGCTCTTCCCAGCATATCTTTCATGCTTCTACAAGACCCCCTTCAGAGCTTTTAAATTCCTTGGAATTTGAAACGCTTTGAACAAAGCATGAATGGCCCCTCGTAACTCGAAACGTTTCTGAGTGGAGCGTTGAAACGGTCGGTGCAGACTTTATGGCAGATTTATGGGGGACCGCTGTGATCTCTTTTGCCTATAAAAGGCTGGGGGAGTTAGCCTATTCTCCCCACATCTTCATCACCACGCAGAGATGATCAACGGAGTTCGCCGGGTCAATTTGAGGAAGAAGGAGATCATGTTCTTCCAGCGTGTAAGGAGCCAAAAAAGACGACGTCTTCGAGCAAGTGTCCACTGCAACGATGGATCATGGAAGGATATCTTAGCCTCCCTTGCTCGGGATAATCAGCAACTTTGTATGGCGTTGCCCCAGGAGAGAGGAAGGGTCGTATTTGACCACGGCGGCTGGCATGCCGCGCCTTCTCTCGATGCCCTCCGGTGACGAGAGTCAGACAGACTCGTTCTGTCCCAGATTGATCGGTGCACGGAGCGTAGGATCTTCAAAATCTATGTGAGCCCCAACTCTGTCGTGCCCGCCGGTGATCATTGCCATGTCGGTCAGTTTGCTGGAGCTGACCGACTGCCGGAGGAGATGGATGAAGAATTGAAGCCCAGCGAGAACCTGTCAGAACAGATTCTGGGTGAGCTTCAGACGACGAGGGGGTATCTCCTTTGTAGACGGAGTTCCCCTCAGATGTAATCATGAAAATGAAAAGAATACCCTTGTAGATTGGATTTCCCTCATATGTAATCATGATTTTGATCTTTAATAAAAATCGTCTTTCTTCTTCATATGATCATCTTGCCATATGTTGCTGTGAAGTCTGAATATGTGCAGCTTCAACACATCTGAATCTGTACGCCGACTCTGTAGAAAGAGTGCTAGGTCCTGTCCTTTACGCATAGCGAGTAGTTCATAGAACGCTGTAGAGCATTTTGAACATCTTAGAACTGTCATGTTGCTGGGACAGAGGAACCGCGTAGAGCTCTGAACTTCTGATAAACAGAATTTTTGTTCAGTCTTCGCCTTCAAGAGTGACTTCTCGAAAATCCCTTGGAACAGGGTCGAGGAATGGCTGTCAAAAACTGAGTTGCCATCTTTTGATAGACGAGATATTCAGACTGGAGTTTGGATGAACCTCCAATTGACCCGAGAAGAGTAATTTCTCAATGTTTGAACTCTTGTATGTTTCGGGTACTTAGGATATGTTGAGGCCAAGGAGGAGTATCTTCTGTGTGAACTCCTGTAATTGACCATCTTGGGGACCGTTCGAATATACGGAAAGTCGTGGAGCGAGAAATCATCAGTCTGTAGCCTCCGGGCGTAAAACACCGTCGAGTGTGAAATCGTAGACTTGTAGTTCCTGTGCGTGAAGTCATGGGTTTTGTGGCCTCTCGAGCATAAAAGCTACTGAGCACAAAGGCATCCGGGCCAAAAATCTGACTTGTAGCTGTCGAACGTAAAGTTGTAGATTCGTAGCCGTCGAGCGTAGAAAGATCCTTTAGCGTAGAAATATGTATCTGTAGCTCCTGAAAAGAAAATTTCTCCGAGCGTGAAGTCTTGCGGATCTGTTGCTTCTGAGCGTAAACTGAGCGCTATCGAGCGTGAGATCATCGATTTGGTATCTGCTGAGCGTAAAATCGTAGATTTGTGGCCTCTCGAGCGTAAAAGCTACTGAGCACAAAGGCATCCGGGCGTAAAACCATAGACTTATAGCTTGCGAGCATAAAACCGTAGATCTGTTGCTGTCGAGCGTAGAAAGCTCCTTCAGCGTAGGACCTGCTGAACCGTCTTTGCATGAAAAAACTTTTCGAATTTGCTGACTATCCGTCTTTCAAGGTTAGTGGGCGGACGTGGCATCCAATCATAACCCTTTATTCAATTTTGCGAGATTTGGTTAGGGTCTCGAGGAGTCCGTCTGAGGATTCGAGGAGTCGGCCCGAACTCTATATATATCCTAAGTTCTCTGAGAGAGAAACTTTTTATCCATCTTCTGTGAAAGAGAGCTTTCGACTGTTCGAGTTTTTCTTTGTTCCCTCGAATCTTCAGAAAATGACGTCGAAACAAACCTCCTCCGCTAAGGGAAAGGGTATAGGTTCCTCTTCTCATTCTTTCGCCCCAGCAAGGGGGTCTTCGGTCGGTCAAGGCGAACTTCCTTCTGAGGAAGTGTCCTGCCGACGAGCAGTGCACCCGGTTTTAGAGGTAAAGCCTTCGGGGTGACAAAAACGGCAAAAAATTCTTCGCATACGTTGAACGTGACCGCGCTAGGTCGTCTTCTGTGCTGATAGCCTCTTCTTGAGGAAGATGATGCACGGAGGCGTTTTCATCTTTTACGCCCATATTTCTAATGTGTCAGCGTAAAGACTCCATATTTTCGTAGTTCTGAGCGTAAAAGCTCTGGCTACCGAAAATTGGGGTATATCGTAAAATTTGAATTTTACGCTTGTGGGGGGACCTCCGGCGTAAAATTGCCAGATTTGCACAATCCTGCGTAGAGCACAGACTGTTGTTTCTTTCGGTCTGTATGTTCGTGCAAGACTTGTGATGCCGTATTTTCCTTGCACTTTTGTAGTTGACTTGGGTGAGTCTCCACTGGCCGAGGTGATGGGCTCCGCTGCTGGGATGCTGCACTCGAACTACCTGGAGGATCTGTCCCACGTGGCATTCCCTATCTCCGGACCCCAGTACCCTGAAGGAAGGAGGATCTTAATATCGGCTCAGGGCGAGCGAATGCTGCTGAGCATGATCAACGGGGAGCCTCTGACTTATGTAGACGGGGAGCCGTACATAAAGCCGGCTTTCCTTTTTGGGGACATGATCGACAAACAGTCCCAGACGAAGCCTAAGAGGGAGCCCTGGGTCTTCTCAGCCGGGAATTTGGTTTTGTACCTGCCAACGATGCTGAGGGATTATCCCATCTCGGCCTTCTTCCATGCGACGCATCCTAGGAAGATGTCGTGGACGCTGACTCCTGATCTTCACGGCAAGCCGGGGAAGATTTTTCATCTGAAAGGAGCTGACCAGGGGTCATTCGTCAGTCGCCCCTCCGGCGTTGTGACGTTGTTCAGAGGACTGTGCCCGGGCAGTGTTCCAAGTAAAGATAGCTTGGTGATCCAGCCGGTCCAATTGCCGACCTTCTGCAACGACTTCATGGGTCGAGGTGGGGTATATCCCAAGGAGAATCCTCGGTGCAATGGGTGGATCGCCCCAACGAACTTCCGATGGAGATGCCTAGTTGACTGGGCCTTGAAGCACTTCCAGAGAGAGTTGGAGGGCATTGGACTATATGCCGCTGTGAGTACGACGAGCGTCGGGTTGCCTCTGAACCCCAATTTGTTCCTGGCGCTGATGGAGCGGTACATTCCGCTCACCGGGACCTTTACCACTCCACTGGGGGAGTTGGGGTTGGTGCTCCACGAGATGGCAGTTGTCGCGAGACTGCCGATGGGGGATACTCCATTTGAAGAGTATGTTCCCACCAACCGGGAGTTGGGGGATTTGGACCCTCGGGTGGCGGAAGTATATCAGGAGCTGATGTGTCAATACTTCGCGTGCACCGCCTTTTATAACGAGCCTTCTGATTTGGCTCACACCACCAAGTGGTGTCCTACCTCTTCTTCCACCGAGCCGGGGCCGCCAGGTAGGAGAAAGCCTCGGGTGGCAAGAATAAGCCCGTGAACTGTTTGGGCGTGCTTAGTGCCCAGGTTGTGGAGACTCTTATGGAGGAGGCTGAAGCTCCGGACCAGATTCTTGTCGAAGGGGTAGGAAAGTACCCGGAAGGCACCAAGGCCTGTAGTTACTTGAGGCATTGTCGCAGGCCTTTGTCTAAGGAAGCCCAGCTGGCTGGTTTCCTCTCCATATGGTTGCGCCGAGTAGTGGTGCCAGGTACCGCGTCCGCGGACCGCATTCACCGAAACATCCTGTGGCCGGCAGTGCGCCTGGTATTTGGGGCAAGACTGGGCTTGCTTTCTGCCATGGTGTGCCGTATACAGGCTGGCTTAAGAGCCATAACTGACGGGTTGCTCGTCGACGAAGCTCGACGTGAGAGTTTTCCCAGGGTGGAGTTACCATACCTATACTTGATGGGATGGTTGATTCTCCACAATCCCCGGGTGATGTCTCCTGGGTCCGGTAGCAGCTCGGGGGGTATATTCTTGCTGAATTACAAGGATTCCTCCTGGAATGTGAGCACAGTTTTAGACTGCCGGCTAGTGTTGAACCTCGGCCACGGTTGGAAGCTCCTCTGTACTGCTCCCCCCGTGCATCACAATCAATCAGGGGTGCGGCTTGAGGATTCAGGTGGAGAGAAGATCGACATTTCCCCGGAAGCTTTTAACTGGTTGGTCTGTATTAGGCCCTCCCATCTGCTGTATAGGAGCGAAGATCACTGCTTCTTCGAGCCCTACTTGCCTAGTCGGTTTGCCAGGTAGTTTGGGTACGATCAGCTACATGTGGGCAATGCCGTTACCAACTTTAGGTCCAGGGGAGGACTCATTGATGGAGCTAGAGGGTGGCAATATTTCCTCATGGGTTGTACGAGGGCAACCTTCATTGTGCCGGTTGTTACAACCTCCACGGAGCTTCGCATTCTTTATTCTTACGCCCAGTTTTACGTGGCGATTAACACCTTCCATCGTGATTTCGACGTGCGTGGAAGCTTCCGGGTGCCTTCTTCCAAGCCTGGGGGAAGAGTTGACGTCCCTTCGGTTTCTTCGGACGAAGGTGAGGAGTCTGGTACTCCGGACGAGCCTCTGGTATCGGTGCCGAGGTGCGAAGTGCCTCTGCCTGCGGGGGCTTTGGTAGTCCCTTCTGGGAAGCGACGGGCTTCTGCTCTGAAGGAAGTTTCTCTTCGCAAGAGGAGGAAGGAGACGGTTGCTCGTCCTCTCCGCATTCCTGGCATTGCGGCTCCTGGGAGTGAGCCTGCCTCTCCCTACCTCGGGGATGATTCCTTGGCTGGAGGTTCCTCGCCTTCTAGAGAGGGGCCTCCTACAGTTACGGTCGTCGATGCCGGAGAATCCTCGTTAGAGGTGGCTATGGCAGCTACTGCTCCAGGTAGCGGAGCGAGATTGCCTGTGTGGCCGAGGCAGATGGAAGAATCTTTCCCGAGGCCAGCAGCGGGCATGACTCTTGCCGCGTTAGTGAGCGCGCCTGGCGAGATTCCGGCCGATGAACTTCGACCACGTCTTGGTGGAGGCCTGACAGAACTCTCGGCGATGTCGGTCGGCCCACCTCCTTCTCTAGGCATGATGATTCGCATTACGTCATTAAGGCGTGGTTTAGCTATATCGACTGCAGATGCGTCGTATATGTCGTTGGCTCCGGGTAAAATATCGTTTTTATGTCTCCTTTGAGAAAGATTGTCATCATACTGATATTGACTTTCTCGTCTTCTTCTCAGGGGATAGCGCCCACGGGGAGTATAGCGTTGAAGCGCATTCTGGTTCCGCTCGGGCTTCTGACGAGGAGGCGTTCGTCTTTGATGAGGAAGTAGCTTCGGGGGCCAGTATGCCTGGAGTAGCTTCGTCACCTCGAGAGGAGGATGAACACGTCGTCGTGACCTTGCCTCTTGTGAGTGTGGCGACGACTTCGACCGTTGTTACCGCACCTTCTTCGATTGTGCCATGTGTCGATGCGACGGCTGTGGCTACCTCGTATGCAATCATCCCTGGAGAGGGACTTGCTGACATTGCGGGCGCTCCCGGCATTCAGTCGGATCTAGTTGCGTTGACCGAGCAACATACCAGCCTTTTCTACACCAGTTTGAGAACGATGGTGTCAATGGTGTTAGCGAAGAGTCTGGATTTTGAGCGCCTGAGGAAGACTTCTCTTGTTTCGATCGGGGTCATCAGGGAGCTCGGCGATCCTGGGGTAGCTGACGCCCTGGAGGCGGTGGTTAATGGGTTAGAGCAACCTATTAACAAACATTTACAGCTGACTCGGGGTCTCGATGCTGATGTTCAGGCTCGGTTAGACCTCATGACTGCGCGGCTTGCTACGAAGGTGGAAAGCCTAGACAACTCTATCCAGAAGCATAAGCTGGAGGTGGATAGGAGAAAAGTTATCGTGGAAGAGGCTCTTGCCGTTGAGACGCGGTGTCGCTCTGAGCATGAAGGCAATGCAGCGAGGGTCTCCAAGCTGAAGGAAAAACTCGCTCGGGCAGAGGAGTGGGCTTCTCAATCGCTGGCAGGTCTAGACGTAGCGTCCGGTCGACTGAGCACAGCGCGACGGGAGCTGGACCGTGCAGAAGCTGCTCGCGCGGGCTGTCTTCGGGCAAAGGCTGATCTGACCCTCACGGATACTCCCGAGGCACGGCTGGAGCATGCTCGTGCCGACGCCTTGGTTCTTAGGAATGAGAGGATAGCTGCGCTGGAGCGGCAGATTCACAATCTGACTCACCTGCCATCATGATGTATTCTTTCCCCTTTTTTGCTTGCCCAGATGTAATTCTGCCTCCCTCTCGGGAATAAATAAAGGCGACTCTTTTTTGACTTTTGTGGACCCATTATTTTGAAATATAAATGACCGATTTTGGTGAGAGTGTTATCAGAGGTAGTATGGACATGATAGACTCTCGATAAACTTCTTAGCAGGACACATCTATTCAGAGGTCATACGGACATGATAGGGCGTAACCCTACTAATTGCATTTTGGAAGTAGTTTTGTCAGAATCGAGAGCCTTGCTATGTCCCACCCGAGCAGGGGAGATTAAGCATAGTACCTTTTCAGGAAATTGTCGTTGATAGGAGCCATTAACAGGTCTCCATTAGGCTGGGCTATCCTGTAGGCGCCGTTCGAGAACGTTGTCTCGATCACATAAGGGCCTTCCCACTTGGGCTGGAATTTGCCTTTACTTCTGTGGGTAAGAATCATCGATTTTCTTACGGCTAGAACTAGCTCGCCGACTTTGAACACTCTTTCCTTCACTTTATGATTAAAAGTTTTGGAAATACGTGCTTGGTAAAGCGCGATGCGCTGTTGAGCTTGTAGGCGTTTCTCGTCTAATCCTTCAAGCTCTTGGAGCCTTAACAGGTCATTCTTTTCTCGAGTCAACTCACTAGTCACTGTTATCCTGAGCGACGGGATCTGGATTTCGATGGAAAGAACTGCCTCGCTTCCGTAGACCAGTGAAAAGGGGGTACAACCTGTAGGTGTCCGTACCGTTGTGCGGTATGCCCAGAGACATTCGCCCAGCTTCTCGTTCCAATCTCTTTTGTTTGAAGAAATAAACTTCTTCAGGAGTTTGATAATGGTTTTGTTGAAAGCTTCCGCCAAACCATTAGCAGCTGGATAATATGCCGTAGAGGCAATATTATGTATTCGACTTTTATCGCAAAATCGATGAAACGCTTGGCTGATGAACTGAGGCCCATTGTCATGGATTATCCTTCGAGGAATCCCAAAGCGATAAATGACGTGGTGCTTGATGAAGCTGATCACGTCAGACGCTTTTACCTCAGCCAGAGGGATCGCCTCTGCCCATTTGGAGAAGTAATCCGTGATGGCCAGTATGAACCGGTGGCCTCTGGAGGAAGACGGGTGAATGGGACCGACGATATCCATACCCCATGCTTCGAAGGGCCAGGATGCGACCGTAGGAAATAGATATTCAGACGGTTGGTGTATGAAGTCTGCATGAACCTGACAGGCTCTGCATTGTCTTGCATAGCTGATCGCGTCTGTGATCATAGTGGGCCAGTAGTAGCCCATTCTCCTGATACGATCTTGTAGCTTAGGACCGGGCTGATGCGCTCCGCATACGCCGTCGTGAGCTTCTCGGATAATCTGCTGTGCTTCGTCGTCTGAGAGACATCTTAATAGCAGTCCGTCGTAGGTTCGACGATATAGGCAGTGTGAAGATGCATCGAAATAGAAGCGTAATGATCGTCTCTTGACGGATATTGCTTCTTTGGGGTCCTCTGGCAAGATTCCGTATGCGACAAAATCTATGAAGGGACTTCTCCAGTCTCTTCCGGGAGGATCTGCGTTCACAGCGTGGCTGCATTCTATGTGAAGGTTGTTCTTCACGCAGAATAAATCTCTGTTAAGAAGGATCACCGAATCTTGCCTTCTTATAGGGGTAGCTAAGTCCGCAGCTAGACTGGCCAGGGCATCAGCTTCCAGATTATGAGATCGAGGTACATGCTCTAAGAAGAACCCTTTGAACGTTATGGCTATCTCGATTGTCGCTCGGTGATAGGGGATGAGGTCTGGATTTCGGACTTCGTATATCCCTCTGACTTGATTGACGATAAGCAGAGAATCACCGAAAGCTTCCAGGGATTCGACCCCCAGCTCTTCAGCGACTTGGAGCCCGATCAACAGGGCGTTGTATTCCGCCACATTGTTGGAGCATGGTTCATTAAGAGAGTATGCCCGGTAGATGACGAGTTTATCAGGAGTGACCAGGACGATTCCTACCCCTGAAACCACGTTTCCCTGGGGGCCAGTCCTGGAGGCGCCGTCAAAGAACAGTTGCCATGTGTCACTTTCCATTGCTGAATTACATTCTGCAACTTCGTCGGGAATATCTTCGTATAACTTGGAGGCCTCCGGGATCGGATGAGCAGCCAGAAAGTCGACCAGCGCTTGGCCTTTGATAGACTTCTGCGGCATGTACACCATGTTATATGGTGTTAACAGCATCGCCCAGGTTGCGAGTCGAGAATTAAGAATACTCGGCTTGCTCATCAGTACTCGAAGAGGGTTGATCCTGGAGATGATATGAATAGTCTGGCCGGTGACGTAGTGCCGCGTCTTTTGGATAGCGAACATCAGAGCCAGACATTCTTTCTCCACTGGGTTGTACCGGTGTTCGGCTCCGACCATCATCCTGCTGAGGTAGTAGATGCCTGCTCATGCCCCTCGTCGTTCTTCTGTTCTAGAAGAGCTCCTAGCGAATAATCCATTGCTCGGACGTACAGCAAGAACGGTTTCTCCATGATGGGAGGCACCAGAACTGGCGGACTGGTGAGGTAGCGTTTGATCTCCCCGAATGCTTGCTGACAGGTTTCGTCCCATACGAAGGATACATCTTTCTTCATGAGGTACGAAAAAGGCTGGCATCTTCCTGAGAGGTTGGATATGAACCTCCGGATATAAGCCAGACGGCCTTGAAATACCCGGAGTTCCCTCAGATTGCGGGGCGGTCGCATTTCTTCGATGGCCTGGACTTTGTCAGGGTCCACCTGGATGCCTTTGGCGGTGATAACAAATCCCAGGAATTTGCCACTAGATACGCCCAGGAAGGACTTCATAGGGTTCATCTTGAGTTGATGTCGGCGCATTAACTCGAATATCGTCCTTAGGTCTTGAATATGATCATCCTTGAGGCGGCTCTTGACGGCTATGTCGTCTACGTAACACTCTACTGTTTTGCGTAAATATTCATGGAATATGCTGCTCATAGCCCGTTGGTACGTAGTCCCGGCGTTCTTCAATCCGAAGGGCATGACCGTATAGAAATACACTCCCAACGGTGTACGGAAGGCAGTGTGTTTCTCGTCTTCAGGATGCATCTTGATCTGATTGTATCCTGAGAACCCGTCCATGAAAGACATGCGTTCAAAACCGCAGGTGTTGTCGATCATGATGTCCGTGATGGGAAGAGGAAATTTATCCTTGGGGCAGGCCGCATTCAGATCTCGGTAATCGATGCAGATACGTACCTTCCTATTTTTCTTCATGACTGGGACAACGTTGGCGACCCAGTCGGGATGTTGTTCTTCCCGGATGAACCCACAGGCTATCAGCTTTTTGACTTCAGCTTCAATGGCGTCCATCATGTCCGGTCGGAACCGGCGTTGGTGCTGCTTCACAGGCTTTGAGTCAGCCAATATGTTGAGTTTGTGAGTAGCCACCTTCGGGTCTAGGCCCGGCATGTCTCCATAATCCCATGCAAAGACATCGACGTATTCCTTTATCAGCTGTATGATTTCTTCCCTTTCGGCTGGTGGAAGATTGTCACTGATAAATATCGGCTTTGGCGAAAGCTCACCCCCAACATCGATTTGGATAACTTCGTCTTTGGTTGGAGGTTCCCTTTGCTCGAAGCGGAATTTCCACTGTGTATCCATTTGTTGAGCCCAAGAGTCATTCTCAAACGGCTCAGAATCTCGTTCCTCTGCTTCTGAGGGATCTGTCATCACCATATTTGCTGATAGTGCTTGTTCGGGAGCAATAGGTGAGTCAGGGGGTGTCGAGCCGTCCCAAGAGGAGGAAAAGATGTCCTTATCCGACGTGGAAGCCGTAAGGGAGGTGGCATACCCTAACCCGAAACGAGTTTGTTGGTAGCGGCTGTCGCCGCGTGGTGGCGTTCTTCTGCCTTTTTCGTAGTTGAGGCCCGGCTTTCGCTTCAAGTCGTAGCCCATGTTTTGCATGATCTTCAGCGCTTGAGGGCTGTATCGGTGAACCTGCATCTTCCCAGTATCTTCATCGAAAGGATCTTCCTGGATGGCTGGCTGATTGCGCATGCGACCGAATACTATTGGACGCTGACTGCTGCAGGTAGGCGGGATTATGAAGATATAATCTTCATGCGGTCCATACATTGTGATGACGTTGGATGATGACGCTGCTTCCCAGATATGCGGAGGGTAGGAGTCCATAGCTTCCAAGAACTTTTGAGCTAGGGGTTCTATCTCGTCACGGGGAGTGGGTTCCTGATTTGGAATCTGAGTATTAATGTACTGGAAAAGAGGATGTTTATTGCCATCTGGAACTCCGTTCCTGGTCGTGTTTACATCGGTCGGCTGCTTGTCGCGCCGAAGGTTGATGACCAAAGGTGGAGGCTTCTGGTTCAGAGTAACCGCTGGAGAATTGCTTCTTTTCCCTGAGCTGGATCTGTTCAGGTGAATAGCCATGGGCACTATGGCTTTTGGACGAGTGGTTCGTCCTTTCACTCTGATCGACAGCGGTAGTGCGGCAGAGGGTTCTCCTGGCTCCCGGTGGGATTCCTTCTCTGTCTTGCCCGCCACTTCTTCCGTGTGGTCCTACGAGTACAACACGGCATCGGAATAGTAGGACTCTACTCCTTTAAATGGGTTTAGGTCGGCCACCTCCGTTTGTACCATCCCTTGGGGGTCTACATATTTAAGACATTGATGTAGAGTTGAAGGAACAATGTTGTGATCGTGGATCCACGGTATTCCCAGCAAGATGTTGTAGGATACCTCTGAATCGATCACGTAACATGTGGCCACCGATCTGAGGTTGCCAATCTGGATCCTCAGGCGAATCTTTCCCAACGACTTACTTCTTCCGGCGTTGAATCCCACAATTGTAGTGGAGGTGTAAGCCAGTTCGCTGGTAGGAATTCTCAAAGGTCTGAGCAGACTGTGCGGGATGATGTTGATCGATGATCCCGGATCTATGTGAATCCAATCAACCTCCATGGAACCGATATACCCGGTGTAATAGAGGGGCCTGTCATGCCTGTTATGTTTTAACAGCATGTCGTTTTGGGTAAAGGTGATATTTGGGACCACCTCCATCACACTGTGGCACTGAGGGCACGCCACTGGTTCTTCGTCGGGAGATTTGAGCTGGGTCAAGCATGCCTCCGCCTGCATCAGTGCTTCACTCAAGGCTAGACGAGTGTCTTGGGAGAGCCTGAGTAGCTCGAAGATGGAGAGCCTGGCCGGTGTATTAGCCAGTTGGGCTAGGATGTCGAAGTTATATGGCTTCTCAAAACCTTTGTTCGGAATATTTTTCACAGGTTTATCGAAGCGCACTTCTCTTTGTTTTTCTTTGTCCGCCGGCGTCGGTTTTGAAGGGTTGGCTTCCGGTATGACGGGGCTTGGCCCTGCAGGTTTGGCAGTTGAAACGTCTGCCGGTATATCCTCCTGACTTGCTCCGTAGTCGTTGAGGTAGGCTCTCCCTGACTGGGTTGCAGCAAGTACCTCGTCTTCGTCTGATGGCGAAGAATTTGTGACCATATGGCATGGTTTGCACTTTGAGCTCCTCCTGGACGTAGCTCTAGTCCCTTCCTCGAGCTCTGACACCAAATCTGGATGAACCCACATAATCTCGCCCTGACGGGTGGTCAGGGGTACCAGGTTATGATTTTCATCCCTAGCTGGAGGGAGATTGACGATGTCCATTGTGGCTCAGGAAATGGGCGTGGTACCGTCCATGACTTCTTTGGGAGGCAGATCGCCGAACCGTAGAGAGATCATGTTGGCTGTGACCGTTTTCTCGGTGTTGTGCAGGGTGATGGCCTTAGCATCGATCAACCCCTGGATCTTCCTCTTCAGTACGTAACACATCTTTGTTGGGTGGTGTACGTATCTGTGGAAGATACAGTATTTGGGGTCGTCGGTACTGCCGACCTCTTGGGGCCGCCTTAGCTCCGGCAGGGTGATCTTGCCACTTTTGACGAGACACTCAAATATACTAGGGATATCGTCGTCGTCGAAAGAGTAGACCTCGACGGGCCTGGAAGTCCCGGGCTTTGTCTGCGTGGTCACCGCCGTCTTTTGTCTGGACATATTGACTGTCAGAGCTTCTTTTCCCTTGGAGCTGCGAGGATGGTCGCCGCTGGGAGATGGCCTTTTGCCTCTGTCGGAGGTGGAGATCATGATGCCGTTGTCGCGCGCCTTGCGACTGTTGTCTTCGACGGTCACTGCCGAGACGATGAACGAGGGCCACTCATGGAACTGATATGGTCCTGTGAACACCGAGACTATAGGAAGGAGGTTCTTCTTGCAAATGTCTACTAACGCCAAGTCTGGAACTCCTGGAGGCATTTGTAAGGTGGCCTGACGAAAACGTTCGACGAAGGTGCGAACGTCTTCCTTTTTCCTTTGCTTGACTTCAATGAGGGAGGACATAGACATGTCCATTCCACCCTCGTAGAATCGTGTGAAGAATAGCACTTTGAAATCTTCGAAGGAAGTAATGTAGTTGTCCGCCAAGCTACGGTACCACTGATAGGCTACTCCTGAGAGGCAGCCCTTGAACACCCGAGTGAGGAGGGCGTCATTTCCTTGTAGCAACACCATCATCATACTGAAATAGTTCATGTATTGACTTGGTGATGTTTTTCCTTCGAACAGAGCCATAGTCTGAGGTTTGTACTTCGGAGGAAAAAGGACTTCTTTCCAGATAGCCGGGTAAGGCTGGTTGATTCCCAGTTTCTTGAGCTGATCTTTGTGCCTCAAGGCATCAAACTGGGCTTTCAACTCCCGTACTGCCGGCATCGGATTCTCAGTTGGAAGCGGAGGGACTGCCGACTCTTGATCTAGAGCAGGTTCTTGGCTTGGGTCGGATGGTGGTAAGTCCACCCCCACACGTATCTGAGTTGGCGGGACCGACGCTTGAGCCATGGCAGTCGCGTGCTGAGTTAGCATCATCTGGTGCATGCTCTCCATTACGGATTGCATTTACTTCAGAGATGTCTCTAGCACAGTGATGTGTTGTTCCGCGTTTCCTGAAGCCTCCTCGCGTTCTTCTTCAATGGCGTAAGCTCCCACTTCCCTGGGCGTCATCGAAGGATTAGTATAGGTTACCGCAGAAGTCGACTCTACACTCTCAGCATCTGTTCTGGGAGATTGGCGACCCCCAGCGTCGGAATCAGACGAGTACGGAGCTGGTTGCTGTGACCTTGCCCGGGTGTTTTGGAACACCCCAGCTTCAGTGCTCCAGAGGAGGTCTTCGAATCTTCTTCGGCTCGGAGGCCCAGAGGGATGACGTCTCGAGCTCGACCTTCTTCTGGGTATGCGTGAAGCCATGTTCACGGACGCATACGCGTGCTCTTCTTCCGAAAAAGACTGAGAGTAGCTCAATCGGTCGAAGACCGACCGTTTTGCTTTAGAACAGCAGCAGTCAATCACAATCTTATGACTATTATAATATTGCTCTCTGGGGGGCGTAATAGACATGTTGAAAGATCCCCTCTCCTTACGCTTCTGGACTAGGCATTCGCGTAGGTCAGGAGTAGCAACCGGAGCTTGCTTTACGCCGCGGGACTTCGCCTGGCGTAATTTGGAGATTCGCTCAGACTGACGTAAAGCTGAAGAGGTCCTCAGTCGGCCATCGGCTTCTCGCGTAATCCGGAGGGTAGGCAGATTGTTCTCTTGCTGGCGTAAAGGCCGAGAGGTTGGATATTCGCCTGCTTGCTTCCCCTCGCGGAGATCACCGCGCTTATCTATTTTTCCGTAGAAGTCAGATGTTGTTTCGCGCGTGGAGCGTGATCTGTTCTTCCGATTTGGCGTTGAGGTACCATCGGAAGTTTTATCTTTACCGCGCATAGCGGGAGACTGATTACTACGCGTAGAGCACAGTAGATACTTCTGGGTTAGCGCAGAGGCCTTGCCCGAAGTTTTGTCTGTACCGCGCGTAGCGGGAGACTGGTTCCTACGCGTAAAGCGCAGTGGATACTTCTGGGTTAGCACAGAGGCCTTGCCCAAAGTTTTGTCTGTACCGCGCGTAGCGGGAGACTGAATTTTACGTGCAGGGCACGGAAGGAGCGATGCTACCACCTCATTGGTCGGAGAGATCGGAGAGATCGGAGAGTCCACAGGAATGGTTGAGGATGTCTTGGGCATCCACACTTTGCGCAGCTTCCTGTTGTCTTGGACGAAGAGAGAGTGAGAGCTACCCCCGGTTCGAAGCATGTCTTCGTAAGCAGACTGGTCGAAATGAACGACCAGCGTCTTCTTCACGGTTCCTATAGATATCGTATCGCGTTGAGCAATTACTTCCTCGTCAGAAGAGAAAGACGTCCCCAGCAGAGTCGCCATCTAGTTTGTGGTATTAAATGAAAGAATGAAAGTGTATTTCAATGACGGGGTTTGTGCGAAACCCGCGCCCTTTGGTTTACAAACAAACTTGTACAATGTAATCCTATACGAGGTTATGGGAGTATAATTTATTTAATCTAGGTATAAATTGCTATAGGTGTCTGATCTGCGGTCGATCACTTTAGCCCTTGGACCACGCGATGTTGAAGAAGTGTCGTGGAAGACAGGTAGCAGCTTCGAAGGTTGTAGGAGAGGGTGGATGCACGATGCCGAAGTCGTCGATCCTCGCTCTTTGCCTGAGCTCCGGGCTCTCTCTCTCTCTCTCTCTCCTCCTTGTTCGATCTTCTCCGACTGTCGACCTTGGATCTGATATTGGTACTCTTGACCGAATTTTCCGACCTGGGATCTGATATCGGTTTCTTGACCAATTTTTTAACCTGGGATCTGATATCGGTTTCTTGACGAATTTTTCGACCTTGTTCCCCATTGACAGGGGCCTCTATTTATAGAGTCTTTGGTGACAGTGACCACTCCGTTGGTATAGCAACCGAGGAGTGGAAAGTACAGCACCCTTTTACACAACGGTTAAAGTAACCAATGCCTACGTATAGATGATCTTTTGACTGAGCGGGTGACGTGGGTCCAACTAAGGGGACACAACACGTACGGTTGCTACTAAGATCACGGCGTAAAAGCCACGCGGGTATGTATCTATTGTGTAGAAGAGGTTGGCGTAGAAGCCAAATGTCCGTCACCATGGCATAGAAGCCAAGTAGGCATAGAAGCCGAACAGGCATAGAAGCCGAGTAGGCGTGGAAGCCGAGCAGGCATAGAAGCCGAACAGGCATAGAAGCCGAGTAGGCGTGGAAGCCGAACAGGCACAGAAGCCGAACAGGCATAGAAGCCGAACAGGCATAGAAGTCGAGTAGTCGTAGAGACTGAGTGGGCGTGGAAGCCGCATGAGCACAGATCCTGAATGGGCGTAGAAGCCGCTTGAGCACAGATCCTGAATGGGCGTAGAGGCCGCTGCATATCGTGCCAGAATGGGCGTAGAAGCCGCTTGAGCACAGATCCTGAATGGGCGTAGAAGCCGCTGCACACTGTGCTGATGTGGACGCCTTAGCCGGAATTACGGCTTTTGAAGATATAACCAAATCTCTTGCAGAGATTTGCCATCACCTTATGCATTAAATGCGGAGGCGTGTTTTGAAGGTTTGCAGGCCTTCTGTGCACCCGTCGCAGAGACGTGTCTTGAGAGAAACTGTCACCGCTCTGTGCAATTAGACGTGGAGACGTGCCTCGAATCCCGTACGAAGTGCAGCTTTTGACGTGGCAGGCGGTTTATTTGCTGCGGAGCATAAAACAGCTCATGTTTGCCTGTGTAAAACAGGGCGGCGTATTCCCTTGTACACAAAAGAGCGGTTTATGCTGAGGGGACTCCAGTAAACGACGGTTTGGTGATGTTTTACCAAATCCTCTGCATTAAATGGTGAGATCCGCCATCATACTGCAGGATGCGTCCCGAGAGGTCTGCCATCATTTCCAACCGTCGTCTGAGTAGCCGTGCATCACCTTTTGTCAGGAGTCAGAGGTCAGATTCACTGCGTGACTTAACAGGTTCATTTCGGGGAAGATGAAGCGTTCCTCGTACGCTATCACGCTGCTTTGAGAGCGGTTGAGTTTTACGCCATGGAGGCGATGAAGAACTCTGTTTCACGCTGGAGCGGCCTGGACGTACTGCACTTATGCGGATGGTCCTTTGAGCTTTATTCTTCACGCTGTTTTTTAGCAGAGAAAACTCTGTTGTACGCCCGATGGCTCTAAAGGCCTCTGCTTTCGCTGCTCTGTATCAAGAGGCTGTGTAGCTCTTCCCAGCGTATTTTTCATGCTTCTACAGCTGGGGGCCGAGACGGGCGGAGGACGTGGGGTGAGGGGGTGGTCGTGGCGAGCGAGGCAGGCGGCTGGCCGGGCGGAGCGCCGGAAGACGCAGTCGTGTGCAGCGTGGGGAAGGGGATGGGGACCGGGTCGGGTAGCGGGTCTCGGGTCGGGTCTGGCGGATCCGACCCGACCCGCTAGGGGCTGGGCCGGGCTCGGGCCCAATGGGCCGGGCCGGGCTCTGGGCTTAATATTAATGATAATAATAACAATAATAATAATAATAATATCATTAAACAATTAATTAATTAATTAAATAATTATATTTAGGTGTTTAAAAATAGGTCCGAGGCCCAATAAATTCCAGAAAAATTACCCTAAGTCCAGTTTTTCATTTTACACCCAAAAATATTATTTTTATAATATTTTAATATAATTTATTATCAAATAAAAATCATTTAATGATTAAAGCCCTGATTTTAATTACAGAAAATTCCCAGAAAATTCCAGAAAATTATGAAAAATCCAAATTTAAAAATTATGAAAAATCAGGGGGTTTACAATCTACCCCCCTTAAGAGGATTGCGTCCTCGCAATCAAAGAATAACCGGTTAACAGAGATAACACGGTTGCAAGTATCGTTCGAAACATATCACAAGATACTTAGGGAAATACCGTTTCCCTAAAATGGAAGTTATCCACTTTCCAGAGAAAATCTAGTTAAAGTAAAAGAACTACGACTTTTATGAAAACCAGGTTTGTTATTAACAAGTTGCAAATTACTAGGTTGGGGCTGAGGTCACGAACCAACGGACACGAGCTAAAACAATACTAGAAACGGATAACTACGAATCACTTACTCGCATCAGCTACTCCACGAATCTGCGCGTCATCTATTGTCATCACGAAAGCTTGTCCACGTGCTTGTAATCGATTCCTCTGTTGCTGCTGAGCCTGCTGGAAGAGTGCTGCTTGTGGTATCAAAGGTGGCCTCGGCTGATACCCTCCTGGAGTTGATGGTACGACTCTTTCAACTCCCGTTTGCGGTGCTTCCATTGCTGGACAGGCTGGCCTCGGCACTGGTAAAGCTTCTTGATGCATCATTAGTGTTTCTGCTTGATATGCTGTGCAATTTCTGGCTAAGTGGTGTCTGGATCCGCAAATTAAGCACGTTCCTAGCTTGCGTCTGCATTCTCTTTCAATATGGCCTATCTTGCCACAGTAGTAACAAGTAGGAAGGAATGAGACTCCTTGTGCTGCTCTCGGGGGTAGATTTATCTGTTGACGCTTTGCAGACTCCTCTTGTGCTGCTCTGGTTGGTACGGATGTGGAAGGCCGCTTCAGGTTGGCCTCTCTCCTGACGATGCGTTCCATGCGTCGGGCTGCAGCGAGGACGTCCGAGTAAAAGGTAGGTGCGATGGGTCCGATCAGTCTCTGTAGATCGAAGTTTAGTCCGTCGAAGAACTTCTCAGCCTTCTCTTCTTCTGTCGGGATCAGGGTTGGGGCGAAGCGGCTCAGACGAATAAATTCTGCGTTGTATTCTTCCACCGTCATAGCATCCTGAGTGAGGCGATTGAACTTGTCCAGAAGTTCTGATCGAGCGGTCGTCGGAATGTACATTTCCTGAAAGAGTCGGGAAAACTCTTCCCAAGTGACTCGGTCTGGTCCGAGCCGTGTCTCCTCGGATAGCCACCAGTGATGTGCATTATTGTCAACTGCATTCTGACGGCAGTCATCCAACGTTCCTTTGGAAGCTCAGCTGCTTCTAATTGATGTTGAGTGTTGGTGAGCCACTGTCACAACCCGTACCCGGTTATTCGGGCACGAGTGCGTGGGCACGTCCAGCCTACGCCGCAGTGTCGGCGGTAGTACGCTGTCTAGGTCTTTTCTGGGGTCAATAAGTATCTATCTCATCCACAATAAATAGACAAGGAAAGTAACAGGAAATAGGAATGCTAACTTTTATAAAACAAATTGTGACAACAGATCCATAGTTAATACAAAGCCAGAAGATAGATCGGGGACAAACCCGAGTATATGCTGAAAAGGAAATAAAATAATAACTAACTGGCTACTCCTCCTCAAGGTAGTCTCCTGAGTGGGAACCGGCTCCTCATATGTGTCACCTGCTAACTCATAGTGGGCATAATAGGTAGGGGCAAAGTCCTCAACATCGCCTAAAACAACGGATCCAGTCAGAAAAGGAGCAAAGTACACAATGCACAACAAGATTAAACTAAATATTCATGACAATTAACTTGAGTATCATGTTGAGAAAGTTGCATAGAAGAACATCAATATCTCAGAGTTAATGCTATAAACAGGAATATGAGAAAGCAGGAAATAAATGAGACAGGATATGAAACTACAACAGTCAGCAAGAACTATAACTAGACCAGAAGCTATCTGTGTGAACTTGTGTTTATTTTAGAATACATAGTTGGCATGTAGGGGTTTATAAGGCTAATCCGGCCGTCATAGACGGCTATTAAACATGAACAATCGAGATCCGGCTGAGGGTACAGTCGCGTACCAACAGCTATTAAACATGATAAGGGGAAGGGTAAACTACATGCCTTCTAGTATTCTCCCACCCGACATGAAAAACAAGACATGAACTCCAGTATTCAGGACATGAAATTCAATATTTCTAACACTAGGTGTAAACATCAAGGGTACATGTATGGCAGGGAATTAATTATCACAATATATAAAGATTAACTTGAAGTGCAGGTACTTGCCTGTTGTTTGGATCTGATTAATTTGGTTCTCGGGGAAAATTTCCAGAGATGAGTCCAAAAGCTGAAATAGACATTACCATCACGCTCATAAGACGTTAAATAGCTAGAAATGCCTGTCCTTGGGTCCAATTTGAAGACAAGGGCAAAAACGGCAGTTTCGGGTCAAAACTGGGTCCGTCGGTGGGCCCGCTTTGCATCGAAAAACGCGTCCGGGTCAAAAGTCTCCAAATTCACCAAACTTAGTGTCAACAGGTCAGGAACGCTGATACGAACCCAACGGAACTTCCAGATTTGGATTCCGATGAGCCGAACACAAAATCGCCCGTCGAGCGGGGCCTGTGGGGCCCACGACACGCGATTTTGTCAATGTTCTTAGAATCGAACCAAACTTGACCCACAGGACCAGCGTATCACTACGAGTCCGATGGCACAAGTTTCGTCTCGATCCGACGTGTGTGCACGAAGTTAGGGTAAATTGCAAAAAAGGCGGATACGGGGCGATGTCCGCGGATACGCGTTGATTCCGGTGTGCACGCACACCCGAATCAGCTTCCACGAAAACTCACACGTCCGTATCGACGATGCGTACGTATCTGTGAAAACCGCACGCGACCAAGTCGTCCCGTTTGGCGGGGCGGACTCAGTTCCGGGGTAAAACAGGGTCTGATTTTTCCTGTTTTTGGATCGTGGTGTGCGATCACCACAGGACGCGATGCCCCGAACAGTTTGTCCGGACACCGAGAGGGTCATACAGGCTTCACAACGCAATTTGCGGAATTGGAAACAGAGCTACGAGGCAAAAGTTACGCGTACCTGAAGGGGACCCGAAAATCAGGGTCGAGTCGTGTCCGACTCGTGTCGGACACGCGAAGAAGAATTAGGGCTAGGGTTAGGGTTTCGACGTGTGTCGGTCGTAGGCGGCGGAGGCCGGCCGGAGACGCGCCGGAGGAGGAGCGGAGGAGAGGGGAGGGGGTGCGTCGAGGGAGGAGGACGGCGCTGGCGGTGGCTGGGCAGGCGGCGAGGCAGGACGGAGCTCGGCGGGGGCGGTTAGGGTTTGGAGAGGGGTTAGGCCGGAGGAGGAAGACGGGGGCGGTTTAAATAGGGGAGCGGGCGGTTAGGGGGGCCGGCCAAGGCGGAGAGGAGGGGCGACGTGGCCGCGGAGCGCGGCGAGCGAGGCGCGGAACGCGGGGCGCTGCGCGCGGCGGCCGGCGCTGGACGCGGGGCGTGGGGGGGAACTGTTCACGCGGGCGGGTCGGGCTGACGGCGGGTCGGGTTCGGCTGAACCCGACCCGACCCGATAAGGCGGGTCTGGGCCGGAATAGCGGCTGGGCCGCGGCCCAATGGGCCAGGGGCGGGCCGGACTGAAAAAATAATAAAAATATAATAATAATAATAATAATAATTAAAAACAGTTAATTAATTAATTAATTAATTAAATAGTTTTCGGGCATTAAAAATAGGTCTGAGGCCCAAAAAAATCCAGAAAAATTACCCTAAGTCCAGTTTTTCATTTTACACCCAAAAATATTATTTTCACAATATTTTAATGTTGTTTAATATCAATTAAAAATCATATAATAATTCAAAACCCTGATTTTAATTTCAGAAAATTCTCAGAAAATTCCAGAAAATTGTGAAAAGTCCCAATTTTAATATTTTTTGAAAATCAGGGGCTTACAATCTACCCAACTTATAAAAATTTTGTCCTCGAAATTTAAATTATGGCAGGGTTCTCTCTGTCCAGACTCACTTGATTACAGTCTAACGGGTTTCTCTCAGGTGAACATTGCGGTCGCTACTCAACTTAGAATTTTACCCATATCCTCTAAGGCTGTACAACTAGTGAGGCTAGGTCTCAACTTAATAAATCATGGTATTGAATCTTCAAGTCTGCAACACAAAACACAGCACCTAGGGTCTTGTCTTAGTCATAAAGGGTTACCATCAATTCGTCCGGTCTGAGGGGTATGTCTAGCACTACAAATCAACTCATACCAACCACAGGTTTTTGTCTTTCCAAAATAAGGGAAGACGAGGATCAATAATAAAGAGTTTTAAGGGCGAGGTGGTAGAACAGAGGTATAGGGATCAAGGCGTTTAAGGAATTCTAATGGAAATTGTCAGGCGGTTATGGATCAAGATTCTATTCTGGTAATGCTGATACGATATGCTCGGACGTATTTAGGGGGCAAGTAGACTAGTCGACTATATCTCAATCCACATAAAGTAGTCATGCGAAGTGCGAATCAAAATGCACTAAGGTTAATCAGACCGTAGTACACTGATTCTGAGTAGACACTTGTATTAGTGGGGTTGATCAGGCCTCAATAATATAGGTGTCACGAACAAGCCCGATAAAGAGTAAGCTTGCAAAACTAGGCTATAAAATAGCAGCATTAGTCGAGTTTAGCAAAATTAAGTGCGCTAGATGATGATAAAAAGAGGTACAAATTTATTGAAGTTCACAAGACACATATAATAAGCACAATAGCAAAAACCTCAAAATCTCTACAGTTATAAAAGCATTCCAGGTTATTAGCAAGTTCAAAATTTCTAGGTTGGGGCTGAGGTCACGAACCAATGGGCACGAGCTAAATAATACTAGAAAAATGATATCTACGAATCACTTACGCGCATTAGTTACTCTAAGAGTCTGCACGTTCTCCATGGTCATCGTCTAAGCTTGTCCGTGTTCTTGAGGTGGTGCCCTCTGCTGCGCTGCTGGGGCCTGGCCTGAACTGGAACTTTTGTGCAGTGTGCGTCTTTGAGCAGCAGGACAGTCCTTCATTTGATGTGCTGCTGATCCACAATATAGACAGGCACCTAGTCTTTTCCTACAAACTTGCCAGGTGTGACCTTGTTTTCGACAAAAGCCACAAGTGGGAACTCGTTGATTCTGTCCTTGAGTTGGATTCATCCGTGGTCGCTTTGCAGCTTTTTCCTGTTGTGCTTGGTCTGGTGCTGACGCAGACGGCCGCTTCCGGCTGGACTCGATCCTTGTGGTGTACTCCACAGGTCGCGCTGCAGTAAGAACGTCCTCGTCGAAGGTAATTGCATTTGAACTGCTTGGCTTACGTGACTCCGAGCTAATTCTGTCGATGAAGTTCTCCGCTTGGTTTTGCTGAGTTTCTTGTTGAACCTTCTGATAGGCTTGCATCATTATGTAGAACATGCGGAACATCTGCTGTTCGTCCATAGGCGGTCCCGGTAGGAAGGAAGGCATCGGTGGAATAGGCTGCGTCGAGGGTGGAACGCCATCTTAATGGATTACTGAGGCAGGCTGACTTGCTTGACTGTCTTGTGATGATTGGCCTTCACCGACGGGTATCACATCGTCTTCTTGGGTAACCACAACGGTTTGTGGTGTTTCTGCATGATCCTCGTTGCTGGTTTGTGGGTCCATTTCCCTGTATGCAAAATAACCAATAAGAGGCGCACAGGAATCAAGGAAAGATGCAAGTTCATATTAGTTCGAATACGATACAGATATCAAAAATGATTCAAGCAAGTGGATAAGATCCTATAAACTTATCCTAGATTTATTGCAGGCATGTTCGGTCCCTGAGTTAAAACCGAACAATTTAGTCGTTGGACCTGCATGGGCCACCACAAAAACGTGTCACGACCCGCACCCGGTTATTCGGGCACGAGTGCGTGGGCACGTCCAGCCTACGCCGCAGTGTCGGCGGTAGTACCCTGTCTAGGTCTTTTCTGGGGTCAATAAGTATCTATCTCATCCACAATAAATAGACAAGGAAAGTAATAGGAAATAGGAATGCTAACTTTTATAAAACAAATTGTGACAACAGATCCATAGTTAATACAAAGCCAGAAGATAGATCGGGGACAAACCCGAGTATATGCTGAAAAAGAAATAAAATAATAACTAACTGGCTACTCCTCCTCAAGGTAGTCTCCTGAGTGGGAACTGGCTCCTCATATGTGTCACCTGCTAACTCATAGTGGGCATAATAGGTAGGGGCAAAGTCCTCAACATCGCCTACAACAACGAATCCAGTCAGGAAAGGAGCAAAGTACACAATGCACAACAAGATTAAACTAAATATTCATGACAATTAACTTGAGTATCATGTTGAGAAAGTTGCATAGAAGAATATCAATATCTCAGAGTTAATGCTATAAACAGAAATATGAGAAAGCAGGAAATAAATGAGACAGGATATGAAACTACAACAGTCAGCAAGAACTATAACTAGACCAGAAGCTATCTGTGTGAACTTGTGTTTATTTTAGAATACATAGTTGGCATGTAGGGGTTTATAAGGCTAATCCGGCCGTCATAGACGGCTATTAAACATGAACAATTGAGATCCGGCTGAGGGTACAGTCGCGTACCAACAGCTATTAAACATGATAAGGGGAAGGGTAAACTACATGCCTTCTAGTATTCTCTCACCCGACATGAAAAACAAGACATGAACTCCAGTATTCAGGACATGAAATTCAACATTTCTAACACTAGGTGTAAACATCAAGGGTACATGTATGGCAGGGAATTAATTATCACAATATATAAAGATTAACTTGAAGTGCAGGTACTTGCCTGTTGTTTAGATCTGATTAATTTGGTTCTCGGGGGAAATTTCCAGAGATGAGTCCAAAAGCTGAAATAGACACTACCATCACGCTCAGGAGATGTTAAATAGCTAGAAATGCCTGTCCTTGGGTCCAATTTGGAGACAAGGGCAAAAATGGCAGTTTTGGATCAAAACGGGGTCCGCCGGTGGGCCCGCTTTGCACCGAAAAATGCGTCCGGGTCAAAAGTCTCCAAATTCACCAAACTTAGTGTCAACAGGTCAGGAACGCTGATATGAACCCAACGGAACTTCCAGATTTGGATTCCGATGAGCCGAACACAAAATCGCCGGTCGAGCGGGGCCTATGGGGCCTACGACACGCGATTTTGTCAACGTTCTTAGAATCGAACCAAACTTGACCCACAGGACCAGCGTATCGCTACGAGTCCGATGGCGTAAGTTTCGTCTCGATCCGACGTGTGTGCACGAAGTTAGGGTGAATTGCAGAAAAGGCGAATACGGGGCGATGTCCGCGGATACGCGTTGATTCCGGTGTGCACGCACACCCGAATCAGCTTCCACGAAAACTCACACGTCCGTATCGACGATGCGTACGTATCTGTGAAGACCGCATGCGACCAAGTCATCCCGTTTGGCGGGACGGACTCAGTTCCGGGGTGAAACAGGGTCTGGTTTTTCCTGTTTTTGGATCGCGGTGTGCGATCATTAATAAAATAGTTTTCGGGCATTAAAAATAGGTCTGAGGCCCAGAAAAATCCAGAAAAATTACCCTAAGTCCAGTTTTTTATTTTACACCCAAAAATATTATTTTCACAATATTTTAATATTGTTTAATATCAATTAAAAATCATATAATAATTTAAAACCCTGATTTTAATTTCAGAAAATTCCCAGAAAATTCCAGAAAATTGTGAAAAGTCCCAATTTTAATATTTTTTGAAAATCAGGGGCTTACAGCCACTCATGAACTTCAGTGGGCTCTTCCTTGCCTGAGAAGGTACGGGGCTTCAGCTGCCGGAAATCGGTGATAGAGACCGTCGTTGGCCGTCGTGCTGGGAGGTTGGCCTGCTCCAGTGCAGTCACGATGCTGCTCCTCAAGAAATTAGCCTCACGACGCTGAGCCTCACCCCACGCCGCCCGAAATTCCCGCCGTCCGTCGCGCGACCGTCCGGCCTCACCCCCCCACGCGCCCACGTCCTCATCCTCGACCCGCCTTCCCCGGCCTCACCCTCGCCCCGAGCCTCCCTATAAAACTCCCTACCCCTTCGGTCCTCCTCCTCCCTCATCTCCCCCTCTAACCCTAGCTCCGGCCATCCCCTCCCCTAGCCCCGCTGCCCTCCGCCAAGAGCCGCCCCAGCCAGCACCCTCGCCGGCGAGCCCCACAGAACCGCCACCTCTGCATCCTCCCTCTTCCTTCCCCTCTCCTCCCAGCGCCGGCCGCAGGCCTCCCCTGGCCCATCTCCGCCTCCCCGAGAGCCGCCCAGCCCCTCGTCGAGCCTCCGCTGACCTGAGCCGCCCTTCCCCGGCGAGTCTCGGCCGAACCCGACCGCGGACACAGTGAACCCTAGCCCTAGCAGTGGACACGTGTCCAGGACACGAGTCGGATACGGCAAACCCCGTTTCGAGGAGCCTCGTTCAGGTACCCGTAACTTTTTGCTCGTAGCTCCGTTTTTAATTCTGTAAATTGTATTGCGAAGCCTGTATGACCCTCTCGGTGCCTGGACAAACCGCTCGGGGCATCGCGTCCTATGGTGATCGCACACCGCGATCCAAAAACAGGAAAAACCAGACCCTGTTTTACCTCGGAACTGAGTACGCCCCGCCAAACGGGACGACTTGGTCGCGTGCGGTCTTCACAGATACGTGTGGGTTTCCCTCCTTATTACCTCGTAAAGTAGCTCCTTTAGTCGCTCCTTTTACTCGCCGACCCCGTCGATATGGACGTGGGGGATTTCGCGGAAGCTGATTCGGGTGTGCGTGCACACCGGAATCAACGCGTATCCGCGGACATCGCCCCGTATCCGCCTTTTCTGTAATTCACCCTAACTTCGTGCACACACGTCAGATCGAGACGAAACTTATGCCATCGAACTCGTAGCGATACGCTGGTCCTGTGGGTCAAGTTTGGTTTGATTCTGAGAACGTTGACGAAATCGCGTGTCGTGGGCCCCACAGGCCCCACTCGACGGGCGATTTCGTGATCGGCTCATCGGAATTCAAATCTGAAAGTTCCATTGGGTTCGTATCAGCGTTCCTGACCTGTTGACACTAAGTTTGGTGAATTTAGAGACCGTTGACCCTGACACATTTTTTGGTGCAAAGCGGGCCCATCGGTGGACCCCGTTTTGGCCCGAAACTGCCGTTTTTGCCCTTGTCTCCAAATTGGACCCAAGGACAGGCATTCCTAGCTATTTGATACCTTCTGAGCATGATGGTTCTGTTTATTTCAGCTTTCGGAGACATCTCTAGAAATTTTCGAAACCAGGACCTTCGTGGAATCCAAATATCAGGCAAGTGCACCTTGCCAAACTTGCAGTCTTTATTTTCATAATTCCTGTAATATTACTTTGCTGAATGTTTTGTGTAAATTCATATAAACTTGTTTAAACTGCTTAACCTAGGAAACGTATGACGTACCTAGTGTCCGATCATAGTCGAGTGCCAACACCGTACGCGGTGTTGGGTTCGTCATTTAGAGATGGATTTACGATTCCCTTACTTTTGTACTTGACCTATCAAGTACCCTACAACCCAGGACACTTGACACTATCATGGACAGAATCCTCCTGAGATATTCGTGGTGATTCTGTATAGGATACAGGACTTGACAGAGTTATTTTAGTTATAGACAGTATGACTTGTTGCATTAGCTATAATCCCACTGACATGGACATGAGACGTTATGATCATGGCTTGCGTGATTACATTGGGTAGGGAGAGACACACAGGCTACAGGCTATTCTACATATATATCTACTATTATTGTGAGATTGTAGACTCTCCAGCAGAGCTAGACCCTTTACGTGTTATTACTGCTACCGGCTCCCCGACACAGAGCTTGTAGCGGTCTCAGCCTGAGTACTAGTGTTGCTCTCATTTGCATATCACATAGATGATTACTTAGTTTACCCTGCTGTTCATTTATTTATTGCACTACTTATTCATTTGGCTTGTATTATTTTGTGCCTTGCTATGTCCACTGAGGACCTGGAATGGATTATGTCCCCAGGTGTAGCAGAGGAGCAGTATCCCGAGGTATACGCGACCGGAGCTGAAGCTATTGCTGGAATAAAACCAAACACTGAAGACGAGGTGACTGCCGAGGACTTCTCCTGAGTGCCTGTTTCAGTACTCAGTACTATTTCATGTTTACCTCTTTTGTTCCTGGCCTATAGAGCCAGTTATTCAGACTTAAGTCGGATTGTTTCTCCGACTGACTTGCTGTGATTATTGTTCCTACTTATTTCCATTTCATTATGCAGTTATTTCTTTATCTTTATGGATGAGATTAGTATGATTTATTATAGTAGACCTTCTGTACAGCTTAAGGACGCCCTGATGGTTCCATTAAATTGGGTTATCCATCGGTGCGTGCTGCTGGCCATTGCCACGCATCACCAGTCCTTCGTCACTTTGGGACTGGGACATGACATGGTTTTTGTGGTGGCCCATGCAGGTCCTTTGACTAAATTATTCGGTTTCAACTTAGGGACCGAACAGGCCTGCAATAAGATAGGATAAGTTATAGGATCTCATCCATTGATTAAATTATTTTTGGACTCTATGTCGAATTCAATTTAATTGCTTGAATTGCATCCTGTTTGATTCCTCTGTGCGTTCTCATTGTTTTCTTTTGATGCAGAGTGATGGATCCCAGAAGTGGTGACGAGAACCCCTTGGGTACACCGCCTGAAGCGGGGCTTACCTGTGAAGCTGGAACGACGCCAGATACCAGAGGACAATCCTCTCAGAGCAATCAAACTGGCCAGCCAAGTTCCAGGTTCAGGCGTGATGACATCCCGCCTCCTCCCCAGCTCCCTCCTACGATGCCTGTCTTTCCCCCAGGACAGGCAATGGACGGCCAGCAAATATTCCAGATGTTCTACGCCATGATGCAGGCACAACAACAGATTCAACAGGAGGCCCAACGTCATGAGGCCGAGAACCTAAGGAACAGCCTAGTCGCAACATTGGAATATGCAAATCCACCAAATAGGCGGCCAGCGACGGGATCTATCACAGATTTTCGTCAACTCAAACCCCGTACCTTCTCGGGCAAGGAAGGACCAACTGAAGTGCATGAATGGCTTACAAACATGCAGCATCAGTTGAAGGCCGCTGAACTACCAAGGGACAAATAGATGACTGCCGTCAGGATGCAACTGACGGACAACGCGCATCATTGGTGGCTGTCCGAAGAAAGAAGGCTTGGACATGATCAGGTTACCTGGGAGGAGTTCTCCAGACTCTTCCAGGAAATGTACATCCCTGCTGTGGCTCGGTCAGAACTCCGAGACAGATTCAACCGCCTGATCCAGGGCAACATGACGGTGGAGGAATATAACGCCGAATTCATTCGCCTGAGCTGCTTCGCCCCTTCCCTAATTCCTACCGAAGAGGAGAAGGCGGAGAAGTTCTTTGATGGGCTCAGGTTCGAGCTTCAAAAGTTAATCGGATCGGTCGCGCCCATATCTTACTCCGACGTCCTAGCTGCAGCACGTCGGCTGGAGCGCGTTACTCGGAGGGAATCAAGCCTGAAACGTCCCTTCTCCTCAGCATCGTCCAAGTTATCACCAGGGGAATCTGCTAAACGGCCCCAGAAGAGCCCGCCTCCAAGAGCAGCAACTAAGAACCTGCCTACTTGCCATTACTGCGGCAAGGTAGGACATATTGGAAAAGAATGTAGACGCAAGCTGGGGCTCTGCCTGGTTTGCGGATCTGGACAACACTTCTCAAAGGACTGCTCGGAACATCGGAAGGGAGTTCCGAATCGGCCAGCTCCACCTGCAGCTCTTCCAGCTGGGGGAGCCACACAGACAGGGCCTGGAGGAGCCAGGCCACCTCTACCACCTCAGGCAGCAATGTTCCAGCAAGCTCGTCAGCAAAGGGGTCCCGCTCAGGGACGAGGTCAGGCATATGCACTAGCAGTCACTGAAGAAGCTACTGCAGGCGAAGTGATAGCAGGTACCATATTAGTAGCTTCAATTCCTGCTGTAGCATTATTTGATTCTGGAGCCTCGCATTCATTTATTGCTGCTAGCTTCGTAGCTACACATAGAATAGCTACCGCACCTCTCTCAAAGATGAAGAGAATTCTAACGGGAGGTGGAATTATCCCGGTTAGTGATACTTGTAGATTATGTTCAGTGGTAGTCTGTGGCCGAGAGATGCGAGCCCAATTCTTGATCTTTTCTATGCCTGATTACGATGTTGTACTTGGTATGGACTGGTTAAGTCAGTACCATGCGACACTGGATTGCCGGCTTGGAAAAGTAATATTTAGACCCCCTAGCCTTCCTGAGTTTGAATTTCTTAGAGGAGCTGTAGAACAAGGGGTCCAGCCAACTCTTAGGGTATTGACTGTAGAAGAAGATTCAAGTTACCCAAGAGTCATAACGGAATTTGTGGACGTATTTCCCGACGATCTTCCAGGTTTACCACCTGATCGGGAGATAGAATTCACAATAGACCTAACTCCAGTAGCCGAACCTATCACTTCATCGGTATATCGGCTAGCACCTAAAGAGTTAGTGGAGTTGAAAGCACAAGTTGACGACCTTCTGGAGAAAGGATTTATCCGGCCCAGTATTTCACCTTGGGGAGCACATATACTTTTTGTACCCAAGAAGGACGGAACTGTACGGTTGTGCATTGATTACAGAGCCCTTAATGCTGTAACTGTTAAGAACCGGTACCCATTACCACGCATTGATAATTTGTTTGACCAATTAAGTGGTGCTAAGGTATTCTCAAAGATTGACCTTAGATCCGGTTATCACCAGATTAGGGTGAAGACGGAAGATATCCCAAAGACGGCCTTCAGGACTAAATATGGACATTATGAGTTCCTAGTAATGCCGTTTGGTTTAACCAATGCACCTGCTGTATTTATGAGTTTGATGAACGGAGTCTTCCATCAGTACTTGGATAAGTTCGTGGTGGTATTCATTGATGATATCCTAGTCTACTCTAAGAACCACGAAGAGCACGAGGAACACCTCAGAGTTGTGCTAGAAACTTTGAGAAAGGAGAAGCTGTATGCCAAACTCAGCAAATGTGAGTTCTGTATGGACAATGTGCCATTCTTAGGGCATATTATCTCGGGTGAAGGACTGTCTGTGGACCCAGAGAAGGTCACTGCTATAGAAATCTGGCCTACCCCTACCTCTGTTGCGGAAGTGAGAAGTTTTCTTGGACTGGCTGGGTATTACCGGCGGTTCGTAGAAAAATTTTCAAGGATCGCAGAACCTATGACTAAGCTGACACGGAAGGATCAGGAGTTCATATGGACGGAAGAATGCCAGAATGCCTTTGAAGAATTAAAGAGGCGTCTAACAACAGCACCAGTCTTGACTCTTCCTCAGGGTCAGGAGGTTTTGTTGTTTATAGTGATGCGTTCGGTAGTGGACTAGGTTGTGTCTTGATGCAACATGGCAAGGTTATCGCTTATGCATCGAGGCAGCTGAAGGTCCACGAGAAGAACTACCCAACGCACGACCTGGAGCTAGCTGCAGTGATTTTTGCATTGAAGATCTGGAGACATTATCTGTATGGAGAGAAGTTCAAAATATTCACTGATCATAAGAGCTTGAAGTATGTTTATACACAGGAGGAGCTCAACATGAGGCAAAGGCGTTGGCTTGAGTTGATGGTGGACTTTGACATTGATCTGCAGTATCACCCGGGGAAAGCAAATGTTGTAGCCGACGCCCTCAGCAGAAAACCCTCGGCTTATTTCTTAACAGAGCAGCCTCAGCTATTACAAGACTTGCAAGATCTTCAGATAGAGGTTGTTCTACCTGGACAAAATGGTTTGCTGGCTAACCTCGAAGTGAAGTCATCACTGGTGGAGAGGATCAAAGGAGCTTTGCCTAATAATGCCAGATTCCGAAGGCTGAAGGAGAGAACCGAAGCAGGCATGCAAACGGGACTTCGCATCCACGAGGACGTGACATTAAGGTGCGGAAATCGCCTATATGTTCCGAATAGAGAATTAAGGCAGGAGTTGATGACAGAGCACATAGCTCCATATACTCGATTCATCCAGGAGGGACCAAGATGTACCGGGACTTAAGACAATATTACTGGTG
Organism: Iris macrosiphon; assembly: GCA_036927795.1. Classification (NCBI taxonomy): domain Eukaryota; kingdom Viridiplantae; phylum Streptophyta; class Magnoliopsida; order Asparagales; family Iridaceae; genus Iris; species Iris macrosiphon. The sequence continues at coordinate 13,050,046 of JAYESA010000007.1, forward strand.
GCATGGAATGAAAAGGGAGATTGCCCGATTTGTGGCAAAATGCTTAGTCTGCCAGCAGGTAAAGGCCGAGCACCAAAGGACTGCAGGTATGTTGCAGCCACTTCCCATCCCTGAATGGAAGTGGGAGCATATTACCATGGACTTCGTCACTGGATTTCCAAGAAGCCCTAGTGGAAAGGATGCAGTATGGGTCATCGTGGATCGGCTCACTAAGTCGGCTCACTTCTTGCCGTTCAGAGTCGGACAATCCACGGAAGTACTAGCCGACATGTATATGCGACAGATCGTAAAATTACATGGAGTGCCGGTTAGTATTGTATCAGATCGAGACTCGAGATTTACATCTCACTTCTGGCGAAGCATGCAAGAGAGTCTCGGTACCAGGCTCAAGTTCAGTACTGCCTATCATCCCCAGACAGATGGCCAATCAGAGCGCACAATTCAGATCTTGGAAGATATGCTGCGATCATGTATACTGAACTTCGGAGGATCTTGGGAAGATCATCTGCACTTAGTGGAGTTCTCCTACAACAACAGCTATCAGGCAAGCATTCAGATGGCACCTTTCGAGGCATTGTACGGAAGGAAGTGCAGATCGCCGATATGCTGGAGTGACGTTGGCGAACGTCAAATACTGGGTCCAGAGTTGGTAACGGAGACAGTGGAGAAAGTAAGACAGATTCAGAACCATCTCCGTGCAGCCCAGGATAGACAGAAGCATTGGGCAGATGCACACAGACGACCCCTGGAGTTCAAGGAAGGAGAGCATGTATTTTTGAGGATCTCGCCCACTAGAGGTACTATCAGATTTGGCAGCAGAGGCAAGTTAAGCCCAAGGTACATTGGGCCATTTGATATCTTAGAGCGCATTGGTGAGGTAGCTTACCGTCTTGTATTACCTCCATCCTTAGAGGGAGTGCATGATGTATTCCACGTCTCACAACTGAGGAGATACGTGACGGACCCAAGTCATATAGTGGATCATTCTGAGATTTTGGTGGGACCTAGCCTGAGATACGAAGAGCAGCCAGTGGGTATACTCGACACCAGTGAGAAGACACTGCGAGGGCAGACAATCAGACTGGTTCGAGTAGCTTGGAAACAGCACTCTCCTGGCGAATCGACCTGGGAGCGAGAAGATGTTATGCGCCAGCGTTATCCACACTTATTTGCTGATGCAGGTAAAACCTGAGCATCTTTTAATTTTGTAAATCTTGCATTTATAGTTTATCCGTTGATTGCGAGGACGCAATCCTCTTAAGGGGGGTAGATTGTAAACACCCTAAATTTTTACATTTTTTTAAAAATCAATTTTCGGGAATTTTCTGCAAACTTTTTTAGGAGTTTACATAGGTCCTGTGGTGATGTTATAATTTTTAATTTCTAATAACTAATATTAAAATGTAATGAAAATATGATTTTATGGTGTAAAATAGAAAACCGGACTTAGGGTAATTTTCTGGAATTTTATTGGACATCAGACCTATTTTTAAGAGCCTAAAAACTATTTTTCTAATTAAATTATTAATTAATTATTATTATTAATATTATTATTATACTGTTATTATAATTATTATTATTATTTTATTTTATTAGGGGCCGGCCCGGCCCAGTGGGCCGAGCCCATTAGCAGTCAGCCCAGCCCCTGTGCCTTAGCGGGTCGGGCGGGTCGGTCAGACCCGAACCAGCGCCCGACCCGACCCGCATCCCCATCTCCCCTGTCCCCCCACGCCGCCCGAAATTCCCGCCGCCCGCCGCGCGACCGTCCAGCCTCACCCCCCCACGCGCCCACGTCCTCCTCCTCGACCCGCCTTCCCCGGCCTCACCCTCGCCCCGAGCCTCCCTATAAAACCCCCTACCCCTCCGGTCCTCCTCCTCCCTCATCTCCCCCTCTAACCCTAGCTCCGGCCATCCCCTCCCCTAGCCCCGCTGCCCTCCGCCAAGATCCGCCCCAGCCAGCACCCTCGCCGGCGAGCCCCACAGAACCTCCGCCTCCTCCCTCTTCCTTCCCCTCTCCTCCCAGCGCCGGCCGCCGGCCTCCCCTGGCCCATCTCCGCCTCCCCGAGAGCCGCCCAGCCCCTCGTCGAGCCTCCGCCGCCCTGAGCCGCCCTTCCCCGGCGAGTCTCGGCCGAACCCGACCGCGGACACAGACCCGGACACAGTGAACCCTAACCCTAGCATTGGACACGTGTCCAGGACACGAGTCGGACACGGCAAATCCCGTTTCGAGGAGCCTCGTTCAGGTACCCGTAACTTTTTGCTCGTAGCTCCGTTTTCAATTCTATAAATTGTATTGCGAAGCCTGTATGACCCTCTCGGTGCCCGGATAAACCGCTCGGGGCATCGCGTCCTGTGGTGATCGCACACCGCGATCCAAAAAAGGAAAAACCTGACCCTGTTTCACCCCGGAACTGAGTACGCTCCGCCAAACGGGACGACTTGGTCGCGTGCGGTCTTCACAGATACGTGCGCCTCATCGATACGGACGTGTGGGATTTCGCGGAAGCTGATTCGGGTGTGCGTGCACACCGGAATCAACGCGTATCGGCGGACATCGCCCCGTATCCGTCTTTTCTGTAATTTACCCTAACTTCGTGCACACACGTCAGATCGAGACGAAACTTGTGCCATCGGACTCATAGCGATACGCTAGTCCTGTGGGTCAAGTTTGGTTCGATTCTGAGAACGTTGACAAAATCGCGTATCGTGGGCCCCACAGGCCCCATTCGACAGGCGATTTCGTGATCGGCTCATCGGAATTCAAATCTGAAAGTTCCATTGGGTTCGTATCAGCGTTTCTGATCTGTTGACACTAAGTTTGGTGAATTTAGAGACCGTTGACCCTGACACATTTTTCGGTGCAAAGCGGGCCCACCGGTGGACCCCGTTTTGGCCCGAAACTGTCATTTTTGTCCTTGTCTCCAAATTGGACCCAAGGACAGGCGTTCCTAGCTATTTGACACCTTCTGAGCGTGATGGTACTGTTTATTTCAGCTTTCGGAGACATCTCTAGAAATTTCCGAAACCAGGACCTTAGTGGAATCCAAACATCAGGCAAGTGCACCTTGCCAAACTTGCAGTCTTTATTTTCATAATTCCTGTAATATTACTTTGCTGAATGTTTTGTGTAAATTCATATAAACTTGATTAAACTGCTTAACCTAGGAAACGTATGACGTACCTAGTATCCGATCATAGTCGGGTGCCAACACCGTACGCGGTGTTGGGTTCGTCATTTAGAGATGGATTTACGATTCCCTTACTTTTGTACTTGACCTATCAAGTACCCTACAACCTAGGACACTTGACACTATCATGAACAGAATCCTCCTGAGATATTCGTGGTGATTCTGTATAGGATACAGGACTTGACAGAGTTATTTTAGTTATAGACAATATGACTTGTTGCATTAGCTATAATCCCGCTGACATGGACATGAGACGTTATGATCATGGCTTGCGTGATTACATTGGGTGGGGAGAGACACACAGGCTACAGGCTGTTCTACATATATATCTACTATTATTGTGAGGTTGTAGACTCTCCAGCAGAGCTAGACCCTTTACGTGTTATTACTGCTACCGGCTCCCCGACACAGAGCTTGTAGCGGTCTCAGCCTGAGTACTAGTGTTGCTCTCATTTGCATATCACATAGATGGTTACTTAGTTTACCCTGTTGTTCATTTATTTATTGCACTACTTATTCATTTGGCTTGTATTATTTTGTGCCTTGCTATGTCCACTGAGGACCTGGAATGGATTATGTCCCCAGGTTTAGCAGAGGAGCAGTATCCCGAGGTATACGGGACCGGAGCTGAAGCTATTGCTGGAATAGAACCGAACACTGAAGACGAGGTGACTGCCGAGGACTTCTCCTGAGTGCCTGTTCCAGTACTCAGTACTATTTCATGTTTACCTCTTTTGTTCCTGGCCTATAGAGCCAGTTATTCAGACTTAAGTCGGATTGTTTCTCTGACTGACTTGCTGTGATTATTGTTGCTACTTATTTCCATTTCATTATATAGTTATTTCTTTATCTTTATGGATGAGATTAGTATGATTTGTTATAGTAGACCTTCTGTACAGCTTAAGTACGCCCTGATGGTTCCATTAAATTGGGTTATCCATCGGTGCGTGCTGCTGGCCATTGCCACGCATCACCAGTCCCTCGGCACTTTGGGACTGGGGCGTGACAGGGGGATGTCATCACGCCGGAATCTGGAGGTAGGTTGACCTGCCTGCTGGCTCTATTGAGTTGATGGAACTCCACCGACTGGGGTCACTTCGTCGTCATAGGTGACACCTGTAGCTTGTGGTGTTCCTGCGGGAGTCTCGTCGCACTCTTGTGAATCCATTGTCCTGCATCCAAAATAAACAATAAGAGGCGCACAGGAATCAAGGCAGGATACAAGTAAATTATTTGAAGTCGATATAGAGATCAAGAATGATTCAAGCAAGTGGATGAGATCCTAAAACTTATCATATTCTTATTGCAGGCCTGTTCGGTTCCTAAGTTGAAACCGAACAATTTAGTCGTTGACCTGCATGGGCCACCACAAAAACCATGTCACGCCCCAGTCCCAAAATGCCGAGGGACTGGACACGTGGCAATGGCCAGCAGCACGCACCGATGGACAACCCAATTTAATGGATCCATCAGGGCATGCTTAAGCTGTAATCTAACAGGAAATAGAACCAAAGTTACAGGTTACAGACTATTCTAATCTCATCCACAACAGATAATCACAGATTAAATACCAGAATAATGCAAATAGAAATAACTATCAAATATCAATAAAAGTGTCTCGGTGAACAAACCGAGCACAAGTCTGTTACATCAAATGCAAATAGACGGAAATAAAGGAACTGGAAATAGAAACAGAAACAGAAATAACTGACTATACACCACCAATGCTCAGGAGAAGTCCTCTGGTGCGAGCTCGTCCTCAGGTCCTGGTACAGCTCCTGGAAGTGCTCCTGTACGGTGTATCTCTAGATGGATCTCTTCGGCTATACCTGGGGACATAGTCTATTTCAGGTCCTCAGGAGACATAGCAAGGTACAGATAATACAAGCCAAAATATAAGCAGTGCAGAAATAAGGAGACAGCAGGGTGAACTATGTAACCAGCTAGTGATAAATGCAAGTTGAGAGCATCACTAGAACTCAGGCTGAGACCGCTACAAGCTCTGTGTCGGGGAGCCGGTAGCAGTAATAACACGTAAAGGGTCTAGCTCTGCTGGAGAGTCTACGACCTCACACTAATAGTACATATATATGAAAATAGCCTGTAGCCTGTGTGTCTCTCCCCACCCAATGTAATCACACGTCTCATGTCCATGACATGCAAGATCATAACTAATGCAGCAGTCATATAATGTCTATGAATATAATGTCTATGTCAATCCTGTATCCTACACAGAATCACCATGAATATCTCAGGAAGATTATGTCTGCATGAATAGTGTCAAGTGTCCTGGGTCCTGATGTACTTGATAAGACAAGTACGAGCATTATCGGGTCTCGATAACCATCTCTATGTGACGTTACACAACTCCGCGTACGGAGTTGGCACCCGACTATGATCGGACACTATGTACGTCACACGTTTCCTAGGTCAAGCAGTTAAAACAAGTTTATATGAATTTACACAAGAAATCCAGCAAAATATTATCACAGGAACTACTGAGAATTGACAAGCTTTACTTGCCCACTGATGCTAAATTAAACGAAGGAAATAAATAGCAGACTGCAGGGTTTGGCAAGGTACACTTGCCTGTGGCTCCGGCTCTGTTTGCGGCTCTGACTTCGATTGGATTTGCAGGCGGTACTCCGGTTGCTGTAATAAACATTACCATCAGATCCAGAAAATATCAATCAACTAGAAACGCCTGTCCTTGGGTCCAATTTAGAGATAAGGACAAAAACGACAATTTCGGGTCAAAACGGGGTCCACATGTGGGCCCGCTTTGAACCGAAAAACGTGTCAGGGTCAAAGGTCTCCAAATTCACCAAACTTAGTGTCAACAGGTCAGGAACGATGATACAAATCCAACGGAACTTCCAGAATTGGATTCCGGTGAGCCGATCATAAAATCGCCCGTCGAGCGTGGCCTGTGGGGCCCACGATACGCAATTTCGTTAACGTTCTCAGAATCGAACCAAACTTGGCTCACAGGACCAGCGTATCGCTAAGAGTCCGATGGCGTAAGTTTCGTTTCAATCCAACGTGTGTACACAAAGTTAGGGTGAATTACAGAAAAGTCGGATACGGGGCGATGTCCGCGGATACGCGTTGATTCCGGTGTGCGGTGCGGGTCGTGACACAGACCCGAATCAGCTTTCGTGAAATCTCACACGTCCGTATCGACGACGCGCATGAATCTGTGAAGACCGCACGCGACCAAGTCGTCCCGTTTGGCAGGGCGTACCCAGTTTCGGGGTGAATCGGGGTATTATTTTTCCTGTTTTTGGATCGCGGTGTGCGATCACCACAGGACGCGATGCCCCGAGCGGTTTATCCGGGCACCGAGAGGGTCATACAGGCTTCGTAACGCAATTTACGGAATCGAAAACAGAGCTACGAGCAAGAAGATATACGCACCTGAACTGGGCTGAAAAATCGGGGTTGGAATCGTGTCCGACACGACACAGGACACGTGTCCTGTGTCAGACACGGGGGAAATTTGGGAATTAGGGTTAGGGTATCTCCTACGGCGGAGGCGGCGGCTTTGGGACGGCCGTCTAAGGCGGAGGGGGCCGTGTGTAAGCCCCCTGATTTTCAGAATTTTAAATTTGGATTTTTCCCCAAATTATCTGAATTTTCGGGAATCGTGACCTAGGCCTTTGTTGATTCAAGGATTTTTAATTACGGTTAATTCCTACTAAAATATTATGGAAATAATATTTTATGGTGTAAAATGGAAAACCGGACATAGGATAATTTTCTGCGGATTTATTGGACTCCGGAAACCCGTTTAAAGCCCTAGAAACCAATTTAGAATTAAACCGAATTTAAATCCGTGCCAACGCCCGAAATCTCCATGAGAGCCGAAGCCCAGTCCGAGGAGCGTTGACCCGTTGACCCAGCCCGAATCCTAGGTCTAACCCTATTCCAATTTCTGCATGTATAAATACAGGTTCCCCTAATTTTTTTCCACAAACAAAGAAAAAGAAAAAGAAAAGAAACCCTAATTACCAAATCCCTAATTACCTAATTTCAAATCCCTAACCCTAACCCTACGCCACCCTCTGCCGACCCCTTTCTGGCGCCTCTCCGTCCGCCGACGCCGCCGCCCTGCGGACACCCCGGCACAGTCAGCACCCCCACGAGCGACTCCGCCTCGAGCCCGGCGTCGTCCCCTCAACTCGCAGCCATCTCCGCCACGTCCCCACCGCAGAGCCTCCTCCTTCTCCTCCTCTCGCCCCGACCCTCCCCCGGTGAGTCGACTCCGCCGCAGCAGCAAGTAGCCCCGATCGACCACCCCCTCAACAGTACCTCGACGAACCAGATCTCCTCCTCCCTCGGCTCCCCGCCGCTCGACGAGACTCCTCCGCCCAGCAGCTCGACTCCTCCCGATCGTCTCCTCTGCTCGCCTCTCCCTGAGTTCCGCCCAGCCGTGCCACCCTCCGACGAGCTCCGGCAACGTGCCCAAACCCTAGAACGCAGCGGACACAAAACAGTACAGCGGGACACGAAGCAGGACTCGGATACGACTCGGACACCGGAAATCAGTCTTCACGGAGTCCTGTTCAGGTACTCGTTTCTCCCTCCTCGGTTATCCGTTTTTGAATCCGTCAATTGCGTTACGAAGCCTGTATGACCCTCTCGGTGCCCGTGCAACCCGCTCGGTGCATCGCGTCCTGTGGTGATCGCGAGCCGCGATCCAAAAACAGGAAAAATAACGCCATGTTTCACCCCGGAACTGAGTCCGCCCCGCCAATCGGGACGACTTGGTCGTGCGCGGTCTTTACCGAACCGTGCGCGACGTTGATACGGTCGTGTGAGATTTCGCAGAAGTCGATTCGGAGGTGCGTGCACCCCGGAATCAACGCGTATCCGCCGACGACACCCCATATCTGTCCTTTCTGGAACACACTGTAACTTTGTGTACACACGTCAGATCGAGACGAAACTTGCGCCATCGGACTCGTAGCAATACGCTGGTCCTGTGCCCCAAGTTTGGTTCGATTCTGAGAACGTTGACAAAATCGTGTATCGTGGGCCCCACAGGCTCCACTTGACGGGCGATTTTGTGATCGGCTCATCGGAATCCAATTCTGGAAGTTCCGTTGGGTTCGTATCATCGTTCCTGACCTGTTGATACTAAGTTTGACCGATTTAGAGACCTTTGACCCTGACGCGCTTTTCGGTGCAAAGCGGCCCACATGTGGACCCCGCTTTGGCCCAGAAATGTCATTTTTGCCCTTGTGTCCAAATTGGACTCAAGGACAGGCGTTTTTAGCTATTTGGTATTTTTTGAATCTAATGGTGATGTTTATTTCAGCAACCGGAGTATTACCTACAGATCACACTGAGACCAGAGCTACAGTTGGAGCCAGGACCCCAGGCAAGTGTACCTTGCCAAATCCTGCAGTCTTTGCTACTTATTTCCTTGACTTAGTTATGCATCAGTGGGCAAGTATACCTTGCCAACTTTACAATTCTTGTTGCATTTCCTTGATTCATTATATTGCTGTGCATGGTTGACCTAGGACCGTGTGACGTACTTAGCGTCCGATTATCAGTCGGGTGCCAACACCGTACGCGGTGTTGTGTATTGTCACCTAGAGATGGACATTCGTGACCCCTTTACATTCTCGTACTTGTCTTACCAAGTACACTATAACCCAGGACACTTGACACTATTCATGAGACAGGATCTTCCTGAGATATTCATGGTGATTCTGTATAGGATACAGACTTTATGGCATTGACATTATATTCCTAGATACTCTATGACTTCTGCATTAGATACGATCGTGCGTAACATGGACATGAGGCATCATGGACATGAGACGTGTGATTACATTGGGTGGGGAGAGACACACAGACTACAGGCTGATCATATATATATACACCCCTATTATCGTGAGGCACAAGACTCTGAAGCCCGAGCTTGGCCCATTACTCATTATTACTGCTGCTACCGGCTCCCCTACACAGAGCTTGTAGTATGCTTCAGCCTGAGTTCTAGTGCTGCTCTCATCTTGCATATCACTTAGCTGGTTATTTTAGTATTCCCTTATTGTTCCATCTATTGCTGGAGAGACCTGCAGGCTACAGGTTGACTATATTATGCCGGCTACTCAGTCTCCCGCTGAGCTAGACCACCTCATGATATCACTGCTACCGGCTCTCCTACACAGAGCTTGTAGTATGCTTCAGCCTGAGTTCTAGTGCTGCTCTCATCTTGCATATCACTTAGCTGGTTATTTTAGTATTCCCTTATTGTTCCATCTATTGCTGGAGAGACCTGCAGGCTACAGGTTGACTATATTATGCCGGCTACTCAGTCTTCCGCTGAGCTAGACCACCTCATGATATCACTGCTACCGGCTCCCCTACACAGAGCTTGTAGTTGTTTCAACCTGAGTACTTTTGATGTTCTCTCTTTTGCATTTCACACAGATGATTACATACTTATCATATTTATTTTATTATTTGTTGCACTGCATTTATTTTGGCATGAGCTTTCTTGTACCTTGCTATGTCCCCTGAGGACCTGGATCCGGATTATGTCCCCAGGATTTACAGACGAGATCTATCCCGAGGTATACGGGACCGCAGCAGGAGCAGATTCAGGAGCTGATACAGGAGCTGTACCGACCTTCGAGGACGAGATCACACTAGAGGACTTCTTCTGAGTATTGTCTGGTGATACTCATTTATTTCTATTTCCAGTTTCTTTATTTTTAGTCTATTGCATTGTTGTATCAGACTTGTTCTCGGATTGTTCTCCGAGACACTGTTATTGAGATTGTTAGTTATTTCTTTTGTATTTATTCTGGCATTTGATCTATGATTATCTGTTTTGGATGAGATTAGTATAGACTGTGGTTTGTATCATTGGACCTACTTATTCTTATATTACAGCTTAAGCATGCCCCGATGGATCCATTAAATTGGGTTTGTCCATCGGTGTGTGCTGCTGGCCATTGCCACGCGTCCGGTCCCTCGATATTTTGGGACTGGGGCGTGACATAGTTTTTGTGGTGGCCCATGCAGGTCTACGACTAAATTGTTCGGTTTTAACTTAGGGACCGAGCAAGCCTGCAATAAGAATAGGATAAGTTTCTAGGATCTCATCCACTTGCTTGAAACGTTCTTGATATCTATATCAGATTCGAATTTAAATTCTTGACTCGCATCATGCTGATTCTTGTGCGCCTCTTATTGTTTATTTTGGTTGCAGAGTTATGGATTCACGAACAAACAACGAGACTCCTGCCAGATCACCATGAGATAATGTAGTAACCAACGGAGTTGAAGTGACACCAGTTAGTGAAGGTCCATCATCACAGCAAGCAAGTCAGCATGCCTCGAGAATCCCGAAAGATGACGTTCCACCATCGGCGCAGTTGGCTCCACCGACGCCTACCATTCCACAAGGGTAGGCTATGGACGAACAACAGATGTTTCGCATGTTCTATGCGATGATGCAAGCCCAACAGAAGGTTCAGGAAGAAGCCCAGCAAATCCAAGCGGAGAAGTTCATCGACAGATTTAGCTCGGAGCTACGGAGATTAATCAGCCCCACTACAACTACCTTAGACGAGAATGTTCTTGCTACAGCACGACCCATGGAGTGCAACACAAGGATAGAGTCCAGCCAGAAGCGGCCGTATGCATCAGCACCGGACCAAGCACAACAGGAAAGAGCTGCAAAGCGACCACAGATGAATCCACCACCGAGAGCAGCACCAAGAGCCTTAGTTCTTCCAACTTGTCACTACTGTGGCAAGATAGGCCATATTCAAAAAGAATGCAGACGCAAGTTAGGATTATGCTTGATTTGCGGAAACAGTCAACACTTAGCCAAGGATTGTCTTCAGCATCGAGAGAAAGCATTGATGATTCAACAACCAGCCACATCAGCACCAGCCGGAGCACCACAAGAAGAAGCTACACAAAGACCTCAAGTACACCAGCCACCAGAAGCAACTCCACAGACAATACTTGTCTGTCCATATTGTCGCAAGCGAGGCCATACTGAGGACGAGTGCAGACGAAAAAGGAAAGTATGTTTAGCTTGCGGATCCAGTCAGCATTCACTGAAGGAATGCCCCGAATGTCGAGAAAAAGCGCTAATGTCACCAGCACCAACGCCAGCCTCTCCAGCATTGGAAGCACCGCAAACGAGAGTTGAAGGAGTCAGACCACCAGTCCCAGGAGGGAATCAGCCGAGGCCACCCCTGGCACCACAAGCAACACTCTTCCAGCAGGCTCAACAGCAGCAGAGGAATCAACTGCAAGAACGTGAACAAGCTCCAGCGATGACTTTGGAAGACGCGCAGACCCATGGAGTAGCTAATGCGCATAATTTGTCGTAGTTATCTGTTTATCGATTTGTTTTACCTCGTGCCTATTGGTTCGTGACCCCAGCCCTAACCTATGTAATTTTGAACTTGCTAATAATTTATAACCTAGAATGTTTTTATAATTGATAACTGTAGAGATTATAGAGCCTTTTGTTATTGTGCTTATTTTGTGTTGTTTTGAGAACTTGAATTAAGTGTACCCCCTTTCATCATCATCTAGCATACTTATATTTGTTGTACCACCTTGACTTATGCTGCTAATATAGCCTAGTTTTGCAAGCTTATCCTTTTATCGAGCTTGTTCATGACATCCGTATTAGTGGGTCGACACACTAATACAATTGTCTATTCAGAATCAGTGTATTACGGTCTGATCAACCTTAGTACATTTTGGTTCGCTCTTCGCACGATTACTTCACGTGGATTGAGATATATAGTTGACTAGTATACTTGCCCTCTAGATATATCTGAGCATATCGTATCAGTTACATAACTGTACTAATACGAGCATGCAAACAAAGGATTACCATAATAGGATTTCTATCCACAATTGTCTTGACAAATCCCATTTGAATTTTTTAAACGCCTTGATCCTGATACTTTTATTCTATTACCTCGCCCTTGAACTCTTTATTATTGATCTTCGTCTTCCCTTACTTCGGAAAGACGAAACATCGTGCCTAGTATAAGTTGATATATAGACAGTACTAGATATACCCCACAAGCCAGTCGCATTGTGACGACCCATTTTTTATATGATTAAGGGAATACCATAGGTGGTATGTTTGGTGTTAAATACTTGAGGATTCAATAACATGATTCAATAAGTTGGGGCATAGCTTTCTTAGATATATAGCCTTAGATGATAGATGGGTAAAATCTAAGTTGGGTAGAGACCGCAATGGTTACTTGAGAGGAATTCTTTGAACCCTACTCTATTTTAATTTCGAGGACGAAATTTTTATAAGTTGGGTAGATTGTAAGCCCCCTGATTTTCAGAATTTTAAATTTGGATTTTTTCCCCAAATTATCTGAATTTTCGGGAATCGTGACCTAGGCCTTTGTTGATTCAAGGATTTTTAATTGCGGTTAATTCCTACTAAAATATTATAGAAATAATATTTTATGGTGTAAAATGGAAAACCGGACATAGGGTAATTTTCTGCGGATTTATTGGACTCCGAAAACCCGTTTAAAGCCCTAGAAACCAATTTAGAATTAAACCGAATTTAAATCCGTGCCAACGCCCGAAATCCCCATGAGAGCCGAAGCCCAGCCCGAGGAGCGTTGACCCGTTGACCCAGCCCGAATCCTAGGTCTAACCCTATTCCAATTTCTGCATGTATAAATACAGGTTCCCCTAATTTTTTTCCACAAACAAAGAAAAAGAAAAACAAAAGAAACCCTAATTACCAAATCCCTAATTACCTAATTTCAAATCCCTAACCCTAACCCTACGCCACCCTCTGCCGACCCCTTTCCGGCGCCTCTCCGTCCGCCGACGCCGCCCTGCGGACACCCCGGCACAGTCAGCACCCCCACGAGCGACTCCGCCTCGAGCCCGGCGTCGTCCCCTCAACTCGCAGCCATCTCCGCCACGTCCCCACCGCAGAGCCTCCTCCTTCTCCTTCTCTCGCCCCGACCCTCCCCCGGCGAGTCGACTCCACCGCAGCAGCAAGTAGCCCCGATCGACCACCCCCTCAACAGCACCTCGACGAACCAGATCTCCTCCTCCCTCGGCTCCCCGCCGCTCGACGAGACTCCTCCGCCCAGCAGCTCGACTCCTCCCGATCGTCTCCTCTGCTCGCCTCTCCCTGAGCTCCGCCCAGCCGTGCCACCCTCCGACGAGCTCCGGCAACGTGCCCAAACCCTAAACCCTAGAACGCAGCGGACACAAAACAGTACAGCGGGACACGAAGCAGGACTCGGATACGACTCGGACACCGGAAATCAGTCTTCACGGAGCCCTGTTCAGGTACTCGTTTCTCCCTCCTCGGTTATCCGTTTTTGAATCCGTCAATTGCGTTACGAAGCCTGTATGACCCTCTCGGTGCCCGTGCAACCCGCTCGGTGCATCGCGTCCTGTGGTGATCGCGAGCCGCGATCCAAAAACAGGAAAAATAACGCCCTGTTTTACCCCGGAACTGAGTCCGCCCCGCCAATCGGGACGACTTGGTCGCGCACGGTCTTTACCGAACCGTGCGCGACGTTGATACGGTCGTGTGAGATTTTGCAGAAGTCGATTCGGAGGTGCGTGTACCCCGGAATCAACGCGTATCCGCCGACGACACCCCGTATCCGTCCTTTCTGGAACACGCTGTAACTTTGTGTACACACGTCGGATCGAGACGAAACTTGCGCCATCGGACTCGTAGCAATACGCTGGTCCTGTGCCCCAAGTTTGGTTCGATTCTGAGAACGTTGACAAAATCGTGTATCGTGGGCCCCACAGGCTCCACTTGACGGGCGATTTTGTGATCGGCTCATCGGAATCCAATTCTGGAAGTTTCGTTGGGTTCGTATCATCGTTCCTGACCTGTTGACACTAAGTTTGACCGATTTGGAGACCTTTGACCCTGACGCACTTTTCGGTGCAAAGCGGCCCACATGTGGACCCCGCTTTGGCCCAGAAATGTCATTTTTGCCCTTGTGTCCAAATTGGACTCAAGGACAGGCATTTTTAGCTATTTGGTATTTTCTGAATCTAATGGTGATGTTTATTTCAGCAACCGAAGTATTACCTACAGATCACACTGAGACCAGAGCTACAGTTGGAGCCAGGACCCCAGGCAAGTGTACCTTGCCAAATCCTGCAGTCTTTGCTACTTATTTTCTTGACTTAGTTATGCATCAGTGGGCAAGTATACCTTGCCAACTTTACAATTCTTGTTGCATTTCCTTGATTCATTATATTGCTGTGCATGGTTGACCTAGGACCGTGTGACGTACTTAGCGTCCGATTATCAGTCGGGTGCCAACACCGTACGCGGTGTTGTGTATTGTCACCTAGAGATGGACATTCGTGACCCCTTTACATTCTCGTACTTGTCTTACCAAGTACACTATAACCCAGGACACTTGACACTATTCATGAGACAGGATCTTCCTGAGATATTCATGGTGATTCTGTATAGGATACAGACTTTATGGCATTGACATTATATTCCTAGATACTCTATGACTTCTGCATTAGATACGATCGTGCGTAACATGGACATGAGGCATCATGGACATGAGACGTGTGATTACATTGGGTGGGGAGAGACACACAGACTACAGGCTGATCATATATATATACACCCCTATTATCGTGAGGCACAAGACTCTGAAGCCCGAGCTTGGCCCATTACTCATTATTACTGCTGCTACCGGCTCCCCTACACAGAGCTTGTAGTATGCTTCAGCCTGAGTTCTAGTGCTGCTCTCATCTTGCATATCACTTAGCTGGTTATTTTAGTATTCCCTTATTGTTCCATCTATTGCTGGAGAGACCTGCAGGCTACAGGTTGACTATATTATGCCGGCTACTCAGTCTCCCGCTGAGCTAGACCACCTCATGATATCACTGCTACCGGCTCCCCTACACAGAGCTTGTAGTATGCTTCAGCCTGAGTTCTAGTGCTGCTCTCATCTTGCATATCACTTAGCTGGTTATTTTAGTATTCCCTTATTGTTCCATCTATTGCTGGAGAGACCTGCAGGCTACAGGTTGACTATATTATGCCGGCTACTCAGTCTCCCGCTGAGCTAGACCACCTCATGATATCACTGCTACCGGCTCCCCTACACAGAGCTTGTAGTTGTTTCAACCTGAGTACTTTTGATGTTCTCTCTTTTGCATTTTACACAGATGATTACATACTTATCATATTTATTTTATTATTTGTTGCACTGCATTTATTTTGGCATGAGCTTTCTTGTACCTTGCTATGTCCCCTGAGGAC
This sequence comes from Iris macrosiphon, assembly GCA_036927795.1. NCBI lineage: Eukaryota > Viridiplantae > Streptophyta > Magnoliopsida > Asparagales > Iridaceae > Iris > Iris macrosiphon. Next base: position 13,065,532 of record JAYESA010000007.1, read on the forward strand.
CTGGATCCGGATTATGTCCCCAGGATTTACAGACGAGATCTATCCCGAGGTATACGGGACCGCAGCAGGAGCAGATTCAGGAGCTGATACAGGAGCTGTACCGACCTTCGAGGACGAGATCACACTAGAGGACTTCTTCTGAGTATTGTCTGGTGATACTCATTTATTTCTATTTCCAGTTTCTTTATTTTCAGTCTATTGCATTGTTGTATCAGACTTGTTCTCCGATTGTTCTCCGAGACACTGTTATTGAGATTGTTAGTTATTTCCTTTGTATTTATTCTGGCATTTGATCTATGATTATCTGTTTTGGATGAGATTAGTATAGACTGTGGTTTGTATCATTGGACCTACTTATTCTTATATTACAGCTTAAGCATGCCCCGATGGATCCATTAAATTGGGTTTGTCCATCGGTGTGTGCTGCTGGCCATTGCCACGCGTCCGGTCCCTCGATATTTTGGGACTGGGGCGTGACACCGTGGGCACGCGGCGAGGCGGAGGCTGGGGCTCGCGGCGGCGCGGGGAGCTGTTGTTTGCTGCAGCTGCTCGCCGGAGAAGAAGAAGAGGAGGGAGGAAGGAGGAGAAGGGGCGGAGCTCTGCGGCGGCGGCAGCGGTGGCTGTGGGGAGCGGTGGCAGCGGTGGACGTCGATGTCGGCGTGGTGGCGAGGTAGCTGACGGTGGTGGGGGGACCGGAGAGGGAACGGGGGGGATTTAAAGTCGGGGCGAGGGGCTGGGGGCCGAGACGGGCGGAGGACGTGGGGTGAGGGGGTGGTCGTGGCGAGCGAGGCGGGCGGCTGGCCGGGCGGAGCGCCGGAAGACGCGGTCGTGTGTAGCGTGGGGAAGGGGGTGGGGACCGGGTCGGGTAGCGGGTCTCGGGTCGGGTCTGGCGGATCCGACCCGACCCGCTAGGGGCTGGGCCGGGCTCGGGCCCAATGGGCCGGGCCGGGCTCTGGGCTTAATATTAATGATAATAATAATAATAATAATATCATTAAACAATTAATTAATTAATTAATTATATTTAGGTGTTTAAAAATAGGTCCGAGGCCCAATAAATTCCAAATAATTACCCTAAGTCCAGTTTTTTATTTTACACCCAAAAATATTATTTCTATAATATTTTAATATAATTTATTATCAAATAAAAATCATTTAATGATTAAAACCCTGATTTTAATTACAGAAAATTCCCAGAAAATTCCAGAAAATTGTGAAAAATTCAAATTTAAAAATTATGAAAAATTAGGAGGTTTACAAGTGTGCACCTGTTACGCACGCCGAGCCTAACCGAACCAAACAAAAACAACAACAGCGGCAACACGTGTAGCCTACGGTGTTACCCATAACAATCCACTAAGGAGCAATAGGAGTGGAGTAATATAACCACTCAAATACCCATTTCCTGATGGGAACAGGGTCCAGCCCCAAAACATTAGGAGCATAAAAAATCCAAATGGAAATAAAGATCCCTTGATGAAACAATATGGATTTTATCCATGGAAATCGGTCACCTATGGTTGGGTTCGACCAAGTATTTGGCCATTTTTCTGGGTACAGTTTTCTGTGACAAGATTCAGTTTTAGGAGGCTGTTTCGGAGCTTTTGCAGTCATTATTAGGCTCGATCATCAATACAGAAGTTGTAGAAAAAAGTTTTATCTGTTATCCCACTACCAGAATAAGTCAAATTAGCGACGTCTGAAAACGTCGCTAAATGGCATATAAACGTCGCTAAAAAAATTTAGCGACGTAATTAGCAAAATTTCAATGAAGTCACATTTAAGATAGTTGTTGAGAGAAAAAACGTCGCAAAACGTGGTTATAGCAACGTATTTGCGTCCCTAATATTTTTCATATTAGCGACGTTTAGCGATGCAACGTAGCTAAATTAGCGACGTGTTTTGTGTCGCTAATTTTTTTTTATTTTTAGCGACGCATATAAACGTCGCTAAATTTTCAGTGAAAAAAAAAAAAAATAGGATATAAAATGGTTTCCAAACCAATATTCCTGCAGTTTATGAATTCATGATTTATATAAATAGACTCGGAGCAAACCTCCGTTAAATTTTATGGGTTCGTCGACCCCTTCGGTGGAACACTCAACACCGGTAAATTAGCATACATTTAATATGAATAATATAGTAAAATTTGAAGAAAACGAACATTGAAATTACAAACTGGGTCTGAAGAAAATCTCATCGTAAAGATTGCAATAAATATTCACACAAACAACTAGTAAACTGTCCTAACTAGGACTACTGCGGATCTGCAGAAGGATGACCACCGGCGCGCATCAGGGATAAGAACAAATCATACTGCTCCCGTGAAATCAACATCGATGTCGATGAAGAAGGCAGTGACGTCGGTGGAGTCTGTGTCGATGAAGGCGCACCAGGAGAAAGTATCTGCTCCAACGCTGCTAGTTGATGGTTGTACAAATTCATGGTAGATAACAGTCCCGTACTGTTATGAACCATTGAATCCTGCATTATCGTCAGCCTCTCGTCCATGGACAACTGTGATGCCTGCAGCTCTGTCACGTTGCGCTCTGTCGACGCTCTAAGATCAGCTGTCATATCCCTGAGCTCCATGATGTTGCGCTCGAGCGTATCAAATCGTGCGATGAGCGTCGCATCATCCTCCTGCGGCTGGGATAGGGACTACTCCTCCATCCTTCGCAGCAACTCGTCACGGAGAGACGCAATCTGACGGTCAATGGTCTCCTGGACTCGGGCCGACGCCTGCGAGGGCTGTGGGGAATGCGCACTTGTAGTAGAGGCCCTAAAGGACTGTGTCGCAACAAGGGCGCCATAGGATCCCTTACCGTAGTACGTACCCCTTTGGAGACCACCAGCGGCGGTCAGCCACAGCTCGTCCGCCGACGAAGCTGGAGAGGGCTATGATGAAGTACCAGCCTCTCCCAATGTTGGTGCACTAGCAGTCGTCCGCTCACACAACCTAAGATACTCGGCCTAGAAAAGTTTGGATACTCGATAATTGCTAATGTCTAAGGTACTAATTACTGACTACATGGATATTTATTTGCATATTTTCTAAGTTATATTAAAATTAACACAAAGTAAAGTAATACTTATATAGGTCTGCGAGGCCCTCCCATCAATAAGATTCTTGTCCTACGGATGGGTGGCCAGGAAAACGGTCACCATGTTGGCATCCTCACCCCTCTGTACCTGTTAAAAATATATTATTTAGTACTAAAATTAAACATTTTATCCTACTACCATTTTATTGTACTTGCATTAAAACAATATATCTGAAATAAAAATATACCAAACGACGAAAATACTTCGTCATCGGAATCGAGCCACCACACCACTTTGTTGCCTTCTTCTTAGCCGCATTGGCCTTTTCAGACCTTTCTTTGTACCTTGGATCGTCGAATCTAGTCCTCATTGCAGTCCACTGCTCAGACGTGATACAACCTTGGATCGGTTTTCCTTCGCGGTCAAGAGCCTTCTAGTCATCTAGAGCATCACGGATCAGTTTGGCGGCAACGGCAAGAAATATTTTCGCTTGATGTGGCCCTTATTGCCACAATGATAACACTCCGAGTCCTCGTATCGACCCTTGGACTTGTCCCTGCTCTTGTCTCTGCCACCACCTGGACCCCTGCTCTTGCTCCTTTCGCGGCCCTCTGAAATTAGCGCCTCTGAGTGGGATATGGATGAAGTGTCCTGAGAACATCTCCACATCTCTTCATTCAGTACCTCGCTCTTGGCAAACTCCAGACTAACCACGCCTTCCGGAACAGAAGCGATCATAGACACTCGTACGATTTTCCACGAGTCTAGTAATATACATAGCAACCATAGTCCCTGTACTTCGTCGTCGAACTTGACTCTCATCGAGGATAGATGGTCCACCATGCCCTGAAACTCACTCAAGTGATCCGTAATAGACGCATCATCTTTGTACCGAAGACCCATCATCGTTAGGATCAGGAACAACTTGTTTACCCCGGTCTTCTTTGCATACAAAGATTACAACTTATCTCACAGCGTCTTCGCGTGCTCAATATTGGCAACGTGGTTGTACACGGTCTCGTCAATGAACTGCCGTATGTACCCACACACCTGTATGTGCTCGAACTTTCAGTACTCTTCGGATTTATCACTATGCCTCTTGTACGCAAATACTGGAAGATGCAGCTTCTTGACGAACAACAAATCATTCATCTTGCTCCGTCAATAATGATAGTTGTAACCATTCAGGTTTACCATGTGCACCGGCTTCGCGTCCATCTCTACTCCCTGATTTGATTGTCAACTTCTGACACCTCTCTGAACTCAAGAACCTGGCTATGATACCACATTTGTTGGGAACGAAAGTGCAGAAAACGTTCCCCAAACCAAGAAGCCCTGCGAGAGAATTGAGCAAAAGCACACAAACAAAAAAAAGCCAAAAACAAATCGTAGGCACAGAGATTTTTATGTGGAAAACCCAAATGGAAAAAACTACGGGACGATCATAGTCCAACCCAGAAAAGTCTCCACTAATGGAATTAGAAATACACCGACTCCTTACAAACTTCTCACCGATCCAAACGGATCATCACAACTCTTTGGAATAGAAAATAGATCACAGACAAACGAAGAACGGAGATGGCGATAAAAGAATTACCCGAAACCGATCTCCTCTTCGAAATCGCCTTCAATCTCTTCCTCTCTCCTTCCAATGTTGTAAAAGCACCATTGTCTCATTTTACAATATTTTTGAGATATGAGATATATTTTAGTGCTATGAGATATGAGATATATTTTAATAATAATAATAATAATAATAATAATAATTCAGATAATTCAGATAATTCAGGCCTGAATGCTGGAGGATAGACAGGCCATAATGCCATATTCCCGGATGCAGGTGGCCGGGTGACAGATGAACATCAAGTCTGCCCAGTCTAGCCTTTGCGTATGTTGGCCGTAGCCTTCGAGACCGTCTGCTCCTATTGCATATGCTTGCTTTTGTTCCAAAGGGAGTTTGAAATATTCAGAAACATTTACCTTCATCTTGTCGATCAGTTATTCCGAAACTCCATGATTTATTAACTGGACGTGCCAAACACACACATACCTCATGAAAATTCTAACTTTCCTGAATGTTGCTGTTAAACAAGGAAGCTGGGTAAGAAATTAACCTGGAAGAATCCCCACTCCTGACAGGCATTGTTAAGCTTGACACACTCCTCTTGGCATAGCTGGGGATCCGCTTACTAAGCGGCTCAAATCTATAACTGGGAGATTGATATTGTCCTTGCTACAGACCAGAGCAGCCTCAGCTTCAGGCCTGATGTATCTCTCAGGGATATTGCTTGATTCGTTGCAGCTGGCAGCAAGCGCCTGGACATTCGCAACAGGGATGGGAAGGCTCCTCTTTCCAACCATTTCCTTCTTACTGATAGCTCTACGATGAAGAGAAAATAGTAGCATCATGTGTTTATATATACTGAATCTGCCAACCTTGGGGTTGTATGTAGAATAAAGTTTAATAAATCAAATTAAATATGGACATGTACATATCTGTCAGTTGGATCATAGCCACAATCTGTATTTAATTGCCAAACTTGGTGTTGTATGTCTGTCAGTTGGATCATATAGTTTGTCAGTCGAGACACCTTATGGTGGTTTTGTTTGATGATAATGATCCATTTGGCAGTCGAGACACCTTTGGTGGTTTTTTTGGGTGATGGGATTTAACAGTTGTATGGAAGAATTTGGAGCAGCTGTCTCCATCTTTCAACCAGGCACATTTCAATCTTTGAAGGAGATGTAATTCATTCCGAAATTTCTCCTCTCTATAGCACTTTTGAGGTCTCTCTTGACAGTCTTCAGTTTTTGAATGAAGGAGAATTGTAAATTACCTTCGATACTAGACTGCAGCCCCGCGATCACTGACCATACCAAGCATTGTTGTATCGGAATGGTCTTGCCCGAGCTCTAACAGTAGAATCCATATGAATAAGTATCAGGGAATGGCTGCCCGATGCCGCTGGCAGCCCCTCTGCTCTGACATTCGAAAACAGATGAAGCCATTTCCCGTTGCATAGAGCTCTATCATGTTTACACACAATCTGCCTTGGAAATTTATATGAGAAAGGGTAGTTACTGGTTACATACCGAATGAAATAGTTAATCAAGTGTAAAGGTTTGCAGATAATAGAAGAGTTAAATCTTCAAATAAATCAGATAAATATAGATTATTTTGTGGGATCAGTTTCATGTTAGTTTTCATCGTCTCTTAAGGTGTAGTTGTTAGAGCTTGGTTGACACGATACGGATACGAGATACATATTCGGACATGATACAGATACGGTTATCGCTGTGCAACATAGGGTATTATATAATTTTTGTGATAAACCCTCCAGTAAATTGATTGTCTAAGATCTTCAATATGTTTAATAACATAAAGAACTCTTTTTGGTTGGTTTGAGAACATAAATATTTTATTGCTTTCTAAGAAGATATCATACTATTAAGTACCTGAGTTGGTATTCATGTTGGTAAATATTGATTTGCCTGGGTAAGGACAAGGTAATACAAAATGAAGTTTCAACTTGCTTGAAAAATACGGAAACCATTTAAAAAGTTACTTGTCAACTAGCAAAAGAGTCACTATAATTATACTTGCAAACATACTCTAAGGTGGCCTTTGGTACACGGAATTTTTTTTTTTATTCCCAGATAAATTTATGGTGAATCTATTTCCATGTTTGGTTTAGCTTAAAAAATATATATTCTGGAAAATTATGAATACCCGGATAAATAATTTACCAACAAAACAGGATAATCCTATCCCTTAAGAATATGTAAAAATATAATTTTACAGAAAATTTAATTCATTGGAATTTAATTTATGGGAATATAGAATTTTCGGCTTCATAGTATTTCACATACAAAACGTCCTCTAAATCTAAAATACTCGACATTTCCCATCAGTATCGTATAACATCCTAAGATACGTATTGTGTATCCTTGGATACTAACAACATAGTTGACTAGTTACTGCATTCTTCTCATTCATTCGTTCATATTTGATTATGTGGGTCTAGTAAAGCGTATTACTAGTTTATGAACGTCTTTGAGATCAAGAGTTTCATTGTTTGCTGCTTATGATAGTGGGAAAACGGTTAAAAGGTTGTTCTAGATGGGATAGTGGTGACGTCGGCCTACTTGTTTCGCATGATGCAGTGATTTATTTGTGTCTAGTCAATTCTAGTTGCATATGCATATGCAAATATCCAACCTAACTAGAAATGGAGATGAGCCTCAACCTGGCTCTGATCCTTCCAGATTTTAATTTTGTCAAATTATTGTTTAATTAAGTTTTGTAAATTGAATTACATTCATAGACACATCGGGGGGATAGCTCAGTTGGGAGAGCGTCAGACTGAAGATCTGAAGGTCACGTGTTCGATCCACGTTCACCGCAATTTTTATTTTTTACGCAGCTAAAAACCGAAATTTGGTCCCACATCGGCCAATGGATTGGTTGCTTTCAGCTTTATATAGAAGACATCCGACATTGTATACAAGTCTGGTAAATCGTCTCCAATCCGATCGTCTTGCAATGTTTTTCATATTTTCTTTTCCTTACTGCACTTGACAAATTATTGTTTTTTTTTTTTGTTTTTTTCACTTTTGGGTACTGAACTTTTGCAAAAACAATTTATGGAATTGAGGGAAGCTGTAGTTCGTTTTTATTGCGTTTATATACTTTTTGGTATTGACCGGACACAACCATGCTTTAAGGAAATGTCCAAAACGAGTTCCAGTTTGGAATAATATGGACAAACTCGGATAATGAGCCGCTGGTTTAAACAACCCAGCTTGATGAGCTTCAAATATATAGAGAAAATTTACTGTAGCGAAATAAATTTATATTAAATTCATGCAGACGAAACAAGTTTGAATAATTTTAAAATAGAGACAGAGTCGGCCAACAGTGTCGACGGAAAACCAAATAAAATGAACACGTAAGCAAAAAGGTCAAAACTGGACCCCACTAGGGGTGAGCAATAATCGGTTTTTAACCGAAAACCGAATCGAACCGAACCGAAATTGAAGTTTGGTTCGGTTTTTAATAAATCGGTTCGGTATTCGGTTTTATGTTTTAAACGAATCGATTTTCGGGTTGGTTTTCGGGTTTGAATTTCGAAAACCGATCCGAACCGAAAACCGAATTCTTCACTCTATATAAAAAATAAAACCCTCTCTCTCTCTACTTCAATTTTGTCACCATTGTATAGCCTCTTTCCAAGGAGAGTTCTTCTCTCTGACTCTTCCTCTCCCCAAAGGCCAATTCAACATTTCCTCTTTCCAAGAGCCAAACTCCTCTTCCCAAAGGCCAACTGTAACATTTTCTCCTCCCAAGGCTGAGACTCCTCTCGGAAACAGGTCCTCTCCTCATGTTCCTCCAGATCTCCTCTCTTCTTCTTCTTCTTCTTCTTCTTCTTCAATGGCTTCTTTAACTTCGTGACCACCATCGAAGAGGAAGGCCTGCGCTGAGGTTCGGTTCGGTCATCTCGGTCACGATACGGGTCATCGCGCTGCAGAGGTCGTCAGCTCGAGGACCACCTCGAGGGGGCGATGCCGGTGGTGGATAGTGCGATGCTTCGGCGCTGGAGCGTCAGGCTCGGTGCCACGTGGGCAGAGCGACGTCGGTGGCGGCATCCGTAGGAGGACAAGACGTTGACGTCGGTTTGACGCCTCTACCGAGGGGCGGTCCTTGGCGAGGTCGTCGGCCACGATGCGGCAGCGAGGAGCTCGGCCAATCCTGGGTCATGCGTGGTTTCAACCGAACCGACCGAAAACCGAACCGTTCTAATTTTGTTCGGTTTTGCTCAGTTTTTTTGTAACCGGTTCGGTTTTCGGTTTCTAAAATTACGCGTTCGGTTTTTGTCGGTTTTCTTAAATGCGGTTCGGTTCAGACCGAACCGAACCAATGCTCACCCCTAGACCCCACTAGGCAAAATTCCGCCAACAGTGTTGGCAGAATTTTGCCTTGTGTGGGGCCCGCAGGTTGGTTTGGATGGTTGGGTTTTGTTTGGTTGGTTTGGTTTGGTTTGTTTGGTTTATTTTATAGTTTGCTTTAATTAGTTATGTTTTAGTTATTTTTTTATTTAGTTTAGTTTTGGAATTTAATTTTAAAAAAATATTTTAACGAAATAAAATTAAAATAAATTAATTGTAAAGAAAAATTTAGAAATATTTTTTTCGCACATATTTTATGTCCACTATTTTTTGCCTCACGAATTTAAAACAATTAATTTAAATTTTTTCTTTTAAAATTTTTTTCTAATTTTTTTGGAGGTCGAAACATCGTTTTAAATCCGTGGGACCCCACACCCAATATAAATTAATTTCACTACAATAAATTATAAATGTTCAAAAAAAATGACCGAAAGTAAAATTTGGAGGTCAAAACATCATTTTTTTTGCGATTCTGAAAATTTGGGAAGTCCGTAAAACAGTGAAACGTTTATCCCGTAGTACTTTTCGATACGGTCATTTTGGCACAAACTGGAGCTTGTTTCGATCTCTCTGTCAAAAGTTATGATACTTTAAAGTTTTAAATTTTATATTTTTGCCTGTAATATGTGCGTCTTGCTTCGGATAATTTTTTTTTCTACACGACTTGTGTTACTCTCGTAAAAAACATACAAATCGACTTATTGTTTAACGAAAAACGATTTCAAAATAAGTAGTTATGGCCGCTCGAAGTCTGCTCGACGGCAGACGTAATATTCTTACGGCAGGTTTTTATTATTATTATTTTTAACGTCTGTTAACGGTGAGAAAATTAACGATAGAAATATAATATATTTTTTCGTAAATTTTTAAACTTTTATGCTTTAGATGGAATTTATACAAATTTTGATGCTCTGGAAACAAATTTCCGAAAAAAATATTTCTTAATTTTTCTTTACAATTAATTTATTTTTATTTTATTTCGTTAAATTAAATTTTCTTAAATCTAATTACAAAACAAAACTAAATAAATAAAACAAAAACATAACTAATTAAAACAAACAAACCAAACAAACAAACCGATCCAACAAAACAAACCAAACCGAACCAATCAAATAAACCCGTGGGCCCCCACACCCAATTTCCGCCAACTGTGTAGGCCAAAATTGGCCCCCCTTCAATTTCAGCCAACAGTGTTGACGAAAATTGGCTTGTGGGCCCCACTTTAAATTTTTTTATTTTTTTTCCTGCCTACGTGTACATCAGTTGTGTTTTCCGCCAACACTGTTGGCGGACTTTGTCTTTTTTTCAAAATTTTACAAACTTGTTTCGTTTACATGAATTTAATATAAATTTATTTTGCTACAGTAAATTTTCTGAAATATATATGGCTTTTATTTTTATTTAATTTTTAGACTTTGGATCTCGAGAAAGTTATAAATTTTGGAATTTGATTTTCATAATCGACCTAATTAGTATTTGGATCTTTGACCAACGGTTGACTCGAATGACTGAGTGTTGTGTTGTTGTAACAATCCTTGTATCTACCTCATGGTGGATGTCCATCCGTGTACTAGTGACTCTTTCATCATCGATTCAATTGTTGGTTCAAGATCCAAGTACTAATTAAATCGACTATTGAGACCTAAATTTAAAATTTATATTTTTTTTCGAAACCAAAGTCTAAAGTCATCAATATATATAGACAAACTTAAACAACAAATTGAGCTTGATGAGCTTGTTTAGTAAATGAGCATTTCTTAGCCTCGAGCTTGAGCTCGTAAGCTCAACTAGCTCAACTCATACAAACTAGTGTTGGTAATGTACATGATTTTTGTTTCATCCACAAATAAGTACACAATCGGCTTATGAAAATGCAGTTTTTGCTGTTTATTTATTATTCTGACATTTAACACAACCAGTGTTCTAGAAATTGGTCTATTCGACCGTCCAGGTGGTGCCTAGACGCTAGATGCCTCTAGGTCGAAGCAAAAATTTTCTATTCAACAATATAGTGCAATTGTGTGTTTGTGCGGCCTTGTTCGGCACCTTGTACAACTTGTGCGTCATGTTCTGTCATATAGAAGTTGTCTTATTGTTCATACAAGATGATAGTTTGATCTAAGATTTTGATTATTACAGCCTTGTAGGAGTATTTGAACCTTGCAATAGATAGCAATCAACATTTAGAGATCAGAGAAATAGTAAATAGAACTCAAATTAGTAAAAAAAATACTATATAAGCTGTTACAAAGGAGTAGGAGAAAAGAGAACCAAAAAATAAAAAAAACTGTCTCATACATGTTAGACGTCTAGGCGCTAGGCGTCCCTCCTCTGCACCGAACCTGTATAGCAAATTTTAGAACTTGTTAGTGAGCCTACAAAGCACCGGGCTGCCAAGATCACTCCATCTCCATATTGTTATGTCCATCATATCTTCTCCGTGTTGTTTAAGCAGAGAAACAAGCACAACATTTCTTTCTTCACAAGTTTTCAGTAATCGCATCTTTTGTTACAATAGAAGGAGAAGTGATGTGCATCAATTCACATTATACACTCCTTGTGGTATTGTTAAAATACAAGCACTTCAGACATTGTGATCTTTCAACTTTCGACTAGTTATTGTTATAAAAAAATTAAAAATCTGTAAATAGAATAGCAAAAGTTCAATTTTACTGGACTTCGGAACGAGTAGCGCATGAAGCACTGTCCTGAAAGAAATATTCGAGTTTATGAGCAAATATATCTTGAAATTCTTCTAGAGATAAATTTCCCTAAATCTAAAATACTCGACATTTTCCATCAGTATTGTATCACATCCTAAGATAAGTATTGTGTATCCTTGGATACTAACAACATAGTTGACTAGTTACTGCATTCTTCTCATTCATTCGTTCATATTTGATTATGCGGGTCTAGTAAAATGTATTACTAGTTTATGAACGTCTTTGAGATCAAGAGTTAATTTCATTGTTTGCTGCTTATGATGGTGGGAAATTGGTTAAAAGGTTGTTCTAGATGGGATAGTGGTGACGTCGGCCTAGTTGTTTCGCATGATGCAGTGATTTATTTGTGTCTAGTCTTATAAGATTTGAATTCTAGTTGCATATGCATATGCAAATATCCAACCTAACTAGAAATGGAGATGAGCCTCAGCCTCCTTTCAGATTTTAATTTTGTCAAATTATTGTGTAATTAAGCTTTGATATAGGAATTAAAAACTTTGACACATGGCGGGGATAGCTCAGTTGGGAGAGCGTCAGACTGAAGATCTGAAGGTCACGTGTTCGATCCACGTTCACCGCACATATTTTTTATGGAGCTAAAAACCAAAATTTAGTCCCACATCGTCCAGTGAATTCGTTGCTTTCAGCTTTATAGACTAGACATCCGACGTAATTTACGGAGTAGTTTGGGTTTCTCCAATCCGATCGTCTTGCAAAGTTTTTCACTCTCTCTTTTTCTTACTGCACTAGACAAATTATTGTGTTTTTTTTTTTTTTTTTTTTTTTTTTGTAGTTCGCTTTTATTGTGTTTATACTTTTTGGTATTGACCGGACACCATCATGCTTTAAGGAAATGCCGAGTTCCAGTTTGGAATAATATTGACAAACTCGGATAATGAGCCGCTGGTTTAAACTACACAGCTTGATGAGCTTGAAATATTTATGGTTTTTATTTTTTTAATTTTTTTTTAGATTTTAGGTCTCGAGAAAGTTGTAAATTTTGGAATTGGATTTCCATAATCGACCTAATTAGTATTTGAATCTTTGACCATCGGTTGACTCGACTGACTGGGTGTTGTGTTGTTGTAACAATCCTTGTATCTACCTCATGGTGGATGTCCATACCTATTATAATTTTATTTCTTCCGTGTACTAGTGACTCTTTCATCATCGAGTCAACCGTTGGTTCAAGATCCAAATACTAATTAGATCGACTATTGAGACCTAAATTCAAACTTCACATTTTTTTTCGAAACCAAAGTCTAAAGTCCCCAATATATATAGACAAACTTAAACACCAAATTGAGCTCGATGAGCTTGTTTAGTAAATGAGCCTGTCTTAGGCTCGAGCTCGAGCTCGAGCTTGAGCTTGAGCTTGAGCTTGAGCTCGTAAGCTCAACTATCTCAACTCATACAAACTAGTGTTGGTAATGTACATAATTTTTGTTTCATCCACCAGTGCTGGATCAAATAAGTACACAATCGGCTTATGAAATTGCAGTTTCTGTTGTTTATTTATTATTCCGACATTTAACACAATTAGTGTTCTAGAAATCGGCCTATTCGGCCGTCTAGTATTGGGAATCAAGTTTGCTGAAGGAGGCAGAGTGAGTTCGGACCAAACTCGGTGTGGTGTGTTCCAGAACCTTTCTGTGAGGATCGAACCGAACTCGGTCCGAGTTCGGTGTCGGCGGTGGCTACTCGGGTTTGGGGTTTTATGTTATATTTTGGACCGTTTGATGCTAGTGGACGACTGGATCTTATGGTTGGCTATTTTTTGGGTTTTCTAACCCTAAAATAGGTTTCTCATCCTATAAATAGGGAGGGGGTGGAGGCACAAAGTAGAAGCACAAGTTAGAGATTCGGGATGCTCGTTCACAGAAAATCTAAGAGAAAGTTCGTGCTTTGCTTTTAGGACTTTGCCATCCAAGACAGAAGGAAGAATGAGATTTAATCGAGGAGTTGTCAACTTCGGTTAGAGAGATTGCTACGGGTTGGTGAGTGATTTCAATTGTAATCTTCTGCTTTTCTTCTTGAGTGTGGTGAGGGGGTTGAACCTATTAGGGCAAAGGATTTCAATATTAGTTTTTTACAATCTTGTAATTTCATACGAGTTATAAAGATTAAAATTTGTCCAGGTGACGTAGTCACTGCCATATACTTATCTTCATCTGTGCTTGGTGTTCGTAGATTGGTTGGTTATCTCAGGTGGGTTGGCAAACGCTTTAGCTCCACGTCCAACACGTGGTATCAGAGCCAGATTCTTCTCTGGGGGAAGGTGCAACTATGTCTACGGAGCAGATGAACACTCGTATGATCACCATCACAGGAAAAAACGGGATGATTTGGAAACCAATGATGGAGGATCTACTCTGGTGCAAGGACATGTTTGGTTCGTTGGAGGATGACAGCGCAAAGCCGACAGACAAATGTGCTGATGACTGGAAATGACTAAATCAGAAGGCTGTTGGATTCATCCGCCAAAGGCTGCACGACTCGGTGTTTTACCACGCGTTCATGGAGAATTCTGCAAAAGCATTGTGGGAGAAGCTGCATTCGTTGTAAGAAAGGAAGACGACTGGCAACAAGGCATTTCTAATTCGCCAACTCGTCAACTCAAAGTACACGAAGGGTGCACCGGTGGCACAATATCTGAACGAGGTTCAGGGCATAATCAATCAGCTGTCTGCGATGAAGATGGTGATTGAGGATAAGCTTCAGGCCCTTCTACTTTTGAGTTCTCTGTCGAAAAGCTAGAAGACGTTGGTGGTGTCGGTGAGCAACTACGCTCCTGATGGAGTTGTCACGATGGAGGCGGTCAAAAGCATCTTGTTGAACGAGGAGATCTGGCATAAGCAAGTGGAATCGTCGCAGGAGTTCGCTCTGGTGGCTTCCTATGGGAAGGGAAGACCCAAGTCATAGGCGAGGACAAGAGGGAGTTATCGGGATTTTGCGACTGTGGACCGCAAGGAGGGCTGCTATCACTGAGGCAAAATAGGTCATATCAAGAGGAACTGCATGAAGCTCAAAGCTAAGAAGGCCAAAGGAAAGGATGATCAGGAGGATCTCACGGCTATGGGATATCTCATCATCGCAGCAACCGACGCAGAGGAACCTTGTGGCATGTGTCATAATGACGACTAGGTCATGGACAGGGGGGCGTCGTATCACGCCACTCCATATAGGAGGATCTTCACGTCATACTACTGTAAAAGCATGAAATATGCTGGAGAATTGTCTGCGTATTATACAGTAAAAACCCCTAACATACATAAAGCCCGCGTAAAACAGAGCTTCAGAGCTGAGTGGCGTATAGAAGAGCTTCAGAGCTGCCCGCGTAAAGCAGCGCTTCAAGGCTGTTTTAGCGTAAAAGGTTGCTATACCTCCCTACGGCATAAAATACGTTTGTCTTTAATGCAACATAAAGTCATACGAGGAACTCTTCGTATTCTTCGAATGAACCTGTCAGACAGAACAGTGAACCTGACTCCTGACAAAAGTACTGCACGACGATCGAGAGGACGACTGTGATGATGATTTTTGTACAGAACCCAGACTGTCGTTTAGTGACATATCCTTGATACAAGTCATTTTTACGCAATTCAAAGAATACGCTGCCTATTCTACACAGGCAAAGATGAACCAATACGCTCAAGATGAGACGGAATCAGACGCCACGTCAAAAGCTGTTTCTCGTAAAGAGCTCGAGGCATATCTCGGCATTTAATGCACGAGATTGAGGCATATCTTTGCATTAAATGTTCGAGATTTGGCTCTATCCTTTATAATTTTGTCATGACTGGGAGAGCTAAAACTAGGGCTAATACGCTTACATCACCATCCTGGCATTTTACGCCAACCAGGCTATTTTTAACTATAGGAGCACGCCGTATGCTATCTCCTCGAAATACGCCAACCAGGCTATTTTTAACTATAGGAGCACGTCGTATGCTATCTCCTCGAAATACGTCAACTCAGGCTATATTTGCAATGGTACGTGATAAGGCTATTTGGCCCTGAATACGCTCAAGACCTCAGTCGGGAAGGATAATTGGCTATCTTTACGCTGGTTATCTATTATACAGCTATTTGGCTTTTACGCCAACAAGACAGATATTTGGCTTTTACGCCAACAAGACAGCTATTTGGCTTTTATGCCAACAAGACAGCTATTTGGCTTTTACGCCAACAAGACAGCTATTTGGCTTTTATGCCAACCATCTCTACGCGAGGGACAGTTACCTACGTGGCTTGCATGCCGTGATCTTCGAGAGGCAGTTATACGTGTTACCTTATAATGGGACACGTGTCATACGCATATTCAGAGGATTATTCGAACGTGGATAGTAGTTATTATAACCGCCGCGTAAAAGGTGCAACTCTCTCCACAGTTTGGCTTCTACGCCGACTGGACAGTTACTGTGACTGATCTCTATAAATAGAGACCTCTGGTCACAAGGAAAAAAGAGAAAGAGGAGAGGAAAAGGATCGAAAAGGAGGTCAAAAAGATCGAGGAGAGAACCAAGATCAGAGATCAAGAGATTATAGAGAGAGAGCACAGACAGAGAGCGTTGATTGACGACTTTGGCAACGAGAATTCAATCTCTCCTGTAATTTTTGAAGCTTATTCTTCTTCTACGGTACTTCTTCCTCATCATGTGGTCCAAGGGACAAAGTGATCGACCGCAGATCAGACTCCTATAGTAATTTTTCCCCAGAATCATTTTTATTGTACTTAACATCCTCGTATAGGATTAATTGTACTCTTTTTTCTTGTTTGTAAACAAAGAAAGGGTTTCGTATAAACCTAGTTTTATTCTTTTGTTTATCATCAAACACAAGATGGCGACTCTGTTGGGGAGTACTTTCTCATCTGACTAGAAGACAATTGCTCAACACGATATGGTATCCGTCGGATCAACGAAGAAGACTTTGGTCGTCCAATTCGACCAATCTGCTTATGAAGACATGCTTCATGCAGGGGGTAGCTCTCGTTCTCCCTCTGTCCAGAACAACAGGAAGCTGTATAAAATTTGGATGCCCAAGACGTCCTCTACCCTTCCTGCTATCTCTCCTCCTCTGATCAACAAGGTTGTGACAACACAGCCTACGCGCTCTGTACGTAAAATCTCGTCTCCCGTCCGTGACGTGGCAGACAAAACTTCTGACAATACCTCAGTGCCAATCCAGAAGTCTAGAACGCGCCCTGCGCGTAAAATCTCGTCTCCCGTCCGTGACGTGGCAGACAAAATTTTTGACAAGGCCTCAACGCCAATTCAGAAACTTCAAAGGCGCCCTGCGCATAAAAATACATCTTCCATCTACGATGAGGCAGATGGTCCCTTTTGATCACATCAAGGGAAAATAAGTGGCGAGTCTTCCAACCTCTAGGCTTGTACGCCACCAAGAGAAGAAGTTGCCCATTCCTCAGATTACGCGTGATGCTGGAGGCCATTTGAGGACTTTCCCCGTTTTACCCGAACCTGTGCAAAGCTCCAGATTACGCCAGGATAAGCCCATCCACGTAAAGAAGACCCATTTTACGAGAAAATACGCTCCTCAGAAGGATGATGGATCGTTTGCTACTCATATGGCGGAACTGTTGTATTCTTATGGCAGAGAGAGGGTTATGGTTCCCAATCTCCACGTTCCTACTGATGTAAAAAGGCAGAATAAGCCTTCTTCGTCTTCTTCTATTAATCCTCCTGATTTGCGTGATTTCTTGATCCATAAATGCAAAGTCAGGGGTCAAAATCAAGATTTAGTGCCCCTAACTACCAAGCGTGGGAAGATCGTGTGGGAAGTACCGTCAACATCTAATATCGTCATGACATATGGGCCACATGAAGATTCCATCTTTATTGTTCTACCTACTCGCAACGATCAGCATCCAATGGTCTTCGGTCGAATACGGAATAGACCGATTGTACAAGAGGATTCTCCCGAGTCTGATGTTGGAAAAATACAAATCCACAGATATAGCCCACAGGCTTTAAAGATTATACAAAACATGGGTTATGATTTGAAGTTGAAGCAAGGCCTCAATTATGGAAAAGGCAGAAAAATACCGATGCATAGTGATCCTTACTGTCAACGAACTCATTTTGGGTTAGGGTATACCGCATCTCTTGCAAACTCCAAATCTCCAGAGTCTGATTCCGAGGCAGGTCCTTCTAAATCAACTTCTGTGGACAAAGGCAAACAAAAAGAAGAAGAAGAAGAACCCGACAACGATATGTCTGGGGGTAGTCTCCCTCAACAAAACAGAGCAGCATCCAAAGCTGGGGGTAGAATTCCCTCTGAGTACGAAGATGATGCAACTATGACCATCTTCCCTGGAGACCGTACGAATCAGGTATCGGAAGCCCGAAAGCCAAAGGGGACTTTCTCCTTCAAAGATGATGACATCATTAAAATCTTCAATATATTGATGAAGGAAAACAAGCTTCGGCTACCCAACATCAGACACCCTGAAAGGGCTGGCAAGGTCGATGATCCAGAATATTATCTCTTTCATAGGTACATTCATCACCCCACAAAGGCATGCTATGTACTAAAGAGGAAAATCCAGGAGTTGATCGACGCCAAAGTCATCACTTTGCACTTATAGCGAGAAGAAGGTCACGGCAAATTGATCTCACTACCACTTGGCAATTTGCTCCTTCAAAAAATGCCGGATAATGAGTCTCTAAAACTCTCCCCAGCGGAGCAACCTTCAGGTCTATCCCCACTCATCAAATCACTCTCCAAGTGAATTTTTCGGACATGGGTTCACGTCCATATTACTTCTGAACTGTTGTCCAAATATTTTATCCCCAGCTGAGTTTGTCATGTCCAAGTGACCTCTGAGCAAACCTTCCAGGTTGCTGCTATCGATTAGTTCATGTTCATATTACCTCTGAACTACGTCTCTCCACTTTCTCCAACAGGGTAAAATTATCACCACCTCTGTCCTATTTTTCTTTATCCCCACCGATTCATATCTTATCACGTCCATATTACCTCTGAGTAAGATATTTTCAGAACTTTTCCATGTCCATATTACCTCTGAGTAAGATATTTTCAGAAATTTTTATGTCCATATCTCCTATGAGTAAAGTTCTGCTCTTCGACTTTCTACTATTTCGTTCACCTAACCCCTGGTAGTGCTAGTCATCTCAGCTTATTATCTGTACTTAAGGCACGCCATGGGTAATAAGTCCACAACCCCGATGTACAAAATCAACTCTTGGTTCTTCATCCCCAGCAAGAGCCAAATTCTTGAAGCCATCATCCGTATCCAAGAGTTCCGGATACGCAATGGATGATGGACCCTCAAAATCTCCCCAGCGGAGCAATCCTCAGGTCTACTTGCACACTCCCGCAGTGACTATTCAAACCAACCTCATTAGACGCTAGCCATGCTCATATTTGCCTATGAGCTATTGTCCCATCAATCTCCCCAGCGGAGCAATCCTTTGGTCTATCTTCAAGTTCAGATAGATCACACTCAACGAATCACTCCTCAATGAGTTTTTCGGACATTAGTTCACGTCCATAATACCTCTGAACTGTTTTCATAATATTTCTCTCAGGATGAGTTTGTCATGTCCATATTACCTCTGAGCAAACCTTCCGAGTTTCGGCTATCGATTATCATGTCAATATTACCTCTGATATCGGTTGTCATCTCAACTTAGCACCCGTACTTAACTCTAAGTACGCCAGTGGTGTTAGTTCCACAAAACTGTCACGTCCATATTACCTCTGGCAGGACTTGTCTTAAACCTATTACTTGCACTCTCGTGTACAAGAAGTAATAGGTCCAAAAAAAAATTTCCCCGGTAGGCCAGGTGGGGTGCCCGCAATGGAGACGAATAATTCAATTCCCCATATTACCTCTGAACTATATCTCTCCACTATCCCCACAGAGTAATGTCTTACAGCGTTCATATTACCTCTGTCGGGGCTTGTCTTAAATCTATTACTTGCACTAACATGCGTGAAAAAAGTAATGGGTCCACAAAAAAATTCTCCAGCAGGATGTCTTTACTACCCACAAAACCTATCACGTCCATATTACCTCTAATAGGGCTTGTTTCGAACTTATTATTTGCACTCAACATGCGCAACAAATAATAGGTCCACCAAAGATCCCTCAGTGAGATGTCCTCAACAAACACGGTATTGTACTAAGTCCATATTACCTCTGGTACGATATCCGAAGTTCACACAAACAATCGTAAAAGAAATTGAGGGCCCTGATGCGATGGAAACCACATTTTCAAATGGCGCTTACAGATTAGCCAAGCCTAATAAAGATTTGATAATGGCTCCTATCAACGACAAATTCCTGAAGATGTACTATGCTTGATCTCCTTTGCTTAACGGAGTATGGTGAAGATTCCATTCTGACGATACTACTTACAAAGGTTAGCTGTATCATATTCTATCAGATTCATATGACCTCTGAATAGATCTGCTTAACTAATTTGTAAACCTATCATGTTCATATTACCTTTGATAGTGTTTTGTATACAAATTTAGTTGGATTATATTCTGTCAGGTTCATATTATCTCTGAATAGATTTACATTCAGCCAAGCCTTACCGAAAGTATATCATGTTCATATTACCTCTGATATCACTTTTATCTAAGCCTATTATTTATATTTTAAAGTGATGGGTCAACAAAGTCAAAAAATCTTTATTATCTTTGAGAAAATAAGGAGCAAAAAGTAAAAAAGTACATCATCGGGGAGGAGCAGTTAAATCGCGAATCTGTTGCGCCAAAGCAGTCGTCCTCTCATTCCTGGAGTTCAAAATGTTAGTGTGAGCCCATTCCAGCCTTGCCTCGTCATTGCTCAAGAGAGATAGTTCGGACAGAGTATCAACAAAACTTGCATGGATGACACCCGCATGTGTCAAATTCTGTTGAGCTGTCTTCACTTGGCCCTCCAAGACATCACGAACTAGCGATGCCTCGAGAAGCCTCTCCCTTGCCTGAGTGAGTTCAGCTTCCAATTCTCGAACCCTTGCTTCATATCCCTCACATTCGACACGACACCGGGCTAGCTGAGGAATAATCTCCACCAATACTGCTCGCTCTTTCTCTATCTTGTGTTGACGTTCCTGGATGGATTTGTTTAAAGAGTTTGTCTTTTGAGCAAGTTCCGCAGTTAGTGAGTCATACTCAGCCTGAACCAGGTCATCGATGCCGCCTCGGGATAGTTGCAAATATTCGTTAATGGGTTATTCTAAACCATTAACTATTTTCTCTAGCGCATTAGCTCTTTCAGCGTCACTGAAATTTCAAATATGCGCTATAGTGAGATTGGAGGACATCTTCAGAGCATCAAAGCCTAGGTTCTTCTCTAGCACCATGTATATCAATTCTTTCAAGGTGAGGTAGCATATGCTAGTATATTGCTCAACTAGCATGGCAAAGCTCGAATGGATGCTGGGAGTAGCCGCGATATCGGTAAATCGCCTTTCTGGAACGTCGGCAGAGGATGTTGCTAGTCGTCGCTTCAACAGATGGCACGACAAAAGAAGAGACACCAGCAACGGTCGAAGTTGCTGGCATGCTCGACGAAGGAGGCACAGTCGAAATGGTGGATTCATCCACCTCTGATGTGACTTGGACTGCTACTGGCGGGATTACGTCTGAAAATGTTGCAAGATCAACAGTTTCAAAGTATGCTTCTTCGACGGTGGTCACCGCTGTTTCATCAGCTGGATCCGCAACAAAATCAGAGGTTGCTTCAGCTCCGCCCTCCCCCGAGATGTCTTCGCCTGAAAATAAGATAAGAGAAAGTTAATATCAATTTGATGTTAATTTTCCTGAAAAAGGCGTGAAGATAACATTTACCCATGGACGATGGTATGTATATTGCGTCTGCAGCCTGTATAGCTAAATCATTTCTTAATGATGCTAAACAAACTGTCATACCTGGAGAAGAGGGTGCACCAACTGACACTTGAGGTTAGTCATCCCAGTCGTCACCTAGATCCACTCGAGGTCCATCGGGTGGAATCTCGCTTGAGATACTTACAGATGAGGGAGGGGCTAGTCCCATTATTTGTCTTGATAAAGGTATATTGATTCTTATTTTGCTCGGCCTCGAAGGCGGTCTAGAAGCACTACCGGTAGCGGTGGTAGCGGCAGCAATCACGGGCAAAGAATCTCCAACACTTTCAGCTGGAACTGTGGAGGCTCCCTCTCTAAAAGGCGAAGGACCCATAATCAAAGAATCATCCCCAACAGGGGAAACAATGGGCTCTCTCCTGGAAGAGGCCCCATTGGTGGAAGTCCTTTTGGGACCTCTGGTCATCTGCTTCTTCTTGCGGGGAGAAGGCTTTTTCAGAGTGGAAGACTTTCGTTTACTGGAGATTGCGAGAGGCTCTGCTGGCGGAGCTATTACGCCTCTTGGTAAAATCAACAAATAGTCATCGGCACCGGTGGTTTCATCACCTTCATCAGAGGAAACAGTGGGTATCTCCTCTCTTCCGGTGGACTTATGGGAGGGCATTCTGAAACTTCCATGTACATCAAAATTACGATGGAAGGTATTGATGGATGCATAAAACTGCGCGTACGAATGAAGAATGTGCAACTCCATGGAGAGAGAAGTCGTGGGCACAGCAAAGGTTGCTCCAGTACAACCCATGATGAAGTATCGCCACCCTCTAGCTCCATCAATAAGTCTACCTTTGAACTTGAAGCTGGTGATGGAATTTCTCACATGCAATTGATCATACCCAAATTGTCTGGCAAAACGGCTAGGCAGATAAGGCTCCGTGTAGCAGTGGTCCTCACTTCTGTACAGCAGATGGGAAGGTCTAATGCAGACCAACCAGTAAAAGGCTTCAGGAGAAAGAATAGTCTTTCCCTGACCCGCATCCCGAAGTTTAGTCCCTTGTTGATTGATATGTACAGGGGGGACGATGCAGAAGAACTTCCAACTATGGGCAAAATTTAGTGCTAGCCGACAATCTATGACGCTAGTCATATTCCAAGAAGAATTTATGTAATTCAACAGAAAGTTATTGCCCGAACCACTGGCCGATCCGGGAGACATCACTTTGGTGTTGTGAAGGATTAACCATCACATCAGATATAAGAATGGCAATTCCACTCTGGGATATCCTTCACGTTGTGTATCATCAGCCAGCAGTCCCTCAGTGATGGCCCTCAAGCCAGCTTGAATCCTGCATACCATGGCAGGAAGCAGGCCCAATCTTGCTCCAAACACCAAATGCACTATGGGCCATAAGGTATTGCGATGAATGCGATCCGCAGACGCGATGCCAGGAACCACCCATCGGCGTAGCCAGATAGAAAGGAAGCCAGCCAGTTGAGCTTCTCTTGACAAAGGCTTTCGACAATGCCTCATATAGTTGTAGGCTTTGGTTCCCATAGGATAACCCCCTATCTCTTCATTGAGAACACGATCTTGGGCCCCCGCATCATCGATGAGATCATCGATTGTGTTAGCATTGAGAATGCTCAAGGGTTTATCTCGGCTATCTACAACCTTGTCCGGCTTGGTATTTCTGGCCTGATAGAAGAAGAGGTAGGATACCCATTTGTTGATATGAGCCAAATCAGAGGGCTCTTTGTAGAAGGTGGTGCATGCAAGGTAGTGGCTCATCAGCTCTTGGTACACTGCCACTGCCCGAGGGTTGGTATCCTTCAGCTCTCTATCGGTGGGAACGTACCCTTCATAAGGAGTATCTCCCATTGGCAGCTTTGAGATGTCTGCCATCTCATGAAGTGCCAGGCCCAACTCACCTAGCGGAGTGGTGAAAGTTCCAGTGAGCGAGTTATATCGCTCCATCAAAGCTAAGAACAAGTTGGGGTTGAGAGGCAGCCCAACACTAGTGGCACTCACAGTCGCAAACAAGCCAATACTTTCCAGCTCCGTCTGAAAGTGCTTCAGGGACCATGCAGTTAAACTGGTCCATCGAAGATTCTGGGGGCTAAGTCATCCACTGGTGCGAGGGTTAACCTTGGGGTATACTTCTCCCTGCCCCATAAAGTTATTGCAGAAAGTCGCTATTTGAAGCGGCTGGATTAGTGGAGTATCTTCACTCGGGACGCTGCCCGGCAGTAATCCTCTGAAAGGCATGATAGGACCCGAGGGACTGCTTATAAAAGATTCTCGGTTTAATCCTTTCTTATAAAAGATCTTCCCTGGCTGCCCATGAAGATCAGGAGTCAGAGTCCATACCATCTTCCTGGGATGTGTGGTATGGAAGAATGCAGAGATAGGGTAATCTCTGGGCATCTTTGGCAGATACATGATCGTGTCCTCAGTAGAAAATACCCAATCTTCCCTCTTGGGCTTCGTCTGGAATTGCTTATCAATCACATCCCCAAACAAGAAAGCTGGTTTCTTGTACTCAGTCCCATCTATGTATGTCAGGGGTTTTCCACTGATCATACTCAGCAACATCCTTTCTCCCTAGGCCGAGATCAGAGTTCCCCTTTCTTGAGGATACTCATTTCTAGAGATGGGGAATGTCACATGGGACAGGTCCTCCAGATAGTTAGAATTTAGTATTCCAGCAGCAGAGCCCATCACTTCAGCCAGAGAGGGGATCTGTAGGTCTACTGCAAAAATCAAGAAAACAAATCAGTTTTACGCTAGATGCTACACTCTTTGCAGTATACGCCAAAACTTGACAATCTGTGCTTTTACGCCAGACTGCAAAAATTTGACTTTTTACGCTAAAATTTACTTCCAATGCGTAAAAAACTCACGGATTGCAGTATACGCCAAAACTTAACAGTCTGTGCTTTTACGCCAGACTGCAAAAAATTGAGTTTTACGCTAGAATTTACTTCCAGTGCGTAAAATACAAGGTTTGCAGTATACACCAAATTTTGACAGTCTAAGTTTTTACGCCAGACTACAAAAATATGGAGTTTTACGCTGACACATTAGGAATGTGGGCGTATTTTGCGCATACACGTACAACGTGTGCGAAGGGTTCTCTATTTCTCTCGAAGTCTTTACCTGTGATGCCTGGAGCGCAGCTAGAAGGCGGAGCGCTTCGCTCAGAACGAGGCTCGCTCGGCCTAACAGGGGTCGCTTGTGCTTGAGCAGTGGAGCGAGATGAAGAAGCGACTTTCTTTCCCTTAGCAGCGGAGGAATTTTTTGGTGCCATGGCGAATCTGAGTTCTCAGAAAGAGACGAAGATAAAGAGTTCTCAGAAAGAGGCGAAGAGTTTTCAGAAAAGAGACGAAGGGTTTTTCTCTCTCACGACCTAGGTCTATTTATAGAGTTCAGATAACTCTTCGAATCCGTAACCAAATCCGATCTTATCATAATCAGTTATGATTTGCGACCAAGTCAGCCGATCATTTGAAAAAGAAGATGGATAGTCATGCTGCGAAACGGATCCAAGCTTTTACGCTCAGAAGCTTTTATGCTCAGTAGCTACAGATATACGGTTTTACGCTCAGAAGCTACAGAATTTGACCATTTCATGCTTCATTCAAAGTATTTCAAATTACGAAGAATTTGAAAACTTTGAAGGGGGTCTTGTAGAAGCATAAAATACGCTGGAGAATTGTACGCGTATCATACAGTCAAAACCCCCAACATACATGAAGCCCGCATAAAACAGAACTTCAGAGCCGTTTGGCGTAAAGTAGAGCTTCAGAATAGTTCGCGTAAAACAGAACTTCAGAGCTGTTTGGCGTAAAGTAGAGCGTCAGAGCTGTCTGCGTAAAGCAGTGCTTCAAGACTGTTTCAGCATAAAAGGTTGCTTTACCTTCCAGCGTAAAGCTTAAAATACGTTTGTATTTAATGCATCATAAAGTTGTACAAGGAACTCTTTGTATTCCTCGGATGGATTTGTCAAGTAGAACAGTGAACCTGACTCCTGACAAAAGTACTACACGATGATCGAGAGGACGGCTGTGATGATAATTTTGCACAGAAACCCAGACTGTCGTTTAGTGATATATTCTTGATACAAGTCATTTTTATGCATTCAAAGAATACGCTGCCTATTCTACATGGACAGAGACGAGTCGTTACGCTCAAGATGAGACAAAATCAAATGCCACGTCAAAAGCTGTTTCTCGTACAGAGCTCGAGGCATATCTCGGCATTTAATGCACGAGATTTGGTTCTATTCTTTTGTCATGACTGATAGAGCTAAAACTATGGCTAATACACTCACATCACCATCCTTACATTTTACGCCAACCAGGCTATTTTCAAACTATAGGAGTACGCCGTATGCTATCTCCTCGAAATACGCCAACTCATGCTATATTTGCAAAGGTACGTGATAAGGCTATTTGGCCCAGAATACACTCAAAGACCTCATTCAGGAGGGATAATTGGCTATTTTAACGCTGGTTATCTATTATTCATGCAGCAGCAAATTTTACGCAAAATTTGTCTTTTACGCCAACAAGACAGTTATTTAGTTTTTACGCCAACCATCTCTACGCGAGGGGCATACCTACGTGGCTTGCATGCCATAATCTTCGAGAAATAGTTATACGCGTTACCTTCTAATAGGACACGTGTCATACGCAGATTCAGAGGGTCATTCGAACGTGGGTAGCAGTTATCATAACCGTCGCGTAAAAGATGCAACTTTCTTCACAATTTGGCTTTTACGCCGACTGGACAGTTATTTAGCTGATCTCTATAAATAGAGACCCTTGGTCACAGGGTAAGGGGGGCCAAAGATAGACACAGAGAAAAAGATCAGAGATCAAGATATCATAGAGAGGGAGCACAGACAGAGAGTGTTGATTGACAACTTTGGTAACGAGAATTCAATCCCTCCTGCAATCTTTGAAGCTTCTTCTTCTTCTCCGACACTTCTCCATCATCGTGTGGTCCAAGGGACAAAGTGATTGACCGCAGATCAGATTTCTATAGCAATTTTTCTCTAGAATCAATTTTATTGTACTTAACATCCTCGTATAAGATTAATTGTACTCTTTTTCTTGTTTGTAAACAAAAAAGAAAGGTTTCGTATAAACCCTCTTCTTCTCTCATTTTTGTTTATTCAAACAGTGCGATTGTGGGATATCAATTTTGTATATTGGCTTTTTAGTCCCACATCGAAAAGAAGAGGAGAATGGGCTTCCATCCTTCCCTATATAAAGAGCCCTCTAGCCTCCTTTTGAGACACACCAAAAGTTGAGAAAGAGGAGTCCAAAGGAGTCCGTTCGAGTCACACAAAGAGGTGACTACGAGCGTTTCAGAAGTTCTCTTGTGAACTTGCTGGCTCCTGGAAGAAGATCGTCGATAGAGGATGAATCTTTCTTCGAGTAACGATGGTCTTCATTGCCCCAGCAAGAATAATTTTTTATTATGTCTTCTTCTCATTTTTTTTCTTGGTTCGTTCTATCTTATTGCAACTGCGTTTTGCAAAGAAGAACGAATATAATTTTAATTTTATTATAAATCTGTTACATCCGTCTGCAACTACGATTGCAAGGAAGAACGAGAAGTTTGGTTAATTCTGATTCTTTTATAATCTTGAGAGAAAGTTGTAATCAGAATCCTTTTATAGTTCTTCGTAAAAATCGAGAATAGTCAGAGTGGGAAGTTTTGTGTGAACCTCTGATCTCGACCACGTATTCTTCCATCTTTGATTAAGCCTCGGGACTAACAATCTGTCACTACCACATTTTAGGAAAAAGGGTATTTTAGTAATTTCCTATTTAAATAAATATTGTGCATGGTAAATAATTTTTGTTGTATTATTTAATTATTGTTGGATGTTATTTAAATATTTTGGACTTATTTTAGTGGACCCAACTAGTGTAGTTTGGACCCATGGACCAACATGAATTAAATAGTTAGATTTGGCCCATTTAGAAAGCCCATAGTTAAGGAGATGGATTAAATTAATTAAGTGATTAGACTAGAAGCTTCCTTCCTTAATTATTTCTTCATGAGAGGCCCCAAGGGGTACATTGAACATTTTACAATTGCTTGGGAGAGGGACAGGGCCGGCCTATTAAAAGAGGGGGAAATTTCTCTCTCCTCTCATTCTCATTCCAAATCTAGATCTAGAATTTTTCACTCCCAAATTCCCTCCATTCCCATTCCAATTCCCTACCAAATTCATTCCAAATGATTCCTAATTCACCATTAGAGAAGGAGAAAGCAAGGATCTAGAAGAAGGAAGCAAGGATCTACAAAGAGGAGCAAGGATCTACAATTTGGAAGCAAGTTCTTCTCAATTGGAGGTTTCATTGGGAATCCATCTCCCAATAGGTATAATTCAGATTTTCCCATTTAAATAGCTTCTAAATCTGAGATTTAATCATGTAAAATCAACCTATATATATGTACTACCCATAGGACTTTGTTTTGTGTTCATAGGAGACCCATGGAGAAAGTTATGGTGCTTTTTGTGTTAATTTTGTTGGAATTCCGAATTTATATTTTGTTGTGTGTATCAATTGATCCTATAGATCAATTGGACATGAGCTTATATGTTTGGGGCTAGTGTCATATCCATAATTTGGTACATGTGGTTCGTATTCCAACTATTTGGTGATACGTGTCATTTTGGGGGTTTTTCCTCCGACACGGGGCTTTGAACATGTCGTATTTTGACACGGACACATAGATCTACTTTTGACACTTTGATTTATTCATAAATATTATTTATGATTTATTTGTATCCTTCTGGGTGCAATTGGTTGTGTGTTGGACTCGTGTCATATGCGTATCCTAGATCTAGTGGGATACGTTGTGATACTCTCCAATTGTGTGGATTTTGAATAGATCTAATTATGTATGGTTTAAATTCTTCAATTATAATTAGTAAATATATATAGATATTATATATTTATTTTGTGTATTATTTTAGCATAGATCTATATATTTTTGTGTGTGCTAATATGATGTACAAATATAATATGTAGCTTTCTTGCATGTAATTATATATGTACTTATGTTAATAGTATAAATTATACATAAATATTTTATAAAATATATTTATGTGTTTAATTGTGTAATTATATTATTTATAATTATTATGTAATTATTTGTATATTAATGTATATATTTTAGGTGTGCTTCTAGCCATGTAAAATATGAACATTAATATGTGCATGTGTTGTAACTATTAGTATTTAATTATAAGTTTATATGTGCATATATATATAAGTATATAATTATTTATTTATATATATATATGTATTGTGATTATTATTGCATATATATATATTTATATATATATATATATATATATATATATATATTTTTATATTTTTATTTATTTTGGTGACAGTGGTTTCTATGACAGTGAAACTGTCATTATTTGGTCTGAACAGCAGCCGCTGTACAGTGGTCAGCATTAATGACAGATCTGTCATTAATGCTGCGACAGTTTTGAGCGGCAACCTTTCAGCGACGTTTTTTTTTATGACAGTTTGAAACTGTCAGCAAACTGTGACAGCAGCGATTTTGTATATGGAGTTTCTGCGACGAATTTCAGTGACAGTCAAGACTGTCACTATTAAACCTGTTTTTATTTTATCTTGTTTTGTTCACTGTTTTCAGTGACGCTTTGACAGTTTTAAATTATATTTTATAGATTATTATTGTATATATATATATATATGTGTATATATATGTGTTTTGTATAATATTTGTAATAATATATTATGTTATTTGTATACATATTGGTTTGTATATATATTATTTTAGGGTATATATTATTTGTATTAGTAGTATACTTTGTGTGAGTATGATTTGGGATCTAATTTTTATTCCTAAATTGTTGTATTTTATTTCTATATTATTTATATAGGTTTCTTGTGAAGTTGACCTTGGTTTGACTTTAGTTGACTTTAGAGTTGACCATAGTTGACTTTTGACTTAGAATTTATTTATTGACCTAGGAGTTGACTAGTTTGACTTGTTCTCTTTCCGGGACCTTGTTTTAATGTGGTATTCCATATCTAGGTCTTCGAGGCACCGAGTCAGACATCTGTGAGACTGTTCTTTGGATTTCAGGCGAGTACATTCTCTGATAGTTTCTCATTTATGATATCCTCTATGTTCGTTGTATCTAGTGTAGATTTATATGTTTCTCTCGACACTATGGTTACACGGATTGGTATATCCTGATCTCGTCATGAGATGTTATTCCTTGGTATATGGTGTATATGGTGCAAGTATTGTTTCATTGGTTATCTTGTACATGTACAGACACCGATTCTCGGGGAGACTAGCTATCTTCTTGGGGAATCTAGTGCCATAGCATACCGTGGTTGGATCTATTATACCAGTTGGGGGTGGGGAGTATTAGTATAGATATGTGATCAAATCCCTATTGAATAAAGTATTGGTAAGCGAATAGTGTTGATCATGCACCGCACGTATGATTAGCCAGGCCGCATTGTATCTTGCCCAAGCCGATCACATGTTAAGCTAGTACTCACACACTTAGTCATTAGTATTATTGTTTCATTGGCATATTGTTCATTATTGTATTTCTTTCCAGTATTTCCTTATTGTCTATATATCTCTTGTATCTATTTTGTGCATCTTATTTATCCACAGCTATTTACTGTTACATAGTTTTTATCATGGATTAGAACTGCTGTTAGAGATGTACTCTGCTCCTTTCCTGACTGGATATATTTTTCCAGATGACACTGAGGAGTACCCTACCTATTATGGACCCCAGGATGTTGTGGGTTTAGATTCGGAGACCCTGGCTCAAGAGGGACTTATCCCAACTGAGACAGTTGACCCTGGAGTGTAGCTTGTAGTATGATAGTATTCTTTTGTACTGGATTTGTCTCCAGCTTATTTTTGTTACTCTTCAGACTCATTGATGTATTATTTTAAACTCATGAGTTGTATGGTGACTATTCTATTCTTTATCTGATTCGTGCTCATTTCTATCTTAGTTCTGTGATTGAGTATTCTATCATTAATGGTGGTTCATTACATTAGATAGACTTTCTAGACAGCGTTCTACCGCCGATTCTGCGGCGTAGGCTGGGCGTTGTTTCCGACTAGTACCCTTACCCCGGGTGCGGGTCGTGACACAATCTTAAAGTAAAATTCGAGAAAGATGGAGAACAACCGTGCAAAACTTTTCGATACTAGTTTTAACAAACTTGAGAAGTTTGACGGGGATCATTACAACACTTTAAAGAGGAAGGTCTGCCTTAATCTTCAACTCGCAGAGGTGGACTATATTCTAACAGAACCGGAGCCGGTTGTTCCGGACGGTGATGATGCTACTGTTCAGACAGTTGCTACTACAACTGCTAAGCAGAACAAGTGGAGAAGAGACAATAACCTTTGCAAGTTGCCGATTCTGAATCCTATGGAGAATACTCTGGTGGAGTCATACAGCGAGACGGACCATGCTCAGGTCGTCTGGGAGTCTCTAGACAAGCATTACAAGGTGGATGAGAACAGCAACAAGATTTATGTGACTAAAAAGGTCTGGAATATGCGATTTGAGGACGGCAAGACTATGTTACCTCAAGTCAAGGAGTTTCTCAAGTTACGTCAAAAACTTGAGGATGATGGCATGCTCTTAATCGACGCCTTTGTCGTGGGGGTATTGTGGCCAAGCTTCCGCCAGGATGGAGTAATTTTATCTCGGACATGCACTGGAAGAAGATGCAAGTTAGCCTTAATCAACTACTGCACAACATTCATGTTGAAGATGAGTTGAGGGCTCAAAACAAAGTAGACACATTGTCCAAGCAGTTGGCAAAAGCCAACTAAGTGCATGCGGGCGACTCCAAGGGAAAACAGAAGGCTTTTTACTACACGAAGAAGGACTTCAACCATCTCAAGGTGAAGTCAGCTTCGTTCAAGTCGAAGCTAAAGCCCAAGTCATATGTGACTTGCTTTAACTGTGGCAAGAAGGGCCACTATCGGAGAGACTGCAGATCCATATCATCGAATCTCGTGACGCATAATTCTTTGAAGATAAGTTTGCAAGGAACAAGAACATTGTTATCGCAGATATTCCGGAGAATAGTGTGAGTGCACAGGAGGGCAACACTTCCAATAAAGATGTAGTCCAAGAAGAACTTGTCTTTCCAGAGATAATATTCGAACCAGAACTCGCAGAGCCGGTGTCTAAGCGAGTAAGGAGACACAATGACTTCGGAGATGATTTTATCACCTAGCATGTGGAAGCAGATCTGCTTACCTATGATAAGGCGATGAAGATCAGAGATATTATCTTCTGGAAGGAGGCTATCAATGATGAGTAAGATTTAATTACCTCCATCAACACTTGGGTGTTGGTCAATCTACCTGAAGGAGCAAAACCAATCGGATGCAAATGGATCTTCAAGAAGAAGATGAAGGCCGATGGAACTATTGACAAGTTCAAGGCAAGACTGGTAGCCTAGGGATTTTCTTAGAAGTAAGAGATCAACTACTTCTACACATATGCTTCAGTAGCACGGATGACGACTATCAGGATGTTGATCGCTCTAAGTGCAATTCACAAGCTAGTCATTCATCAGATGAATGTTAAGACAATATTCCTGAATAGAGAATTGACCAAAGAGATTTACATGCAATAACTAGAAGAATTTGTCATCAAAGGGCTTCAAGACAAAGTCTGCAAGTTGGAAAAATTATTATACGGTATGAAACAAGCTCCCAAGATGTGGCACGAGAAGTTTGATAAAGTTATATGATCAAACGACTACAGAGTCAGTGAAACAGACAAGTGCATTTACACTAAATTCGCTGATGGAAGAGGAGTCATCATTTGTCTATACGTGGACGGCATGCTAATCCTGGGTACGGATCTAGCATATATCACGGAGACAAAGAAGTTTCTCTCATCTAAGTTCAGTATGAAGGACTTAGGGAAAGCTGATATTATCCTGGGGATAAAGATCATCTGGACTGACACTGGAGTGGCGCTGTCACAGTCTTCTTATATTGAGAAAATGCTCACACACTATGGATATCAGGATCTTCCAGGGATCGATACTCCGTACAGGTGTGACAAGAAGATGAAGCCAAATTCAAGAAAAAGTGTCAGGCAGCTGGAGTACTCAAGCATCATCGGGAGTCTGATGTATGCAACAACTGCCATAAGGCCAGACATAGCTTTCGCTGTGGGGATGCTGAGTCGGTTCACGAGCAATCTAGGAGTGGAGTACTGGAAAGTTGTGAAGAGAGTGATGAGATATCTCAAGAGGACTCAGAAGTATGCACTGCACTATAACGGTTATCTGATAGTGGTGGAAGGCTTTAATGATGCAAGCTGGTGTTCAGAAGTAGAGAGCGAAAGGTCCACAGGAGGATACGCCTTCTCCATGGGTGGAGCAGCTATATTGTGGAAGTCGAAGAAACTGACGATGATTTCTCATTCCTCGATGGAATCTGAGTTCTATGCACTAGCGGCTGCAGCAGATGAAGCAGAGTAGCTTCGGGAGCTCATATATGATCTTTCAGTGGTTGGTGCATAGATTTTGGCAGTACCGATTTACTGCGACAATTGTAAGCCCCCTCATTTTTGAATAGGATTATTTGGGTATTTTTAATTTATTTTAATTATTTTATTTTATTTAATAAATTAGAGTAGTAATTTCTAAATCATTCTTTTAGATATATGACACTTTGTCGTGGCTTGGATATTTTGAGCAATGCACAACCCTTTTTCCTTTCAACAAAATTTATATTACTAATCTTGATTGTGCCTAATATAT
The DNA here is from genome assembly GCA_036927795.1 of Iris macrosiphon. Taxonomy (NCBI): domain Eukaryota; kingdom Viridiplantae; phylum Streptophyta; class Magnoliopsida; order Asparagales; family Iridaceae; genus Iris; species Iris macrosiphon. Next base: position 13,098,930 of record JAYESA010000007.1, read on the forward strand.
TTGGGATATGGATGTTATATTTGTTTGACCTCCCCCATGCTCTAAAAATATTGTCAAACATCTAGAACCACTGTTACCGTAAAACAGCCTCCTTTTGACTAGAACTTGACCCAAACCCAACCTAAATACATGTAGTCATGTAGTGCACACAAATACCCCCAGGTATATATATATATATATATATATATATATATATATATATATATATATATATATATATATATATATATATATATATATATATATATATATATTTATATTAATTCAGTTCTATTTATAGAGTTCTAATTATAGAAAGGGCCATAGGTGGCATCCTAGTTGGCAAACTACCTAACTACCTAACCACCCAAGATCCTAACCAACCAAATTCCAACCATAACAACCCACATTCTCTTCATAATTTCGTGCAAAAGTAGCCCCCTTGGTAGCCGACCCCTACAAGCCCTAGGAACACCCCCTCCTAGGTTTAAATCTATCCAAAAAGCCCATATATATACCTCCTTATCACAAAACCCTAACCCTAACAACTCTCTCCCCTTTTTGGCTGACCCCTCCCCTCTTCTTCACGTGTAGGAGTAGCCCCCATTATCATCTATCCCTCACAACAATATCTCCTTCACCAAAAACTCTCTCATCTCTTCCAAAGCTCTACCTTTCATCATCCTTCCATCCAATCTCCACCAAACAACCATAAAGGCTCCACTATTGCTATCAAACCCATCAAGAACCCATTACCATCATCATCAACCCATCAATAACTCATTGCCATCATCATCAACCCATCAATAACCCATTGCCATCATCATCAATCCATCAATAAGGGAGAAGTAAGGCAAGCACAAGCAAAAAGGTGCGTTCTTGAACAAGAAGAGGCACCGTAATCCAAACCTTCAAAGCTTTCGGATAAGGATTCAAACTTTCCTTCTCAAATATCCATGGCATGAATCTCTTAGATTTATATAAGTTTAATATTTTAGAACCCTCCCTTGTCATATTTTTCCACCATAAAAATCTATAAAAAAAATTTATGTTAGATTGATGATAGATTGAACAACAGTAGGGCTAGTTTAGACTTTGTGACACGATTTTTGGAGGCCTTGTTGTTAATTCTTAAAAATAAATTTATTGGTGGTTTATTACTATAAAATAAGTATTTTAGAATTATTTTTATGGTATTTTTATCAAAATTCTGAACCCTAAAATAAGGGTTACTAGCCTAGGTTTCGAATAATTTTTTGGCATAGTTTTGCCCATAAATAGGGGTTATTTTGGAAGAAATAAAAGGTAATTATTTTCTGAGATCAAAACATAATAAAATATGATATAAAATATTTTTTCATGAATATAAACCATACCCATGGACTGACAATGCTCCGAACAAGTTTCGGACAAAACTAGTCAACTTAAAGTAGCCCTAATATTGAAATATGGTTAATTTATTAATTCTAGAATTTAATGGTTAAAAATTAATATAAATCAGGTTTAAATCAAGATTACATGATGTATTATGATTTACGTTCATGTCCTTCGATTGGGGACTTAATCGTGAATTTTGGAAGTCGTAAACCATGAAACTAGGTTCTGATACCTCGTAAAACGTGTAAGTTGTTGTGTCAAGAATTTACATGTTAGGATGAGGTTGGACTTGGGTATTAATGGTTTATAATAAATTATAAAATTTAGTTGCGGTTACAAGATTCTTGATTAGATACTTAAAGTAAAAAAATTATTGTTTAGGTCAATTAGATTCCGGAGGAGTGGACGCGAGGCCAACTTTACAACTACATACTGCAGACCTAGGAGACCCATGGAGAAAGTTAAAATCAACCTATATGTATGTACTACCCATAGGACTTTGTTTTGTGTTCATAGGAGACCCATGGAGAAAGTTATGGTGCTTTTTATGTTAATTTTGTTGGAATTCCGAATTTACATTTTGTTGTGTGTATCAATTGATCCTATAGATCAATTGGACATGAGCTTATGTGTTTGGGGCTAGTTTCGTGTCCATAATTTGGTACATGTGGTTCGTATCCCAACTATTTGGTGATACGTGTCATTTTGGGGGTTTTTCCTCCGACACGGGACTTTGAACATGTCGTATTTTGACACGGACACATAGATCTACTTTTGACACTTTGATTTATTCATAAATATTATTTGTGATTTATTTGTATCCTTCGGGGTGCAATTGGTTGTGTGTTGGACTCGTGTCACATGCGTATCCTAGATCTAGTGGGATACGTTGTGATACTCTCCAATTGTGTGGATTTTGAATAGATCTAATTATGTATGGTTTAAATTCTTCAATTATAATTAGTAAATATATATAGATATTATATATTTATTTTGTGTATTATTGTAGCATAGATCTATATATTTTTGTATGTGCTAATATGATGTACAAATATAATATGTAGCTTTTTTGCATGTAATTATATATGTACTTATGTTAATAGTATAAATTATACATAAATATTTTATAAAATATATTTATGTGTTTAATTGTGTAATTATATTATTTATAATTATTATGTAATTATTTGTATATTAATGTATATATTTTAGGTGTGCTTCTAGCCATGTAAAATATGAACATTAATATGTGCATGTGTTGTAACTATTAGTATTTAATTATAAGTTTATATGTGCATATATATATATATAAGTATATAATTATTTATTTATATATATGTATTGTGATTATTATTGCATATATATATATATATATTTATATATATATATATATATATATATATATATATATATATATATATTTTTATTTATTTTGGTGACAGTGGTTTCTATGACAGTGAAACTGTCATTATTTGGTCTGAACAGCAGCCGCTGTACAGTGGTCAGCATTAATGACAGATCTGTCATTAATGCTGCGGCAGTTTTGAGCGGCAACCTTTCAGCGACTTTTTTTTTTGTGACAGTTTGAAACTGTCAGCAAACTGTGACAGCAGCGGTTTTGTATATGGAGTTTCTGCGACGAATTTCAGTGACAGTCAAGACTGTCACTATTAAACCTGTTTTTATTTTATCTTGTTTTGTTCACTGTTTTCAGTGACGCTTTGACAGTTTTAAATTATATTTTATAGATTATTATTGTATATATATATATATGTGTATATATATATGTTTTGTATAATATTTGTAATAATATATTATGTTATTTGTATACATATTGGTTTGTATATATATTATTTTAGGGTATATATTATTTGTATTAGTAGTATACTTTGTGTGAGTATGATTTGGGATCTAATTTTTATTCCTAAATTATTGTATTTTATTTCTATATTATTTATATAGGTTTCTTGTGAAGTTGACCTTGGTTTGACTTTAGTTGACTTTAGAGTTGACCATAGTTGACTTTTGACTTAAAATTTATTTATTGACCTAGGAGTTGACTAGTTTGACTTGTTCTCTTTCCGGGACCTTGTTTTAATGTGGTATTCCATATCTAGGTCTTCGAGGCACCGAGTCAGACATCTGTGAGACTGTTCTTTGGATTTCAGGCGAGTACATTCTCTGATAGTTTCTCATTTATGATATCCTCTATGTTCGTTGTATCTAGTGTAGATTTATATGTTTCTCTCGACACTATGGTTACACGGATTGGTATATCCAGATCTCGTCATGAGATGTTATTCCTTGGTATATGGTGTATATGGTGCAAGTATTATTTCATTGGTTATCTTGTACATGTACAGACACCGATTCTCGGGGAGACTAGCTATCTTCTTGGGGAATCTAGTGCCATAGCATACCGTGGTTGGATCTATTATACCAGTTGGGGGTGGGGAGTATTAGTATAGATATGTGATCAATCCCTATTGAATAAAGTATTGGTAAGCGAATAGTGTTGATCATGCACCGCACGTATGATTAGCCAGGCCGCATTGTATCTTGCCCAAGCCGATCACATGTTAAGCTAGTACTCACACACTTAGTCATTAGTATTATTGTTTCATTTGCATATTGTTCATTATTGTATTTCTTTCCAGTATTTTCTTATTGTCTATATATCTCTTGTATCTATTTTGTGCATCTTATTTATCCACAGCTATTTACTGTTACATAGTTTTTATCATGGATTAGAACTGCTGTTAGAGATGTACTCTGCTCCTTTCCTGACTGGATATATTTTTCCAGATGACACTGAGGAGTACCCTACCTATTATGGACCCCAGGATGTTGTGGGTTTAGATTCGGAGACCCTGGCTCAAGAGGGACTTATCCCAACTGAGACAGTTGACCCTGGAGTGTAGCTTGTAGTATGATAGTATTCTTTTGTACTGGATTTGTCTCCAGCTTATTTTTGTTACTCTTCAGACTCATTGATGTATTATTTTAAACTCATGAGTTGTATGGTGACTATTCTATTCTTTATCTGATTCGTGCTCATTTCTATCTTAGTTCTGTGATTGAGTATTCTATCATTATTGGTGGTTCATTACATTAGATAGACTTTCTAGACAGCGTTCTACCGCTGATTCTGCGGCGTAGGCTGGGCGTTGTTTCCGACTAGTACCCTTACCCCGGGTGCGGGTCGTAACACATTTTTGGTGGTGGCCCATGCAGGTCTAGCTTCACAAGTATGTGATGTCGTGGTAGTGCGATAACTTAGTTGTACTACTGCGAGCCTGCAATAGGATATAGGATATAGGCTGAGATACTCAATCACATCTAGGAAAATTCTTTTGATTCAACTATTCTCCTTTGACATTGATACTTGAACCCTTAAACTGTCCTTTCCTTGATGTCTTACATCTTGTGCCATATATATTCTCATTCCGTCTTTTTATGAGACATACTCGGAGATACTTGCGGAGGCACGCAAGGTTGAGCGGGATCTGGGTTTGAAGACCAAGAGAGACCGTGATTCTTTTCTGGGGGCCAACGGCAGTGCAGTATCTGCCAAACGTCCTCATTTCCAGTCCAGACCTTTCCAGCAGCCACAGCAGAACCAGACTCCAACTAGAGCGCCTTTTCACCAGGCACCTCAGCAGCAGAGGCAGTTACAGCAGGCCCCATGCAACTTCTGCAAGAAGCCCGGCCACATCTGAGAAGTTTGCAGGAGGAGGCTAGGAGTTTGTTTGTATTGTGGTACTGAAGGGCATCAATCGAGGGAGTGTCCTCGTCGTGCAGTTCAAGGAGCAGCTCCAGCTCCGAGGACACAGACGAGACCACCTGCAGCACAGCCGAGGGGACCGCTTTCGACACAACAGCATTTTGTCCAGCATCAACAGCAGGGAGGTGCTCGGCAGGGACGAACGTTTGCTATGACCGTCGAAGAGGAGGAACCCATAGGAGATGTCATCGCAGGTTCTATTCTTCTTGATTCCATTCCAGCTTTAGCTTTGTTTGATAGTGGTGCTTCCCATAGTTTTGTATCTGTTTCTTTTGCTCTGAAGCATGGTTTGGTAGCTGAGTCTTTGCTTAGGACTTGCAAGATCATGACCGGGGGAGGCATTATCCTGGTTAATGATATTTGCAAGGATCGGAGAGTTACTCTGGGAGGCCGGGAGTTGAGTGCGTGTCTACTTGTAATGCCACTTCCGAGCTACGATATTGTACTCGGGATGGATTGGTTGAGTAGGCACCGTGCTAGCATAGACTGTAGAGGAGGTAGAGTTTTGTTTGGTTCGCCAGGAGAGCCAGAGTTCGAGTTTGCTAGAGGAGCTGCAGAGCAGGGAGAAAGCATTATTTGTGGAGCTATGGTGGAAGACAAGGAGTTGTCGCATACGTTGATAGCAAAATTCTTGGATGTGTTTCCTGAGGAATTGCCAGGATTGCCACCAGATCGAGATGTTGAATTTTCTATAGATTTGGTGCCAGGTGCAGAACCAATTTTGCAACATGTCTATAGAGTAAACAACAGCGAGCTGGTCGAGTTGAAGAAGCAGGTGGATGAATTGCAGGATAAGGGGTTTATCAGATCGAGTTCTTCACCATGGGGAGCCCCGGTATTGTTTGTACCGAAGAAGGATGGATCGGTGCGCATGTGCATTGATTACAGGGCTTTGAATAATCTCACTATCAAGAATAAGTATCCTTTGCCACGGATTGATGATCTGTTTGATCAGTTGAGTGGTGCGAAGGTATTTTCTAAGATAGATTTGAGATCAGGCTACCATCAAGTGAAGGTGAAGCCGGAGGACATACCGAAGACTGCTTTTAGAACTCGGTATGGTCAGTACGAGTTTATGGTGATGCCGTTTGGTTTGACTAACGCACCGGCGGTATTTATGAACTTGATGAACAAGGTGTTCCACCAGTACCTTGACAAGTTCGTGGTGGTGTTCATCGACGACATACTCATATACTCGAGGACACCGGAGGAGCATGGGGAGCATTTGAGGATTGTGTTGGATGTGCTGAGGAAGGAGTAGCTGTATGGGAAGTTGTCCAAATGTGAGTTTTTCTTGGACAAAGTAGAATTCTTGGGGCATATTGTGACTGGTGATGGTATTTCAGTGGATCCGAAGAAGATTTCAGCAGTGGAATCTTGGAAGACTCCGAGTTCAGTAGCAGAGATCAGGAGTTTCTTGGGATTGGCAGGCTATTACAGGAAGTTAGTGCAAGATTTTTCGAGGATTGCCGAGCCGATGACCAGACTCACAAGGAAGGATGTGGAGTTTGTTTGGACGGAGGATTGCCAGGTTGCTTTTGAGGAGTTGAAGAAGAGGCTGATGTCTGCTCCTATTTTGACGTTGCCATCAGGGTCCGGAGGTTTCACTATTTATAGTGATGCATCGGGGAAGGGTTTAGGTTGTGTTCTTCAGCAGCATGGGAAAGTGATTGCCTATGCATCCAGGCAATTGCGTCCTCATGAAAAGAACTATCCTACCCATGATTTGGAGTTGGCAGCTGTCATATTCGCCCTGAAGTTGTGGAAATATTATTTGTACGAAGAGCGTGTGGAGATCTTCACAGACCACAAAAGCTTGAAGTACGTTTTTACGCAGAAGGAGTTGAACATGAGGCAGCGTCGGTGGTTGAAATTGATGAAGGATTTTGATATCTCTTTGCAATATCATCCTGGGAAAGCCAATGTAGTTGCCGATGCTTTGAGCAGGTATCCGGTAGCTATGTTCTTGACGCAGGATCGATATCTGTTGGAGGACTTGGAGAGCTTGGGCATTGAGGTGATTGTTCCTGGGTGTGCTATACAGATGTGGGGATTGCAGATACACTCAGATTTGATGGACAGGATCAAGGCAGCACAGTATGATGATGTATCTTTGAGGAGTATCAGAGCTCAGATGAGAGCAGAATTGGAGGATGATTTCACTATTGCAGAGGATGGATCCTTGAGGCATGGAGTTAGATTGTGTGTGCCTAGTGGGAAGTTGCGCGAGGAGGTATTACAGGAAGCGCATCGCTCTCAGTATTCCATACATCCAGGTGCTAACAAGATGTATCGGGATATGCGAGAGAGTGTGTGGTGGTATGGCATGAAGAGGGAAGTGGCACAGTTTGTATCCAGATGCTTAGTGTGCCAGCAGGTGAAAGCCGAGAGGCAGAGACCATGAGGGTTACTTCAGCCATTGCCCATTCCAGAGTGGAAGTGGGAACACATTACTATGGATTTTGTGTCTGGACTTCCACGATCTCCAGGAGGGAAAGACGCAATTTGGGTCATTGTTGATAGATTGACCAAGTCGGCCTACTTTTTGCCCTTCAAAGTGGATTTGTCTACGGAGAAGCTGGCAGAGATGTATGTGAGGCAGATCGTTAGGATACACGGAGTTCCCGTCAGCATAGTCTCAGATCGAGATAGTCGTTTCACTTCTCATTTCTGGAGGAGTTTACAGGAGAGTTTGGGCACTCAGCTCAAGTTCAGTCCTGCATATCATCCCCAGACAGATAGGCAGTCAGAGAGGACTATCCAGACTCTCGAGGATATGTTGCGCACTTGTGTACTAGATTTTGGGGGTTCTTGGGAGGACCATCTCCATTTGGTATAGTTTGCTTACAACAACAGTTACCAGGCCAGTATAGAGATGTCACCTTTTGAAGCTCTATATGGTCGGAGGTGTCGTACTCCTTTGTCTTGGGACGATGTTGGAGAAAGAATTTTGCTTGGGCCAGAGATGGTTGTGGATGCAGCGGAGAAGGTTCATTTGATCAGAGACAGACTTCGAGTGGCGCAGGACAGACACCGGCATTGGGCCGATAGCCATCGGAGACCTTTGGAGTTTGAGGTATAGTTTAGATTTTGTTTGTTCTTGTTCTTGTTTGTTATAGATTAAGTTCTTAAGATGGTATTTTGTTCTAGGTGGGTGGTTTGGTGTTTCTGAGGATTTCTCCGACACGAGGCACGATTCGCTTCGGTGGAGGCGGAAAGCTTAGTCCGCGATTCATCGGACCTTTCACTATTCTAGAGAGGGTCGGTGCAGTTGCTTATAGACTAGACTTGCCACCTGCATTGGAGGGAGTGCACAACGTGTTTCATGTGTCACGGTTGAGACGATACGTGGCAGATCCTAGTCATGTATTGGATCACTCAGAGATAGAGGTGGGCCCTACTCTTTGCTATCCAGAGCAGCCAGTTGAGATTCTGGATCGGAGAGAGAAGGTGCTGAGGATATCACGCCCCAGTCCCAAAAATACGTAGGACTAGGACACGTAAGCATGCCAGCCGCATGAATATGGCAACTCCAATATATGGAAACCAAATCCATACGTACGCTGTAATATGAATATAAAATCCACAAGGGGTATAAAATATAATACAAGTCACAGGGTAAAATCTAAATCTCATCCACCAAAATTATATAGAAATAAATAACCAGTATCTATGAAAACTAGATCTCAATAAGAAGTATCTAGGATGATAGTTGGATGGAAACAAATCCACTACCAACTCGAATAGGAAAAATAAATACAATAAGTACAACTCACTCAAACAATAAGTACCAGCTACCAATCATGGCTCGAAGAGAAGACATCAACGGAGCATCTATATCCTTCCAAATCTGCGCTCCTGCAAATACTCAAGAACAGGTACACCTGGCAGCGGACCAGGTCCTCAGAGGGACATAACAAGTATACTTAAACACATGCCAATAAAGTACTGAAATAAATATCCAATGGGGTCGCCTATCCGTCTAAGTGAATGCAGTTAAGAACACCTTTCCCCACAAGTGAGCTATCTGGCTGTGTAAACTCCCTCGACCAGAATTTAGTAATTTAGGATTAGTTTTGATTAATTAGATTTATGACAATTTTTTATTATTTTATTATATATTGATTGTGCACCTGTTCATTACACAATTGATTAGGGCATCACACTAGCTGTTAACCCTAAACAAATTTCACATACCTGCCCTAGACTTGTTAGACTACATTTTTTGTATTTTTAGCAACTTCCAGAAACCTTGTTTGGTGCTTCGTTTTATTTATTTCCTATTTAAATTTCTGCTCTTTACCATCTATGTACCCCTAGAGATTTGAGGACCAGTAGGCACCTGTTTTTGAAAAACAAAAATACGAGAATATTCTACTCTAATTATACTACAATTATCATTTTGACACCGTAGAAAAATTATGACCCTAACAGCCTCAGAATAAATAGTAAACACCGTGCGCAGTATTTATTAAATAATAAATACGATGACTGTATCACCTGCAATATCAGACCCTGCCTCTGCCCAGACTCACCCCACACTGTCCAAAATATTTTCCCCAGCTATTTCCCTCATTTTTGTACAATTCAGAATTACGGGAAATCAGTATCTGAAATTTGGTAAATTGCGAAATTACGCAAAATATAAATTTTATGCTTTTATGCAATTATTGAAAAGTTAGGGGTTTATATGCAAAATTGCATGCTAGGTGGCCAAATCCTATTGGCTAGACCATAGGTGAGTGGGACCCACCCATAACTTCCAGAAAAATCTGCTGGAAATATCCCAAAAATTCAGATTTACCAAAATACCCTCAAACTTCACCTTATTTACGAAATTGCCATTGGCCCTAAACCTATATAAACCCGACCCCCCCCCACTCTTCAAACCCTCATAACCGCCGTCTCCGACCACCGCCTCCGGCCAAACTCCGGCCAACCCTTCGCCACCCTCCCCTCTTCCCTCCGGCCAAACCCCACCGCCAGCGCCGCCCTGCTCCGCCGGCCACAGCCCCCGCAACCTCCCTCTTCCCTCGCTGTACACAGCACCACCACCACTCCCATCCACCCCCAGCGCCGCCTCCGGCCACCGTGCACCGCCACCACCACCCCCACTCGACTCGCCGTCCTCCCCTCCACCGGACCACCAACCCTCACCGCCCCACGACCCCTCCTCCGGCCACCCTCACCCCCACAGTGCTCCGGCCAGAATCCCGACTACACCACCACCCTCACCTCCGGCCGCCCCTAGCCGCCGCCACAGCCGTCGTGGACCCCCGCCACCACCACCAACCTAACCGCCACCCTTCCCTCTTCCAAACCCGCCGCCTGCCCGGCCGCCTCCGCCGCTCCTCCGCCGGCCAGAGCCCCCGCACTCCACTGCTGCTGCTGCTGCTGCTATCTGCTACTGTTGTTGTTCTCCTTCCTCCGGCCGCCTCCGGCCAGCTCCGCCGCCGTCCTCCCGCCGGCGACACCGTGTGGGACCCCCCTTGCCAGTAGGTATAAACCCTAACCCTATAAACCTATGTATATACGTATATAGGTATATGTATATGTATATGTATATGTATATGTATATAAATATGTATATATATGATATATATATGTATATTTATAAACATGTATTATATTATTATACTATATAAATACAGTATATTATACTATATACATGTATATTACTATATTATATATATATATATATATGTATACTATATATTTATATATGTATATATTTACATATATAAATATAACTATGTATATATATATGTATAACTATATATGTTATATATGTATATATATTATATATATGTATATAATATATATATCTAAATATATATTATGTAATAATTTACTGTGAAAATACACAGTATATATGTATACATATACTATGCATTTTGGTTTATTTTTTTTATATTCCTGCACTTATATTATATATACATATATATCTATATATATATATATATTATCTATATGTATATATATATATTATTATTAATATCCAGCTGGGTAATACAGCTTAATTATATATATTATATTTCAATTATTGCAAATGTCATTTCAATTCAATATTATATATTATAATTGCTGGATATTACAGCCTATCTATATGTATATTTACAGTGGTCACATATAGACCCTGATACTATGTTATATTATAATTGCTGAATAGTACAGCACTTATATACGCATTAAATTCCTGTACTGTCATTTCAATTTACCTATATTATATCTCAGTGGATATACCCTGACTATTTATTATATTATCAGAGGATAAACCCTGATAATATTATATATCTATCGCAGTGGATATACCCTGCTACTATATATTTATAACTGCATTTATCTGTTCTTTATATATATACTATATATACTGTTATATATATATTATATCTATATATATATACCTACTATATATATATATATATATCTATATTATATATGTGTATATATATATGTTTTATATTACAGCCATGGTATTTAAAGAACCCTGTCTATTTTTAACAGAAACCAACTTCAGCACAGCCAGTGACCCTCTGTCACCAGCACCTTCACAACTGACTGTAAAATCAGGGTTTCAACAATATCAAGGAGTAGGCAAGTATACCTTGCCAAGTTTAATGTTTAAATCCTCAAATATTGTTATATGCTTCTTGTTCCTGTAATTCATATACTATGAGTACCAGAGACTGCCTCTGGTACAGTCAACTAATACGTTGACGATTAGGTAAATAACTTAGCATTACAGACTCACCAACAGCTGTGAGAGTATTTTGATATTCTCCTAGACCCTATCACGGGAACACGCAACAGGGTTGTATTACATTTTGGGATGCGAGCTGCGTATGTGATTAGCTACCAGTACGTGTGACCCGCATCACGGATTAGAATAACTCAGAAAATGTACGACTTGACATTTAGTTTCATGGGGATGGGAAAGATAACTAGTGGACGTATGGGACACCCCCTCCAATAATATTTTATACCTTCGTATCAGAGATGGTCGATTGCAGAGTTCCCTGAGTCGGGGGCATACGACACCTATACTAGCCAGTCGCCACGATTGGTGAATTACGTCAGCGTATGTCTAGCCACACATTCCCATGCGTACTACTGGATCTTTACTTGCATTTTCACTTAGTATGGTTAGCACCCTGTATTTATTTTCTTTATTCAGTATTTACATACATGGCATGTCATTTCCTGTATCTTGTTACGTCCCACTGAGGACCTGGTTCCCTGCCAGATCTAGACGAGGCTTTCTACCCCACAGTGTACGGGCCTGATCAGGAGGCCAGATGTGCTACCGAGGAGGAGCTCGAGGAGACACCCTCAGAGTAGGCTTGACCCTAGATGCTGCTACCTGGAGATGGAGATGTTTTGCTCAGATAGACGCTACTTAGTCTATCTGATTTTTCTGTGCTATTATCAGTTTTTGTAGTAGGCTTGTATTCTCACCAGTTGTGTACTGTATCAGACTCAGATTATATATATTCAGCACTTGTTTTTCTGACATTTTCCTGTGGATGAGATAGATTTGACTGTGTTATATTTGTAGTATTTTAGGACAGCGTAGCACGTTTCTTTGGGTCCATTCAAAATAGATTAAGCCCTTAGTGACGTGTCAGCTGGCCAGTGACACGTGGCCTAGTTTCTGACATTTTGGAACTGGGGCGTGACACGGTTTTAGTGGTGGCCCATGCAGGTCTATCTTCACATTGCTTGTGGTATGATGACATGCCCAGCAAGCCTGCAATAGGATAGAAACATTAGGTCTCATCCACACTGACACCATCTTTAAAATATTTTTTTTATTTGCATCTTGCTTGATTATCAATTATTATCTCCTTTGTGTTTTTTTAATTACTCTATTTTCTTCAGAAATATGGACATACCCGGGAAACCTACGAATAATGGGGCTGACCAAGCCACAAACACCTCGCCAACTGTCCAAGGAACCCCGTCCAATCACCAGAATTCTGGCGAGAAGACAACACCGCAGGCGGAGACACCATTGCCTCCACCTCCAGCCTTGCCCATCCTAATGCCACAACTTGAGGGTCAACCTCAAATGTTGCAGTTTCTCCAGACTATGTTGCAGAACCAGTGGCAACAAACTGAGGCCCTGAGACAGTCTCAGTGGCAGCAAACTGAAGCTCTGCGACAAACGTTAATGACGGCTTTGGAGAGAACTACTACTCCGACACCAGTACCTGTCCAACCAGCGGGCACAGTTCGGGGCTTCCGTCAAATGAGCCCGAGAGATTTCAAAGGCAACGAGACTCCTGAAGAGATCTCCGATTGGATCTCCAACACCGAAATGCTGCTAGAAGGATCGCAACTCACTCCCGACCTATGGATGACCGCTGTGAGGGGCCAACTTCTTGGCAACGCCCATCACTGGTGGGAATCCATAGAGCGCAGCGTCGGCAAAGACCAAACTTGGCAACAATTCTTGGAGCACTTCAACGCCAAGTACTTTCCAGCGACAGTCCAGAATGCCCTATACTCCCAGTTCCTGTACCTGGAGCAGGGAAACATGACGGTAGATGCCTACGACGCGGAGTTTAGCAGACTAAGTCGTTTCGGTGCTGATCTGATTCCGAACGAGCTGAAGAAGGCTAAAAGATTCCACAATGGCCTTAACTACGAGCTCCAGAGGTACACAACAACGCAGTCGAGAATCTCCTACAACGAGGTTCTTACAGAAGCCAGGAAGCAAGAAGCCATTGGCCGAGGAGCCAGACGCTCAAATCCAACCTTCCCGGCCAAGAATCAGCACGGAGCAGGAGGACCTATACGTCGTCCTCAATATCAGACGCAGCAGACGACGGGGCCTTACCAGAAGAAGGAGCTCCCTACTTGTCACTTTTGTGGTAAGAAGGGGCATTTTGCCAATGACTGCAGAAAGAAGCTGGGATTATGCCTGTTATGTGGAGCTAAAAATCATATGGCCAAAGACTGCCCACAACGCAGAGATGCAGCACCACAGCAAGGGCAGAAGCCAGGAACCCAAGCTCAGAAAATGCTTCCCTCCACATCAGGAGGATATCAGAGAGGAGCACCTCTGCCTACTCAGGAGGCCCAGTTCAAGGCCAGACAACAAACCGGAGGACAAAGGCACGGACAAGCCTTTGCGTTAGCTGCCGTTGCAGAAGAGCCTGAAGGGGAAACTATAACAGGTACCATTTTAGTTGCATCATTACCTGCAACTGTATTATTCGATTCTGGGGCTACTTTATCTTTCATATCTAGTAGTTTCGTAGCCATGCACAAGCTATCCACTTCCTCGCTACCCAAGTGTTGGAAAATACTTACTGGAGGAGGTATTGTTCCAGTTACCAACATTATCGAAACCTGTCCGGTAGTTGTTTGTAGTAGAGGACTAAGAGCGCGATTTTTGGTACTTTCAATGCCAAATTTCGACGTTGTCTTAGGCATGGACTGGCTAATCCAGAACAATGCTATCCTAGACTGCCGAAGGGGTAGTGTTATCTTTAGACCCCCAGATCATCCAGAGTTCGAATATATCCGAGGAACCATTGAGCAAGGAGTAGGCCAGACTCCTAGAGCTTATATGGCGATGGAGACAGCACTTCCATCAGTTATAGCAGAGTTCGCGGACGTATTTCCAGAAGAATTGCCAGGCCTACCGCCTGACAGAGAAGTAGAGTTCATTATTGAGCTAATTCCCGGAGCTGCACCAGTATCCTCCAATGTATACCGACTGGCGAAGAAGGAGCTTGACGAGCTAAAGCTTCAACTAGAGGAACTACAGATCAAGGGATTTGTTTGTCCTAGTGCATCACCCTGGGGAGCACCAGTGTTGTTTGTACCAAAGAAGGACGGAACATATCGCATGTGCATTGATTACAGAGCCCTCAACGCTCTGACAATAAAAAACAAGTACCCCTTGCCGAGAATTAACGACCTGTTCGATCAACTAACAGGAGCCGTGGTATTCTCAAAGATAGACTTGAGATCAGGTTATCATCAGGTCAAGGTACGGAGGGAAGATATTCCAAAGACAGCATTCAGGACTCGTTATGGTCATTACGAGTTCCTGGTGATGCCTTTTGGACTAACTAATGCACCTGCCGTATTCATGAACCTGATGAACAGAGTCTTCCACCAATATCTGGACCAGTTCGTGGTAGTCTTCATCGACGACATTCTGGTGTATTCAAAGAGCCACGAGGAGCATGAAGAGCACTTAAGGTTGGTATTAGAGACGCTGAGACGGGAGAGCCTTTATGCTAAGATGAGTAAGTGTGAATTCTTCCTTGACCGTATCACATTTCTTGGACACGTTATCACCGGAGAAGGCATCTCGGTAGACCCAGCAAAGATCTCATCTGTTGAGACGTGGCCAACCCCGACCAATGTCTCAGAGGTGAGAAGCTTTCTAGGACTTGCCGGATATTACCGACGATTCGTAGAAAACTTTGCAAGAATCGCGGAGCCGATTACTCGTCTTACCCGCAAAGAGCAGGAGTTCATATGGACTGAAGATTGCCAGACAGCTTTTGATGACTTGAAGAAGAGTCTGACTACAGCTCCCATCTTGACTATACCATCTGGATCCGGAGGTTTTGTCATATATAGCGATGCATCCGGAAAAGGATTTGGTTGTGTCTTAATGCAACATGGGAAAGTTGTAGCTTATGCCTCAAGGCAGTTGAGGACTCATGAGAAGAATTACCCCACTCACGACCTGGAGCTTGCCGCAGTCATCTTCGCCCTGAAGCTATGGAGACACTATCTATATGGCGAACGAGTGGAGATATTCACCGATCATAAAAGTCTGAAGTACGTCTACACCCAGAAGGTCCTAAATCTGAGACAAAGACGATGGCTCGAAGTGATGGCGGATTTCGAAATTGATCTACAGTACCATCCAGGGAAAGCTAATGTGGTGGCAGATGCTCTAAGCAGAAGACCCTCGGCATTCTTTATGATCACCCAACCAGGTCTTCTGAGAGATCTAAAAAATTTGGGAATAGAGGTCATTATGCCAGGACTTGACGGCCAATTATCAACCTATCAGCTGCAATTAACTTTGGTAGAAAGAATCAAAGCTGCTCTACCAACAGATGCAAGATTTCAGAGGCTTCGACAAAGAACAGAGGCTGGAATTCAGACAGGATGTCGCATACACGAAGATGGAACTTTAAGATGTGGTGATCGTTTTTATGTTCCAAATGGAGAACTTCGTAATGAGCTTATGTCAGAAGCTCATAGCTCAACCTACTCTATACATCCAGGAGGCACAAAGATGTACAGAGATCTGCGACAATATTACTGGTGGCATGGAATGAAGCGGGAGATAGCACGCTTTGTGGCCAAATGCCTGGTGTGTCAGCAAGTCAAGGCTGAGCATCAGAGATCTACCGGTCTACTTCAACCCCTCCCAATACCTGAGTGGAAATGGGAACACATTACGATGGACTTTGTTATGGGCTTTCCAAGAAGTCCTAGTGGTCGTAATGCTGTATGGGTAATCGTAGATAGACTCACAAAGGCTGCTCATTTCCTACCTTTTAGAGTCGGACAATCTACCGAAGTCTTGGCAGATATGTACATGAAGGAGATAGTGCGTCTGCATGGAGTACCAGTCAGTATAATATCTGACAGGGATACGAGATTTACATCTTACTTTTGGCGAAGTATGCAAGAGAGTCTTGGTACCCGCCTCAAGTTCAACACCTCGTATCATCCGCAGACAGATGGCCAGTCAGAGCGCACCATCCAGACCTTAGAGGATATGCTGAGAGCCTGTATGCTTGATTTCAGCGGATCCTGGGAAGATCACTTACATCTGGTGGAATTTTCTTACAACAACAGCTATCAAGCGAGCATCCAAATGGCTCCCTTTGAAGCTTTGTATGGAAGGAAATGCCGTTCCCCAGTATGCTGGAGTGATATTGGCGAGAGACAGATTCTGGGACCAGAACTGATTATTCGTACGGTGGAGAAAGTAAAGAAGATCCAGGGACACCTACGAGCTGCACAAGACAGGCAGAAGCACTGGGCCAACATTCACCGACGACCTCTAGAGTTCCAAGTAGGGGAGCATGTGTTCTTAAAAATCTCACCTACCAGAGGAACTATCAGATTTGGAGGAAGAGGGAAGCTAAGTCCAAGGTACATTGGACCCTTCGATGTGCTAGATCGCGTCGGAGAAGTTGCTTACAGGCTAGCTCTACCTCAGACCTTGGAGGGAGTACATGACGTCTTCCACGTATCTCAGTTGAGGAGGTACATTCCAGACCCGAGTCATGTGCTAGACTACTCAGAGATCACTATCGGACCGAGCTTATCGTACCAGGAGGAGCCTGTAGAGATCCTGGACTGTAGCGAGAAAGTGCTGCGAGGTCAGACTATTCCTCTTGTTCGTATTGCATGGAGATATCATGCACCAGGTGAATCCACCTGGGAACGGGAAGAGGAAATTCGACAGCGTTATTCTCACCTATTTCCAAACCAGGGTATGTCCAATATTTCAAATTCAATCTTTCTTAATCATCATATGTCCTTAATAAATTTTTCATTCTCATTATATAGTTGTTTTTATTTCGAGGACGAAATATTCTAAGGAGGGTAGATTGTAAACTCCCTCGACCAGAATTTAGTAATTTAGGATTAGTTTTGATTAATTAGATTTATGACAATTTTTATTATTATTTTATTATATATTGATTGTGCACCTGTTCATTACACAATTGATTAGGGCATCACACTAGCTGTTAACCCTAAACAAATTTCACATACCTGCCCTAGACTTGTTAGACTACATTTTCTGTATTTTTAGCAACTTCCAGAAACCTTGTTTGGTGCTTCGTTTTATTTATTTCCTATTTAAATTTCTGCTCTTTACCATCTATGTACCCCTAGAGATTTGAGGACCAGTAGGCACCTGTTTTTGCCAAACAAAAATACGAGAATATTCTAATCTAATTATACTACAATTATCGTTTTGACACCGTAGAAAAATTATGACCCTAACAGCCTCAGAATAAATAGTAAACACCGTGCGCAGTATTTATTAAATAATAAATACGATGACTGTATCACCTGCAATATCAGACCCTGCCTCTGCCCAGACTCACCCCACACTGTCCAAAATATTTTCCTCAGCTATTTCCCTCATTTTTGTACAATTCAGAATTACGGGAAATCAGTATCTGAAATTTGGTAAATTGCGAAATTACGCAAAATACAAATTTTATGCTTTTATGTAATTATTGAAAAGTTAGGGGTTTATATGCAAAATTGCATGCTAGGTGGCCAAATCCTATTGGCTAGACCATAGGTGAGTGGGACCCACCCATAACTTCCAGAAAAATCTGCTGGAAATATCCCAAAAATCCAGATTTACCAAAATACCCTCAAACTTCACCTTATTTACGAAATTGCCATTGGCCCTAAACCTATATAAACCCGACCCCCCCCCCCCCCACTCTTCAAACCCTCATAACCGCCGTCTCCGACCACCGCCTCCGGCCAAACTCCGGCCAACCCTTCGCCACCCTCCCCTCTTCCCTCCGGCCAAACCCCACCGCCAGCGCCGCCCTGCTCCGCCGGCCACAGCCCCCGCAACCTCCCTCTTCCCTCGCTGTACACAGCACCACCACCACTCCCATCCACCCCCAGCGCCGCCTCCGGCCACCGTGCACCGCCACCACCACCCCCACTCGACTCGCCGTCCTCCCCTCCACCGGACCACCAACCCTCACCGCCCCACGACCCCTCCTCCGGCCACCCTCACTCCCACAGTGCTCCGGCCAGAATCCCGACTACACCACCACCCTCACCTCCGGCCGCCCCTAGCCGCCGCCACAGCCGTCGTGGACCCCCGCCACCACCACCAACCTGACCGCCACCCTTCCCTCTTCCAAACCCGTCGCCTGCCCGGCCGCCTCCGCCGCTCCTCCGCCGGCCAGAGCCCCCGCACTCCACTGCTGCTGCTGCTGCTATCTGCTACTGTTGCTGTTCTCCTTCCTCCGGCCGCCTCCGGCCAGCTCCGTCGCCGTCCTCCCGCCGGCGACACCGTGTGGGACCCCCCTTGCCAGTAGGTATAAACCCTAACCTTATAAACCTATGTATATACGTATATAGGTATATGTATATGTATATGTATATAAATATGTATATATATGATATATATATGTATATTTATAAACATGTATTATATTATTATACTATATAAATACAGTATATTATACTATATACATGTATATTACTATATTATATATATATATGTATACTATATATTTATATATGTATATATTTACATATATAAATATAACTATGTATATATATATGTATAACTATATATGTTATATATGTATATATATTATATATATGTATATAATATATATATCTAAATATATATTATGTAATAATTCACTGTGAAAATACACAGTATATATGTATACATATACTATGCATTTTGGTTTTTTTTTTATATTCCTGCACTTATATTATATATACATATATATCTATATATATATATATATATTATCTATATGTATATATATATATTATTATTAATATCCAGCTGGGTAATACAGCTTAATTATATATATTATATTTCAATTCTTGCAAATATCATTTCAATTCAATATTATATATTATAATTGCTGGATATTACAGCCTATCTATATGTATATTTACAGTGGTCACATATAGACCCTGATACTATGTTATATTATAATTGCTGAATAGTACAGCACTTATATACGCATTAAATTTCTGTACTGTCATTTCAATTTACCTATATTATATCTCAGTGGATATACCCTGACTATTTATTATATTATCAGAGGATACACCCTGATAATATTATATATCTATCGCAGTTGATATACCCTGCTACTATATATTTATAACTGCATTTATCTGTTCTTTATATATATACTATATACTGTTATATATATATATTATATATATATATATATACCTACTATATATATATATATATCTATATTATATATGTGTATATATATATGTTTTATATTACAGCCATGGTATTTAAAGAACCCTGTCTATTTTTAACAGAAACCAACTTCAGCACAGCCAGTGACCCTCTGTCACCAGCACCTTCACAACTGACTGTAAAATCAGGGTTTCAACAATATCAAGGAGTAGGCAAGTATACCTTGCCAAGTTTAATGTTTAAATCCTCAAATATTGTTATATGCTTCTTGTTCCTGCAATTCATATACTATGAGTACCAGAGACTGCCTCTGGTACAGTCAACTAATACGTTGACGATTAGGTAAATAACTTAGCATTACAGACTCACCAACAGCTGTGAGAGTATTTTGATATTCTCCTAGACCCTATCACGGGAACACGCAACAGGGTTGCATTATATTTTGGGATGCGAGCTGCGTATGTGATTAGCTACCAGTATGTGTGACCCGCATCACGGATTAGAATAACTCAGAAAATGTACGACTTGACATTTAGTTTTATGGGGATGGAAAAGGTAACTAGTGGACGTATGGGATACCCCCTCCAATAATGTTTTATACCTTCGTATCAGAGATGGTCGATTGCAGAGTTCCCTGAGTCGGGGGCATACGACACCTATACTAGCCAGTCGCCACGATTGGTGAATTACGTCAGCGTATGTCTAGCCACACATTCCCATGCGTACTACTGGATCTTTACTTGCATTTTCACTTAGTATGGTTAGCACCCTGTATTTATTTTCTTTATTCAATATTTACATACATGGCATGTCATTTCCTGTATCTTGTTACGTCCCACTGAGGACCTGGTTCCCTGCCAGATCTAGACGAGGCTTTCTATCCCACAGTGTACGGGCCTGATCAGGAGGCCAGATGTGCTACCGAGGAGGAGCTCGAGGAGACACCCTCAGAGTAGGCTTGACCCTAGATGCTGCTACCTGGAGATGGAGATGTTTTGCTCAGATAGACGCTACTTAGTCTATCTGATTTTTCTGCGCTATTATCAGTTTTTGTAGTAGGCTTGTATTCTCACAAGTTGTGTACTATATCAGACTCAGATTATATATATTCAGCACTTGTTTTTCTGACATTTTCCTGTGGATGAGATAGATTTGACTGTGTTATATTTGTAGTATTTTAGGACAGCGTAGCACGTTTTTTTGGGTCCATTCAAAATGGATTAAGCCCTTAGTGACGTGTCAGCTGGCCAGTGACACGTGGCCTAGTTTCTGACATTTTGGAACTGGGGCGTGACAGGCTGAAAACTGGGATTTGGCATGGTTCTCTTTTGAAGAGCCAGGGGCCTAAAAGGCACGTCGTCTTTTGAACGCCGGTGGCCCGTGTAGTGCCCCATTCCCCCGGTCCGGGGAGCGCGGCTAAGAAACACAAACGGTATCGTTCGATCGGGATAGATTGAATTAAGAACTCGTCCTCGTTATGGATTTGTTTCTTCGGAATCGATTCCCATATTCAGTGGACCGTGCCCCCGGGATCGACTTAGCGGCAGAGTCAGGAGGGACCTCTCCGCTGCTATCTTTTATTGCCTCGGTTTTCGATGTCGCTTGTTGCTTTCGTACTTTGAGTTGGTTTTGGGATTTGCTTGTTTTCTTTGAACGGTTTCGATGGTTTTCATTATTTTCGTTCATTGACTTGCACTTCTATTCCGAGAATGGAAAGAGAGGAAGAAGTATTAATCGAGCTGTTCGTGTGCAGGTGAACGAGCAGTAGGCGGCTTACGAGCGGAGTTGTGAAGCGCCTCTTTCCTTCTTCTTTCCAAAATCTAAGTGAGTGGCTACCAACCCGATTAGCTAGCCTTGCTTCCAAGCTTCACTCCTTTGCCCCGATCAAACGATACCAAGTAATAATAAAAGAAACCAAGATAAAAGAGAATAGACTTGGTTAATACTGCTTGTCAACCAAATTCGTTAACGGTTACTTACTTGCATGCTTGTTCGCTTGGAATGTTATATATATATGCTTCAATTTTAGTTAGAATTCATCTTCTTCTATAATTGAGTCAAGCATAAATTGTTCAAGGAGGCTATATAAAACGAATCATCCAATGTTGTTAAACTCATGTTCATGTTGCCTCAAACGCATCAACGTTAACGCATCACGAACGATTGATCACGGACAACTTGTGCACAAGGTAACGGATTCCTGCGGACGGTTGCTGGGGCACTGGCACCGATCCGGTCCGGGCGGAACTTCACAATAGTCTCACGCATCTGGACAAGGATAGTCTGCAGCCACCAACGCATCTTTGCTGCATTCCATCCTCGTTCAAGACTAAACGGTCCATTATGGCTTCTAGCCAGTGATCCCAACGTGTATATTTAAACCTGTTGCATACTAACTTGTGTCTTCGTGGCAGGGAAGGCAAGGTAAGTATTGTGCAGGTAACTCAGACGGTCAGGTAAAATCCATCGAACGGTGGCACGTTCATTTCAGTAAATTCTATATGCTGCTTACTTGTAAATGAACTAAGGCAAGATAGAAACCCACAAATATACATGCTTTATTCAAACAACGTGTTGATTGGTATAGTCAGGCTAGCTCGCCTTCACCAGCATGTTTCGATATGCTGACCCTCGTTGAAACAGGTTCTCCGCACCAAGGCGAACCGAGCGAGGAGCCGAAGTCGTCTACCCGATCCAGTCCAACTGTTGGCGCATCTTCACCGCGCCCTCGAAACCTTTTGAAGTCCGAAGCTGCAACTCTTCATACACAAATGCAGCTCCGTGGCAAAGCCGTCCTCCAGCCTGGAGGTCTTTATCATTTTGAGTTTATAAAGGGATGTAATGTACAGGACTGCTATCTCATTTTGAGTCAACCCTTTTGTAAGCCGTTCGGCATATTAGCTGACTCGTTCAGGAGTCTGTAATAGATGTTCATTATCAATAAAGAGAACTTTTCTATGTTTCAAATCTGTGTTTCAATTTATCTGCGTACTCTGAATATGTGCTTGCTATGCAAATCATTAAAGCCTTGTGCGGGCGCAACTCCAGGCCCGCACGGCGGTCACGATTCGGGGGACGCCTCAAGTGATTCTACGGAATTGGGTCGTGACATAGTGGTATCAGAGCACAGATTCAAAGTTCCTTAGACTTCGTGCTGGAAAAGTTCCTTTAACGATCAAATTCCTGTGCGAACTCTTGAACTCGCTAGGCCAAAATGAGATACGTTCATGCAATAAGTCTATAATACATTATGATCCTAATGTAATTTACCTTCTTTTGAAGGAATGGATCCAGCGCAATCTGCAGCGCAACCACTGAACGAAACACAAGAAAGCAGTTCGGGTACTTCGGGAAGCTCTCGGAGCCAACGAGGCATGTCTCAAGTCGACCCGCTTGAGCGGGTAATGCAAATGTTAGAATCGCAATGACAACGAGACGATGCTCGCCAAGCCAAGATCGAGAGTAATCTAGAGACCCGTTTCTCAGTCCAACAAAAGCAGGTAGATGTCCTGCAACAGATCGTTCAGACTTTGGCTGCCAACCATTCTGCCGTAACAGCAACGACTCCGGTGGAACAGCCCGTGCTTGAAGTGGAGATGCCTCAAATTCCAAGGCCGAGGGACGTGACTGCCTTCAACTTGGGCCATTTCAAGAAAGTCTGCAACACCCCATTCAACGGGACTGAGGACCCAGTGGTAGCTCTAGATTGGCTAGCCGAGCTCGAAGATCACTTCACTCTGCTAGAGGTCCCCGAAGATAAGCGCGTCGCCTGCGCGCAACTACAGCTCTGCCTCAACGCACACGATTGGTGGGATGAGCATCGACGATCTCTCCAATTTGATCACGGAGAGGAGGCGATCTCGTGGACGACCTTTCGTGCCACGTTCGAAGAGGAGTTTATACCCCCTCCAGTACAACGTCAAATGGAGAATGATTTCGTGCAACTGAGGCAGGACAGTTTGACTGTGAAGCAGTACTCCGCCGAATTCAATCGACTCTCTAAATTCGCTAGGGCCTATTTACCTGATGCAGCGAGTCGAGCTAGAAGGTTTGAAGGTGGACTACGCCCTGCCATCCATTCGTACGTGGTCAATAATCAGTACGGAACGATGCGTGAAGTCATGAATCACGCCCTATCTCTGGAACCGCAGTATCCTCACGTTTCCACCGGCGCTGTGCATACCTACAATCACAAACGCCAAGGCAACGATGGAGGAAACACCGCTGCAAAGCGCCCTAACCAAGGCGGTCCTCGAAGAGGAAACCCAGGGCAACCATGTTCTTATTGTAAGAAACCAGGGCACACAGTTGAAACGTGTCGCAAAAAACTCGGGCAATATCTTATTTGCGGTGACTCAACCCACCGAATTCGTGATTGCCCAAACTATTCTGTTCATCACCCTTAACGGTAAGCATTGTTCTTAAGTTTCGGGACGAAACTTCCAATTGGTTGGGTAGGATGTAGTGCCCCGTTCCCCCGGTGCGGGGAGCGCGGCTAAGAAACACAAACGGTATCGTTCGATCGGGATAGATTGAATTAAGAACTCGTCCTCGTTATGGATTTGTTTCTTCGAAATTGATTCCCATATTCAGTGGATCGTGCCCCCGGGATCGACTTAGCGGCAGAGTCAGGAGGGACCTCTCCGCTGCTATCTTTTATTGCCTCGGTTTTCGATGTCGCTTGTTGCTTTCGTGCTTTGAGTTGGTTTTAGGATTTGCTTGTTTTCTTTGAACGGTTTCGATGGTTTTTATTATTTTCGTTCATTGACTTGCACTTCTATTCCGAGAATGGAAAGAGAGGAAGAAGTATTAATCGAGCTGTTCGTGTGCAGGTGAACGAGCAGTAGGCGGCTTGCGAGCGGAGTTGTGAAGCGCCTCTTTCCTTCTTCTTTCTAAAATCTAAGTGAGTGGCTACCAACCCGATTAGCTAGCCTTGCTTCCAAGCTTCACTCCTTTGCCCCGATCAAACGATACCAAGTAATAATAAAAGAAACCAAGATAAAAGAGAATAGACTTGGTTAATACTGCTTGTCAACCAAATTCGTTAACGGTTACTTACTTGCATGCTTGTTCGCTTGGAATGTTATATATATATGCTTCAATTTTAGTTAGAATTCATCTTCTTCTATAATTGAGTCAAGCATAAATTGTTCAAGGAGGCTATACAAAACGAATCATCCAATGTTGTTAAACTCATGTTCATGTTGCCTCAAACGCATCAACGTTAACGCATCACGAACGATTGATCACGGACAACTTGTGCACAAGGTAACGGGTTCCTGCGGATGGTTGCTGGGGCACTGGCACCGATCCGGTCCGGGCGGAACTTCACAATAGTCTCACGCATCTGGACAAGGATAGTCTGCAGCCACCAACGCATCTTTGCTGCATTCCATCCTCGTTCAAGACTAAACGGTCCATTATGGCTTCTAGCCAGTGATCCCAACGTGTATATTTAAACCTGTTGCATACTAACTTGTGTCTTCGTGGTAGGGAAGGCAAGGTAAGTATTGTGCAGGTAACTCAGACGGTCAGGTAAAATCTACCGAACGGTGGCACGTTCATTTCAGTAAATTCTATATGCTGCTTACTTGTAAATGAACTAAGACAAGATAGAAACCCACAAATATACATGCTTCATTCAAACAACGTGTTGATTGGTATAGTCAGGCTAGCTCGCCTTCACCAGCATGTTTCGATATGCTGACCCTCGTTGAAACAGGTTCTCCGCACCAAGGCGAACCGAGCGAGGAGCCGAAGTCGTCTACCCGATCCAGTCCAACTGTTGGCGCATCTTCACCGCGCCCTCGAAACCTTTTGAAGTCCGAAGCTGCAACTCTTCATACACAAATGCAGCTCCGTGGCAAAGCCGTCCTCCAGCCTGGAGGTCTTTATCATTTTGAGTTTATAAAGGGATGTAATGTACAGGACTGCTATCTCATTTTGAGTCAACCCTTTTGTAAGCCGTTCGGCATATTAGCTGACTCGTTCAGGAGTTTGTAATAGATGTTCATTATCAATAAAGAGAACTTTTCTATGTTTCAAATCTGTGTTTCAATTTATCTGCGTACTCTGAATATGTGCTTGCTATGCAAATCATTAAAGCCTTGTGCGGGCGCAACTCCAGGCCCGCACGGCGGTCACGATTCGGGGGACGCCTCAAGTGATTCTACGGAATTGGGTCGTGACATAGTGGTATCAGAGCACAGATTCAAAGTTCCTTAGACTTCGTGCTGGAAAAGTTCCTTTAACGATCAAATTCCTGTGCGAACTCTTGAACTCGCTAGGCCAAAATGAGATACGTTCATGCAATAAGTCTATAATACATTATGATCCTAATGTAATTTACCTTCTTTTGAAGGAATGGATCCAGCGCAATCTGCAGCGCAACCACTGAACGAAACACAAGAAAGCAGTTCGGGTACTTCGGGAAGCTCTCGGAGCCAACGAGGCATGTCTCAAGTCGACCCGCTTGAGCGGGTAATGCAAATGTTAGAATCGCAATGACAACGAGACGATGCTCGCCAAGCCAAGATCGAGAGTAATCTAGAGACCCGTTTCTCAGTCCAACAAAAGCAGGTAGATGTCCTGCAACAGATCGTTCAGACTTTGGCTGCCAACCATTCTGCCGCAACAGCAACGACTCCGGTGGAACAGCCCGTGCTTGAAGTGGAGATGCCTCAAATTCCAAGGCCGAGGGACGTGACTGCCTTCAACTTGGGCCATTTCAAGAAAGTCTGCAACACCCCATTCAACGGGACTGAGGACCCAGTGGTAGCTCTAGATTGGCTAGCCGAGCTCGAAGATCACTTCACTCTGCTAGAGGTCCCCGAAGATAAGCGCGTCGCCTGCGCGCAACTACAGCTCTGCCTCAACGCACACGATTGGTGGGATGAGCATCGACGATCTCTCCAATTTGATCACGGAGAGGAGGCGATCTCGTGGACGACCTTTCGTGCCACGTTCGAAGAGGAGTTTATACCCCCTCCAGTACAACGTCAAATGGAGAATGATTTCGTGCAACTGAGGCAGGACAGTTTGACTGTGAAGCAGTACTCCGCCGAATTCAATCGACTCTCTAAATTCGCTAGGGCCTATTTACCTGATGCAGCGAGTCGAGCTAGAAGGTTTGAAGGTGGACTACGCCCTGCCATCCATTCGTACGTGGTCAATAATCAGTACGGAACGATGCGTGAAGTCATGAATCACGCCCTATCTCTGGAACCGCAGTATCCTCACGTTTCCACCGGCGCTGTGCATACCTACAATCACAAACGCCAAGGCAACGATGGAGGAAACACCGCTGCAAAGCGCCCTAACCAAGGCGGTCCTCGAAGAGGAAACCCAGGGCAACCATGTTCTTATTGTAAGAAACCAGGGCACACAGTTGAAACGTGTCGCAAAAAACTCGGGCAATATCTTATTTGCGGTGACTCAACCCACCGAATTCGTGATTGCCCAAACTATTCTGTTCATCACCCTTAACGGTAAGCATTGTTCTTAAGTTTCGGGACGAAACTTCCAATTGGTTGGGTAGGATGTAGTGCCCCGTTCCCCCGGTGCGGGGAGCGCGGCTAAGAAACACAAACGGTATCGTTCGATCGGGATAGATTGAATTAAGAACTCGTCCTCGTTATGGATTTGTTTCTTCGAAATTGATTCCCATATTCAGTGGATCGTGCCCCCGGGATCGACTTAGCGGCAGAGTCAGGAGGGACCTCTCCGCTGCTATCTTTTATTGCCTCGGTTTTCGATGTCGCTTGTTGCTTTCGTGCTTTGAGTTGGTTTTGGGATTTGCTTGTTTTCTTTGAACGGTTTCGATGGTTTTTATTATTTTTGTTCATTGACTTGCACTTCTATTCCGAGAATGGAAAGAGAGGAAGAAGTATTAATCGAGCTGTTCGTGTGCAGGTGAACGAGCAGTAGGCGGCTTGCGAGCGGAGTTGTGAAGCGCCTCTTTCCTTCTTCTTTCCAAAATCTAAGTGAGTGGCTACCAACCCGATTAGCTAGCCTTGCTTCCAAGCTTCACTCCTTTGCCCCGATCAAACGATACCAAGTAATAATAAAAGAAACCAAGATAAAAGAGAATAGACTTGGTTAATACTGCTTGTCAACCAAATTCGTTAACGGTTACTTACTTGCATGCTTGTTCGCTTGGAATGTTATATATATATGCTTCAATTTTAGTTAGAATTCATCTTCTTCTATAATTGAGTCAAGCATAAATTGTTCAAGGAGGCTATACAAAACGAATCATCCAATGTTGTTAAACTCATGTTCATGTTGCCTCAAACGCATCAACGTTAACGCATCACGAACGATTGATCACGGACAACTTGTGCACAAGGTAACGGGTTCCTGCGGATGGTTGCTGGGGCACTGGCACCGATCCGGTCCGGGCGGAACTTCACAATAGTCTCACGCATCTGGACAAGGATAGTCTGCAGCCACCAACGCATCTTTGCTGCATTCCATCCTCGTTCAAGACTAAACGGTCCATTATGGCTTCTAGCCAGTGATCCCAACGTGTATATTTAAACCTGTTGTATACTAACTTGTGTCTTCGTGGTAGGGAAGGCAAGGTAAGTATTGTGCAGGTAACTCAGACGGTCAGGTAAAATCTACCGAACGGTGGCACGTTCATTTCAGTAAATTCTATATGCTGCTTACTTGTAAATGAACTAAGACAAGATAGAAACCCACAAATATACATGCTTCATTCAAACAACGTGTTGATTGGTATAGTCAGGCTAGCTCGCCTTCACCAGCATGTTTCGATATGCTGACCCTCGTTGAAACAGGTTCTCCGCACCAAGGCGAACCGAGCGAGGAGCCGAAGTCGTCTACCCGATCCAGTCCAACTGTTGGCGCATCTTCACCGCGCCCTCGAAACCTTTTGAAGTCCGAAGCTGCAACTCTTCATACACAAATGCAGCTCCGTGGCAAAGCCGTCCTCCAGCCTGGAGGTCTTTATCATTTTGAGTTTATAAAGGGATATAATGTACAGGACTGCTATCTCATTTTGAGTCAACCCTTTTGTAAGCCGTTCGGCATATTAGCTGACTCGTTCAGGAGTTTGTAATAGATGTTCATTATCAATAAAGAGAACTTTTCTATGTTTCAAATCTGTGTTTCAATTTATCTGCGTACTCTGAATATGTGCTTGCTATGCAAATCATTAAAGCCTTGTGCGGGCGCAACTCCAGGCCCGCACGGCGGTCACGATTCGGGGGACGCCTCAAGTGATTCTACGGAATTGGGTCGTGACAGCCCGCCTGATAGTACATAATATATAAGGGTCATCATCACCCGTATCTCCAGCGGAGAATCCGGGCTTCACAGAAAAAGTGTAAAGGAGCTCAAATGCGGTACTTGTTGTTCTCCCCACCCAATGCTCTAAGCATGTCACATCCATGACACGATTTGGTCCATAGCTTATTCTTATAACCCTAGTCCAATCCTGCAACCAAACAAGGACAAGGATGGGACCACCGTACTACAATAGGCTATGTCCATGGACCTCTAATAACTGCCAAGTCTACTAGCATGCAAAGTTTCTAACAGCAGTTATCCCTAACGCACGTCCCACACGTACCGATGATCAGTCAATACGTACGTCCGTGATCTATATGAGACTCACAACTCGTGTAAAATATGTGTCACAGTCAAATGAAACCTAATGGTGCTACATGATAATGGGGTAGTCTCATGAACAAGGTCAATGCAATATATAAATAAAAACATATCGCGACGTCACCGCCGCTAGCATTTTATATAACAATTAAAATATATGAACTAAGGACAGAAAGTAAAGATGCATGCAACATATGGAATATAAATAACAGTACAATGGCAAGGTATACTTGCCTGGCAAGAAACTGCGAAATGTCACATCCAGATGTCCAATACACAGGACCAGAAGCTATGGCCTCAGAACAAATGTCTCCGGATGCTGAAATAGATATCACCAACATTTCTAGAATGAGCAAAATAGCTAAAAAGCACTTCCCTTTCGTCCAATTTGGACACAGGGGCAAAACCGTAATTTCGGGTAAAAGTTGGGTCCACGTGTGGCCCACTTTGCACCAAAAAATGTGCCGAGGGTAACAATCTCTAAATGGACAAATTATGGGTTAAACAATTCTAAATGTCAATACGAACCCAACGGTATGTCCAAATTTGGATTCCGATGAGCCGAACAAAATTTGGTCCAAAAAGTCAACTGTGGGGCCCGCCAATTGGCGATCTGGTCAACCATCTTAGAATTGCATGAAAATTGGGTCACAGGACCAGCGCATTACCATGAGTCCAGTGGTGCAAGTTTCGTCGCAATCTGACATGCGTGCACAAAATACGCGCGAGTTCCACAAAAGTGGCGACACGAAATGTGTCCGCGGATACGGTCTGATTCCGGCGCGCACACGCGTCCGAATCAGTCCCCATAAATTTTCTCGTGTCCGATTATGCAGCGTGCACCATTCGGTACACTTGGCACACGGCGGGGCGGTCCCGTTTGGCGGGGCGCGCTCCGATCTCCAACTTTTGGAAAACCGGAAAAAGTGGGTGCGCGCAGTTTTGTGACGAATACAATTCTGTCCACAGCGACTAAAAGCACAAAGTTATAATACAGAAAATAAACTAGGTCATGTAATCTATAGGTATCAAAAAGAATCACCGAATTCGGATCTCTGTGGTGGGAGATACGAACTTGGCAATATGGGTGGTAAATCTGAAATTCTGCGATTGCAGAATTCTGTCTGCTCGCGCTGACTTGGGCACTATTTTTCACCTAGGGACACACGTTTTCCGAGGTTGACTATAAAATAAATATTGGAGAGGGTTGAGGAAAGATCATACCTATGAAAACGGAACAGCGTTTGGATGAGCGAGTCAACGGAAAAACACGCCGGAGCGAAGGTGCCTCGAGTGGGAGACTGCAGTTCGCGAGGTCGGCGTCGACGGGATGGTTGGATGGCTTGGGGAGGCTTCTCTGGCTGTGGTGACAGCTCTAGATGGGAAGAGGAAGTCTGGAGTTTCTAGGTTAGGGTTTTTGGGATGCTAATATATATATATATATATATATATATATTTAATATATTAAGGGAGAGAGGGGAAGGAGCGGGTTGGACCGCGGGTGAAACAAAGGGGCTGAAGGAAGTAAATGGGCGGGGACTTAGGCGCTGAAGGGTTTGCTGAATTTGCACTCAAGGGCTAAGGAAATAAGCTTGCAGCAAGTTGCTAGGGAATTGAAGGAATGTAATAGTTAGTTATGTTATTATTATTATTATATTACTACTATTAACTTTTCTTTTCCTTTCCTTTCTTTAAATAAAATATATATATACATATATATATATTTGTATATACATATATATATTTATACTCATAATAAAATCTATAGATTAGGGTATTGCACATCGTTAGGCTAGCAACTGCTCAAGGGGTCTCCTACATGGAATAAATTCCGAAAAATTTCTGATGGTCCCACAAGTCCTCTAAGTGCCCGAACACCTAACATACAAATTATTAAAAATCTATTTCTCTTATTTAGACCTAATTACTACAATTTATCCATATCCACATAACATCTCCATTGCAATCACTTCTAGGTTAAGATGTCCACTGCTCCAATCAAAATTTAACCAATGGTTATCTCTTCTCCCCTTGTTTCAAATTATCCATATCCACATAACATCTCCAAGATTTACATACGCATATAACTTTTACCTCACGATCTCTAACTATCATAATCTCCTTTAGAAGTGGTTTGAGTCCAATATATTCCCATTTCACTTATAAAATTTTGTATGCCTCATCTCTTTAAATTCCATTCACATCCTCCTTATTTCAAATAGGTCGTCCAACCAAAATTTTAATTCTTAATTCAAATCGCCAAATTGAAAAATAATTTAAATGTAGTCCACCAATATTCAAGTCTGAAATTCTATATTTATCCTCTAAATTCAAATTGGTGATTCTACCTTCATTGTTCAAAAAAAAAAACTTAACTCATGCACTTAAGGTATAAATATTGGGTCCTCAATATCAATTCATTGATCCTCGTCATCTTAGTCATCCTTCTAAATTTTTCAAAATTATAATGGCTTGAACCTCTCCCAATCTAATCTTACCCGATCATAATCTAAAAGAAATTCCTCCTGAGTTGACAATGCACTACTACCCAACTTAGAATTTATCCACCTATCACCTAAGGCTATATACCTTAAGAAAATATCCCTTAATTTATTTACTCATGTCGTTCAATTCTCGAAACTTCAACGCCGATCATATCACATATGATATGTCCTTAATTACGAAAGAATAATCCTCAAGTATGTGATCGGCCTATGGGGTATATCTAGTACTCTCTGCGTATCAAACTTATACCAAGCAAGATGTTTCGTCGTTCCGAAATAAGGGAAGACGGGGACCAATAATAAAGAGTTCAAGGGCAGCATAATAGAATAGAAGTATTGGGATCAAGGCGTTTAAAGAATTCAATTGGGAATTGTCAAAGCAGTTGTGGATTGAAACCCTATTTTGGTAATCCTTTGTTTGCCTGCTCGTATTAGTACAGTTATGTAACTGATACAATATGCCAGACATGCCTAGGATAAGTATATTCGTCTACTAATCACTACATATCTCAATCCACGTAAAGTAGTTATGCGAAAGGCGAACCAAAATGTACTAAGGTTGTCCAGACCGTAATACACTGATTCTGATTGGACAATTGTATCAGTAGGCGTCCCCAATAATACATGTCTCATGATCAAGCTCGAAAAAAAATAAGCTTGCAAAGACTAGGCTATAATAGCAGCATAATTCGAGGTAGCACAGAAAATATAACGGTGGATTATGATGAGAGAAGTTACAAATAATTCAAGTTGCAAAAACAAAACAACATAAGCAACAATAACAAGAAGCTCTACAATCTCTACAGTTATCATATTAATTCCTTGTCTAAGTCGATAGTCGACAAAGTAGGGGTGTGAGCCTCTAAGTCCTATAGTCTGAATAAACACTATCATCTTATGTTAGCATACAATTACTGCCATTCAGTTACACTTCATCATTGGATCACAAGAGCTATATGATACTAGGTGGTGGTATACTACCCAACTTATAAGAATTAAACTAATACGGTGACATTCTTAAGGGGGGTCCTACACAATAATCTTGCACATGTAAATAAAACAGAAACTCTTTATTAGGGTATCCTTTTTATGTAGGTAATGGTCATCCTAAGTCTTAGTCATTGCACTTACAAGCATGTGTCAATGGTAAGGATAGAAGAGTTACTGGCCGTCAAGGAGGAAGGGTCTAACTTGTATCGAGGTGGGGGTACAAATTATGCGATTTAAAAAAAACTAAGGGTTAATCATTGGTCACAATCTATAAAACAACTTAAACTTATCAAGTTCTAACTACCAAGCATAAAAATTTCACACTCAAGGCCACAACTATAATCCTAGCAAACTACGAGCCCTTAACAAAGAATAAAATTACTTGGCCTACTATCCGAAGTGTCAGATGGCACGAGTTGAAAGATGAAGAGAAAAAATGTAATTAGCCGTCGCAAAATAGCGAGCGCTATGGTCGCAGGGAAACAATATAAAATAAAGGTAGAGGGCTCTAGATAGCATCATGGTTCTCTAAGGGGAGTGGGGTGTTAGTTGCTATGTTCGGGATATGATCAAGGGAGAAGTGTTGATTACATTCCTCTAGGCTTCCTAGGGTGCTGTCTACCAATAACAAGATAATGATATAAGTTTTATAGTTCTCTAATACTATCCAATTATGAGGGTTAGGTTCAGTCCTAATGTTCAATATTGGTTCTCCATTGGTTCCTCAATACTAGGGTCAAACATTATGGTAAAACTTCTAACTAACTCTAGTAGTGTCTATACTACTCTCAAGTCTTAATAATACATCAAGGGGCAATGGTAAACCAATTATAGGGATAAGGGATTCTAGGGTTCGCTAGATATTCTAAACTTAGTGGTGTATCTATAATCTCGTTGTATTCTAAATATGTGTGCTACTCTAATTATCATCCTAATAACATGGGTTCCTATATTCTAGCAGAAGGCTATACTCAAAGAATTATTAGGGAAGTACAGGAATCAAGCAAGATATAATTGTTCGAATAGAACAGAAAGGAGGAAGATGAATCATAGTAAATTGTGGATGAGATCCTATACTCTACTCCTAGGTGCAGGCTTGTTCGGTACAGTAACGTAACCGAGACAATATGCTCTGACCTGCATGGGCCACCAAAAAAACATGTCACACCCCAGTCCCAAAAATACGTAGGACTAGGACACGTAAGCATGCCAGCCGCATGAATATGGTAACTCCAATATATGGAAACCAAATCCATACGTACGCTGTAATATGAATATATGTCACGACCCGCACCCGGAAAATCGGGCATGAGTCGTGGGTACGTCCAGCCTACGCCGCAGCATCGGCGGTAGAACGCTGTCTAGGTCAACTAACTAAATAATAATCTCACACAAAAATCGGGCATGACCTCTCCAAAAGGAGGGCAACCACACAAACAATATATATAATCTGCCAAGATCTCAACTCCAAACGGAGGAGCAATATCAAATGATAATCACAATATACTCAATCACGAATCTAAGCACGATAAGATAACACAGAGAGTCTAACAACTAAAAAGTCTAACCACCTCCAACTACTACAACAACCACAACATCAAATAATAATACAACAATATCCAAAATAATATACAAACAAGATCTCAATCCAAAACCGGAGACAAATCCGGTGCTAAAGCTAATAAAAACAACAACAAGATCCTAGTGATCCCGGCTACCAACCCGGAAATCACCTCTAAACTAGAGGGTCCCTGTCTGCACCATCGACAGGCTCAGGTCCATAAAACGTCGGACACCAATCCTCCGGATACTCTGAAAAATATGTCCAGTCAGGACTGGAGCAAGTACATCTCTAACAGCAGTTCCATTTAAATGATAAAAACTATAAAACAGTTATAGCAAGTAGCAAGAAAAATGGAGCAAGTATGAACAAGAAAATATGTAAGTCACTGGTGCATAAAGGTAAAGATGCATGGATATCAGAGCAAGATAGTAATAACTACAAGATACAGAAAATCTAAGCTAAGATCAAGTCCGTGCACATGAACGTGTAGTGAGTCCAGCATGGAAAACATGTAGTGAGTCAAGTCCAGAAACATGTAAGTGAGACAAGTCAAGAAATGCATGAGAGTCCAGACTATAAAGAATGAACTCGGTGTCTTTGAAATACTTGTTTCGACATGTAAACGGCTAGGGGTAAGTACGGCTCACCGCGCACTGGGTGCACGGCTGCTATCATTCCAGATTAGACCAGAGGGAGTGATTCCTGATGATGCCAGATAGGAATGTTTACATGTCTACTCGAGTATTTCCCCGCCCCGACTAATACAAGTGGATCCAAGACCCGACACGCAAATCAAGATGAGTCCAGCCTGAACATGAATGATGCCTGTAGGTGATGCCAGTAGTGATTCCAGAATAGAGGCCAGAAACATGAAATGTACGTGTCGCAAGTAAATGAATCCAGAAATATCAATCAGTGTCTCGTGTTGTGCCAGAATAATCATATGATACTATACTAGAAGCTGAATCATAATAATCATCAGATAATGAAAACTATCAGAGAATGTACTCGCCTGACGTCCTGAGCAACTGGCGATCCGAACTGGTGTCGCAAGGACCTAATGCGAAAAGCAAGGTTAAACAGGGTTCTAATGAGTTAAACAGATATAAAATAATTAAAAATAGGCTTCTAGGGTCGTTCTAGGTCAAACGGGTCAAACCGGTAAAATCTGGGTCAAAAAGTCAACTCTGGGTCCAAAAAGTCAACTCTAGGTCAAAACTAGGTCAAAAGTTGACTTTGGCGGTCAACCGAGTCAACTACGGTCAAGTCTGGGTCAAACTAGGGTGCTCCTGAAATTCTAGGTCAAACCGAGGTCATTAAGCTAGAAAACTCACAAACTCGCCTCCTTGAGATACCGGGATACCCTCGGTATCCGATACCTCAACCTAGGCTACGCACCCCGCCTAAACCCGCTAAAACCTATGCTAGCACGCATAAATATATACACATATACATATACACAAACACATATCTCTATATATATATAAACACACATCTACATATACTCACATATATCTATATATATATATACACTAATATATATATCTATACATCTACACACACACACACACTAACATATATACTAATATCTATATATCCTCACTCACACACACTCACTCACACTAGCACACACCCTCACACACACACTCTCACACACACTAGCACACACATAAACACTCATACATATATATACAAATATATATACATATATATAAACTCATATGTATATACCTATAAACACTCACTCACACTCACACACACTCACCTACACACTCACACAAGCACTCACTCACACACTCACCTACACACTCACACAAGCACTCACTCACACACTCACCTACACACTCACACAAGCACTCCCTAACACACTCACAAACACATAACCACACATATATATATAAATATATATATATAAAAACACACACACAATATATATATACACATATATATAAACAAACACAACACAACGCACACCACGCCCACAACGCCCACCAACGCACGTCCAACGACCCCGACACGCCCAAACACCCAAAAATATATAAAATATAACTCGAAACTTCTAGCACACACTCCCCGATACTAACCCAACGCGCGCACAAAGCCGAAACGAGGAAACCAAGTCGAAATGGCCGTTCGGTCATTTCGACGAACACGTGGTGCGCGGCTCGGAAAACCTCCTGAAACGCACACCAAACGAACTCGAAATCGGCCCAAAATTTACCCACGCGCTCTACACGATGCCTAGAACCTAGAAAATGCGCTCCCGCGTCGATTCTAGGCCCGTGGCGGAAATGCACACGCACTTAGAATCGGCAACGACGAAAAGCCCCAATTTCGCCCGAAACGCCCGTTTCTCCGCGACGCGGCTTCCCGTGTCCAAACGGAGACACGCACTCACCCTCACGACACCCGACAACGTCTACCTAGGTCCATCTAACCTAGGGCATCACCCAAAATTGGGCCAAATTCGGATTTCACCCGAAATCGACACAAAACCTAATGTCAAAGTCTCTAAACACTACCCAACTAGTTCCAACTTCCTCCCACGGGTAGCCTACGGGTCTAGGAGGGTTCTAAAATATTAATTACACTATAAAAGAGTAATTACAAGAGGAAATTTAGGGTTTACCTCTTGGGAGTTGGAATCCCAAGCCAAAATCTCCAAATCTCTCCAAATCCTCCAATCCAAGCTTCCAAGCTCCCAATCCAAGCTCCAACACAAAATCTAGGCTCTACCCACCTAGGTTAGGGAAAGATCTAGGGTTAGGGTTAACTTAGAGAAGAAGGAATGGAAGAAAGAAGAAGAAAAGTGGAAGAAAACTTACTTTGGAGGAAGAAGGAGAAGAAGAAGAAGTGGAGAAGAAGGAGAAGTGAAGAAGAAAAGGAAAATGAAAATGGGGGAGTGGGAGCTGCTGTGTTCGATCTGGGAGGGGCTGAAATGGTCGGCCAAGGATAGTAAATAGGGGTTGCCAAGTTGGGAAATTACCAAAATGCCCTCCCGAAACTCGGTTTTGGGTTCCGGGTTCCAAATGCGCTCAAACTAGTTCCAAATCTCTCCAACTAACCTCCTAAAAATAAAATAAATATTCTAAGCCCCAAAATAATACTCACAAGGGTGTGGGCTGGGTCGGACATGGGTCCACTAGGGTCTGACATGGGTCCAGGCTAGCCAAAATCCTAAAACAAACAATATAAAAATAATACAATCAATAATTAATTATAAATACAATTAATTAAAAATAATGCACAATTAACCAAATTAAAAATAAAAAAAAATACCCGGCTCTGGAAATGGGGTGGTGACAATATAAAATCCACAAGGGGTATAAAATATAATACAAGTCACAGGGTAAAATCTAAATCTCATCCACCAAAATCATATAGAAATAAATAACCAGTATCTATGAAAACTAGATCTCAATAAGAAGTATTTAGGATGATAGTTGGATGGAAACAAATCCACTACCAACTCGAATAGGAAAAATAAATACAATAAGTACAACTCACTCAAACAATAAGTACCAGCTACCAATCACGGCTCGAAGAGAAGACATCCACGGAGCATCTATATCCTTCCAAATCTGCGCTCCTGCAAATACTCAAGAACAGGTACACCTGGCAGCGGACCAGGTCCTCAGAGGGACATAACAAGTATACTTAAACACATGCCAATAAAGTACTGAAATAAATATCCAATGGGGTCGCCTATCCGTCTAAGTGAATGTAGTTAAGAACACCTTTCCCCACAAGTGAGCTATCTGGCTGAAAACTGGGATTTGGCATGGTTCTCTTTTGAAGAGCCAGGGGCCTAAAAGGCACGTCGTCTTTTGAACGCCGGTGGCCCGCCTGATAGTACATAATATATAAGGGTCATCATCACCCGTATCTCCAGCGGAGAATCCGGGCTTCACAGAAA
This sequence comes from Iris macrosiphon, assembly GCA_036927795.1. Lineage (NCBI taxonomy): Eukaryota > Viridiplantae > Streptophyta > Magnoliopsida > Asparagales > Iridaceae > Iris > Iris macrosiphon. The sequence continues at coordinate 13,137,612 of JAYESA010000007.1, forward strand.
AAGTGTAAAGGAGCTCAAATGCGGTACTTGTTGTTCTCCCCACCCAATGCTCTAAGCATGTCACATCCATGACACGATTTGGTCCATAGCTTATTCTTAGTACCCTAGTCCAATCCTGCAACCAAACAAGGACAAGGATGGGACCATCGTACTACAATAGGCTATGTCCATGGACCTCTAATAACTGCCAAGTCTACTAGCATGCAAAGTTTCTAACAGCAGTTATCCCTAACGCACGTCCCACACGTACCGATGATCAGTCAATACGTGCGTCCGTGATCTATATGAGACTCACAACTCGTGTAAAATATGTATCACAGTCAAATGAAACCTAATGGTGCTACATGATAATGGGGTAGTCCCATGAACAAGGTCAATGCAATATATAAATAAAAATATATCGCGACGTCACCGCCGCGAGCATTTTATATAACAATTAAAATATATGAACTAAGGACAGAAAGTAAAGATGCATGCAACATATGGAATATAAATAACAGTACAATGGCAAGGTATACTTGCCTGGCAAGAAACTGCGAAATGTCACGTCCAGATGTCCAATACACAGGACCAGAAGCTATGGCCTCAGAACAAATGTCTCCGGATGCTGAAATAGATATCACCAACATTTCTAGAATGAGCAAAATAGCTAAAAAGCACTTCCCTTTCGTCCAATTTGGATACAGGAGCAAAACCGTAATTTCGGGTAAAAGTGGGGTCCACGTGTGGCCCACTTTGCACCGAAAAATGTGCCGAGGGTAACAATCTCTAAATGGGACAAACTATGGGTTAAACAACTCTAAATATCAATACGAACCCAACGGTATGTCCAAATTTGGATTCCGATGAGCCGAACAAAATTTGGTCCAAAAAGTCAACTGTAGGGCCCGCCAATTGGCGATCTGGTCAACCGTCTCAGAATTGTGTGAAAATTGGATCACAGGACCAGCGCGTTACCACGAGTCCAGTGGCGCAGGTTTCGTCGCAATCTGACATGCGTGCACAAAATATGCACGAGTTCCACAAAAGTGGCGACACGAAATGTGTCCGCGGATACGGTCTGATTCCGGCGCGCACACGCGTCCGAATCAGTCTCCATAAATTTTCTCGTGTCCGATTATGCAGCGTGCACCATTCGGTACACTTGGCACACGGCGGAGCGGTCCCGTTTGACGGGACGCGCTCCGATCTCCAACTTTTGGAAAACCGAAAAAAGTGGGTGCGCGCAGTTTTGTGACGAATACAATTCTGTCCACAGCGACTAAAAGCACAAAGTTATAATACAGAAAATAAACTAGGTCATGTAATCTACAGGTATCAAAAAGAATCACCGAATTCGGATCTCTGTGGTGGGAGATACGAACTTGGCAATATGGGTGGTAAATCTGAAATTCTGCGATTGCAGAATTCTGTCTGCTCGCGCTGACTTGGGCGCTGTTTTTCACCTAGGGACACACGTTTTCCGAGGTTGACTATAAAATAAATATTGGAGAGGGTTGAGGAAAGATCATACCTATGAAAATGGAACAGCGTTTGGATGAGCGAGTCAACGGAAAAATACGCCGGAGCGAAGGTGCCTCGAGTGGGAGATTGCAGTTCGCGAGGTCGGCGTCGACGGGATGGTTGGATGGCTTGGGGAGGCTTCTCTGGCTGTGGTGACGGCTCTAGATGGGAAGAGGAAGTCTGGAGTTTCTAGGTTAGGGTTTTTGGGATGCTAATATATATATATATATATATATATATATATATATATATATATTTAATATATTAAGGGAGAGAGGGGAAGGAGCGGGTTGGACCGCGGGTGAAACAAAGGGGCTGAAGGAAGTAAATGGGCGGGGACTTAGGCGCTGAAGGGTTTGCTGAATTTGCACTCAAGGGCTAAGGAAATAAGCTTGCAGCAAGTTGCTAGGGAATTGAAGGAATGTAATAGTTAGTTATGTTATTATTATTATTATTATATTACTACTATTAACTTTTCTTTTCCTTTCCTTTCTTTAAATAAAATATATATATACATATATATATATATTTGTATATACATATATATATTTATACTCATAAGATAATCTATAGATTAGGGTATTGCACATCGTTAGGCTAGCAATTGCTCAAGGGGTCTCCTACATGGAATAAATTCCGAAAAATTTCTGATGGTCCCACAAGTCCTCTAAGTGCCCGAACACCTAACATACAAATTATTAAAAATCTATTTCTCTTATTTAAACCTAATTACTACAATTTAATTAATAATTAATAAATAAAAGGGTTTATACGATTTTCTAGGAAGGGGTTTTTACAGAGGAACCAGACTATTCCTTTGGTACGCGTTGCATGGAGGCATCACTCTCCGGAGAAGTCTACCTGGGAGAGAGAGGATGACATGCGAGAGCGTTATCTATATTTGTTTGTACCTTGAGGTATGTTAATTCTCTAGCTATATTCTGTTCATTGTTATATTTTGTTCATTAGTTAGTTGTGATTCTTTAGTTCTGTTCTGTGATTTTCTGGGGGTAGTTTTCATCTTTAAATTTCGAGGACGAAATTATTTTAAGGAGGGTAGACTTGTCACTGCCACATTTTAGGAAAAAGGGTATTTTAATAATTTCCTATTTAAATAAATATTGTGCATGGTAAATAATTTTTGTTGTATTATTTAATTGTTGTTGGATGTTATTTAATTATTTTGGACTTATTTTAGTGGACCCAACTAGTGTAGTTTGGACCCATGGACCAACTTGAATTAAATAGTTAGATTTGGCCCATTTAGAAAGCCCATAGTTAAGGAGATGGATTAAATTAATTAAGTGATTAGACTAGAAGCTTCCTTCCTTAATTATTTCTTCATGAGAGGCCCCAAGGGGTACATTGGACATTTTACAATTGCTTGGGAGAGGGGCAAGGCCGGCCTATTAAAAGAGGGGGGAAATTTCTCTCTCCTCTCATTCTCATTCCAAATCTAGATCTAGAATTTCCCACTCCCAAATTCCCTCCATTCCCATTCCAATTCCCTACCAAATTCATTCCAAATTATTCCCAATTCACCATTAGAGAAGGAGGAAGCAATGATCTAGAAGAAGGAAGCAAGGATCTACAAAGAGGAGCAAGGATCTACAATTTGGAAGCAAGTTCTTCTCAATTGGAGGTTTCATTGGGAATCCATCTCCCAATAGGTATAATTCAGATTTTCCCATTTAAATAGCTTCTAAATCTGAGATTTAATCATGTAAAATCAACCTATATATATGTACTACCCATAGGACTTTGTTTTGTGTTCATAGGAGACCCATGGAGAAAGTTATGGTGCTTTTTGTGTTAATTTTGTTGGAATTCCGAATTTATATTTTGTTGTGTGTATCAATTGATCCTATAGATCAATTGGACATTAGCTTATATGTTTGGGGCTAGTGTCATGTCCATAATTTGGTACATGTGGTTCGTATTCCAACTATTTGGTGATACGTGTCATTTTGGGGGTTTTCCCTCCGACACGGGGCTTTGAACATGTCGTATTTTGACACGGACACATAGATCTACTTTTGACACTTTGATTTATTCATAAATATTATTTATGATTTATTTGTATCCTTCTGGGTGCAATTGGTTGTGTGTTGGACTCGTGTCACATGCGTATCCTAGATCTAGTGGGATACGTTGTGATACTCTCCAATTGTGTGGATTTTGAATAGATCTAATTATGTATGGTTTAAATTCTTCAATTATAATTAGTAAATATATATAGATATTATATATTTATTTTGTGTATTATTTTAGCATAGATCTATATATTTTTGTGTGTGCTAATATGATGTACAAATATAATATGTAGCTTTCTTGCATGTAATTATATATGTACTTATGTTAATAGTATAAATTATACATAAATATTTTATAAAATATATTTATGTGTTTAATTGTGTAATTATATTATTTATAATTATTATGTAATTATTTGTATATTAATGTATATATTTTAGGTGTGCTTCTAGCCATGTAAAATATGAACATTAATATGTGCATGTGTTGTAACTATTAGTATTTAATTATAAGTTTATATGTGCATATATATATAAGTATATAATTATTTATTTATATATATGTATTGTGATTATTATTGCATATATATATATTTTTATATATATATATATATATATATATATATATATATATATATATATATATATATATATATATATATATATATATATATATATATATATATTTATATTTTTATTTATTTTGGTGACAGTGGTTTCTATGACAGTGAAACTGTCATTATTTGGTCTGAACAGCAGCCGCTGTACAGTGGTCAGCATTAATGACAGATCTGTCATTAATGCTGCGGCAGTTTTGAGCGGCAACCTTTCAGCGACGTTTTTTTTTATGACAGTTTGAAACTGTCAGCAAACTGTGACAGCAGCGATTTTGTATATGGAGTTTCTGCGACGAATTTCAGTGACAGTCAAGACTGTCACTATTAAACCTGTTTTTATTTTATCTTGTTTTGTTCACTGTTTTCAGTGACGCTTTGACAGTTTTAAATTATATTTTATAGATTATTATTGTATATATATATATATATATGTGTATATATATGTGTTTTGTATAATATTTGTAATAATATATTATGTTATTTGTATACATATTGGTTTGTATATATATTATTTTAGGGTATATATTATTTGTATTAGTAGTATACTTTGTGTGAGTATGATTTGGGATCTAATTTTTATTCCTAAATTGTTGTATTTTATTTCTATATTATTTATATAGGTTTCTTGTGAAGTTGACCTTGGTTTGACTTTAGTTGACTTTAGAGTTGACCATAGTTGACTTTTGACTTAGAATTTATTTATTGACCTAGGAGTTGACTAGTTTGACTTGTTCTCTTTCCGGGACCTTGTTTTAATGTGGTATTCCATATCTAGGTCTTCGAGGCACCGAGTCAGACATCTGTGAGACTGTTCTTTGGATTTCAGGCGAGTACATTCTCTGATAGTTTCTTATTTATGATATCCTCTATGTTCGTTGTATCTAGTGTAGATTTATATGTTTCTCTCGACACTATGGTTACACGGATTGGTATATCCTGATCTCGTCATGAGATGTTATTCCTTGGTATATGGTGTATATGGTGCAAGTATTGTTTCATTGGTTATCTTGTACATGTATAGACACCGATTCTCGGGGAGACTAGCTATCTTCTTGGGGAATCTAGTGCCATAGCATACCGTGGTTGGATCTATTATACCAGTTGGGGGTGGGGAGTATTAGTATAGATATGTGATCAAATCCCTATTGAATAAAGTATTGGTAAGCGAATAGTGTTGATCATGCACCGCACGTATGATTAGCCAGGCCGCATTGTATCTTGCCCAAGCCGATCACATGTTAAGCTAGTACTCACACACTTAGTCATTAGTATTATTGTTTCATTGGCATATTGTTCATTATTGTATTTCTTTCCAGTATTTCCTTATTGTCTATATATCTCTTGTATCTATTTTGTGCATCTTATTTATCCACAGCTATTTACTGTTACATAGTTTTTATCATGGATTAGAACTGCTGTTAGAGATGTACTCTGCTCCTTTCCTGACTGGATATATTTTTCCAGATGACACTGAGGAGTACCCTACCTATTATGGACCCCAGGATGTTGTGGGTTTAGATTCGGAGACCCTGGCTCAAGAGGGACTTATCCCAACTTAGACAGTTGACCCTGGAGTGTAGCTTGTAGTATGATAGTATTCTTTTGTACTGGATTTGTCTCCAGCTTATTTTTGTTACTCTTCAGACTCATTGATGTATTATTTTAAACTCATGAGTTGTATGGTGACTATTCTATTCTTTATCTGATTCGTGCTCATTTCTATCTTAGTTCTGTGATTGAGTATTCTATCATTATTGGTGGTTCATTACATTAGATAGACTTTCTAGACAGCGTTCTACCGCCGATTCTGCGGCGTAGGCTGGGCGTTGTTTCCGACTAGTACCCTTACCCCGGGTGCGGGTCGTGACACAATCTTAAAGTAAAATTCGAGAAAGATGGAGAACAACCGTGCAAAACTTTTCGATACTAGTTTTAACAAACTTGAGAAGTTTGACGGGGATCATTACAACACTTTAAAGAGGAAGGTCTGCCTTAATCTTCAACTCGCAGAGGTGGACTATATTCTAACAGAACCGGAGCCGGTTGTTCCGGACGGTGATGATGCTACTGTTCGGACAGTTGCTACTACAACTGCTAAGCAGAACAAGTGGAGAAGAGACAATAACCTTTGCAAGTTGCCGATTCTGAATCCTATGGAGAATACTCTGGTGGAGTCATACAGCGAGACGGACCATGCTCAGGTCGTCTGGGAGTCTCTAGACAAGCATTACAAGGTGGATGAGAACAGCAACAAGATTTATGTGACTAAAAAGGTCTGGAATATGCGATTTGAGGACGGCAAGACTATGTTACCTCAAGTCAAGGAGTTTCTCAAGTTACGTCAAAAACTTGAGGATGATGGCATGCTCTTAATCGACGCCTTTGTCGTGGGGGTATTGTGGCCAAGCTTCCGCCAGGATGGAGTAATTTTATCTCGGACATGCACTGGAAGAAGATGCAAGTTAGCCTTAATCAACTACTGCACAACATTCATGTTGAAGATGAGTTGAGGGCTCAAAACAAAGTAGACACATTATCCAAGCAGTTGGCAAAAGCCAACTAAGTGCATGCGGGCGACTCCAAGGGAAAACAGAAGGCTTTTTACTACACGAAGAAGGACTTCAACCATCTCAAGGTGAAGTCAGCTTCGTTCAAGTCGAAGCTAAAACCCAAGTCATATGTGACTTGCTTTAACTGTGGCAAGAAGGGCCACTATCGGAGAGACTGCAGATCCATATCATCGAATCTCGTGACGCATAATTCTTTGAAGATAAGTTTGCAAGGAACAAGAACATTGTTATCGCAGATATTCCGGAGAATAGTGTGAGTGCACAGGAGGGCAACACTTCCAATAAAGATGTAGTCCAAGAAGAACTTGTCTTTCCAGAGATAATATTCGAACCAGAACTCGCAGAGCCGGTGTCTAAGCGAGTAAGGAGACACAATGACTTCGGAGATGATTTTATCACCTAGCATGTGGAAGCAGATCTGCTTACCTATGATAAGGCGATGAAGATCAGAGATATTATCTTCTGGAAGGAGGCTATCAATGATGAGTAAGATTTAATTACCTCCATCAACACTTGGGTGTTGGTCAATCTACCTGAAGGAGCAAAACCAATCGGATGCAAATGGATCTTCAAGAAGAAGATGAAGGCCGATGGAACTATTGACAAGTTCAAGGCAAGACTGGTAGCCTAGGGATTTTCTTAGAAGTAAGAGATCAACTACTTCTACACATATGCTTCAGTAGCACGGATGACGACTATCAGAATGTTGATCGCTCTAAGTGCAATTCACAAGCTAGTCATTCATCAGATGAATGTTAAGACAATATTCCTGAATAGAGAATTGACCAAAGAGATTTACATGCAATAACTAGAAGAATTTGTCATCAAAGGGCTTCAAGACAAAGTCTGCAAGTTGAAAAAATTATTATACGGTATGAAACAAGCTCCCAAGATGTGGCACGAGAAGTTTGATAAAGTTATATGATCAAACGACTACAGAGTCAGTAAAACAGACAAGTGCATTTACACTAAATTCGCTGATGGAAGAGGAGTCATCATTTGTCTATACGTGGACGGCATGCTAATCCTGGGTACGGATCTAGCATATATCACGGAGACAAAGAAGTTTCTCTCATCTAAGTTCAGTATGAAGGACTTAGGGAAAGCTGATATTATCCTGGGGATAAAGATCATCTGGACTGACACTGGAGTGGCGCTGTCACAGTCTTCTTATATTGAGAAAATGCTCACACACTATGGATATCAGGATCTTCCAGGGATCGATACTCCGTACAGGTGTGACAAGAAGATGAAGCCAAATTCAAGAAAAAGTGTCAGGCAGCTGGAGTACTCAAGCATCATCGGGAGTCTGATGTATGCAACAACTGCCATAAGGCCAGACATAGCTTTCGCTGTGGGGATGCTGAGTCGGTTCACGAGCAATCTAGGAGTGGAGTACTGGAAAGTTGTGAAGAGAGTGATGAGATATCTCAAGAGGACTCAGAAGTATGCACTGCACTATAACGGTTATCTGATAGTGGTGGAAGGCTTTAATGATGCAAGCTGGTGTTCAGAAGTAGAGAGCGAAAGGTCCACAGGAGGATACGCCTTCTCCATGGGTGGAGCAGCTATATTGTGGAAGTCGAAGAAACTGACGATGATTTCTCATTCCTCGATGGAATCTGAGTTCTATGCACTAGCGGCTGCAGCAGATGAAGCAGAGTAGCTTCGGGAGCTCATATATGATCTTTCAGTGGTTGGTGCATAGATTTTGGCAGTACCGATTTACTGCGACAATTGTAAGCCCCCTCATTTTTGAATAGGATTATTTGGGTATTTTTAATTTATTTTAATTATTTTATTTTATTTAATAAATTAGAGTAGTAATTTCTAAATCATTATTTTAGATATATGACACTTTGTCGTGGCTTGGATATTTTGAGCAATGCACAACCCTTTTTCCTTTCAACAAAATTTATATTACTAATCTTGATTGTGCCTAATATATTTGGGATATGGATGTTATATTTGTTTGACCTCCCCCATGCTCTAAAAATATTGTCAAACATCTAGAACCACTGTTACCGTAAAACAGCCTCCTTTTGACTAGAACTTGACCCAAACCCAACCTAAATACATGTAGTCATGTAGTGCACACAAATACCCCCAGGTATATATATATATATATATATATATATATATATATATATATATATATATATATATATATATATATATATATATATTTATATTAATTCAGTTCTATTTATAGAGTTCTAATTATAGAAAGGGCCATAGGTGGCATCCTAGTTGGCAAACTACCTAACTACCTAACCACCCAAGATCCTAACCAACCAAATTCCAACCATAACAACCCACATTCTCTTCATAATTTCGTGCAAAAGTAGCCCCCTTGGTAGCCGACCCCTACAAGCCCTAGGAACACCCCCTCCTAGGTTTAAATCTATCCAAAAAGCCCATATATATACCTCCTTATCACAAAACCCTAACCCTAACAACTCTCTCCCCTTTTTGGCTGACCCCTCCCCTCTTCTTCACGTGTAGGAGTAGCCTCCATTATCATCTATCCCTCACAACATCATCTCCTTCACCAAAAACTCTCTCATCTCTTCCAAAGCTCTACCTTTCATCATCCTTCCATCCAATCTCCACCAAACAACCATAAAGGCTCCACTATTGCTATCAAACCCATCAAGAACCCATTACCATCATCATCAACCCATCAATAACTCATTGCCATCATCATCAACCCATCAATAACCCATTGCCATCATCATCAATCCATCAATAAGGGAGAAGTAAGGCAAGCACAAGCAAAAAGGTGCGTTCTTGAACAAGAAGAGGCACCGTAATCCAAACCTTCAAAGCTTTCGGATAAGGATTCAAACTTTCCTTCTCAAATATCCATGGCATGAATCTCTTAGATTTATATAAGTTTAATATTTTAGAACCCTCCCTTGTCATATTTTTCCACCATAAAAATCTATAAAAAAAATTTATGTTAGATTGATGATAGATTGAACAACAGTAGGGCTAGTTTAGACTTTGTGACACGATTTTTGGAGGCCTTGTTGTTAATTCTTAAAAATAAATTTATTGGTGGTTTATTATTATAAAATAAGTATTTTAGAATTATTTTTATGGTATTTTTATCAAAATTCTGAACCCTAAAATAAGGGTTACTAGCCTAGGTTTCGAATAATTTTTTGGCATAGTTTTGCCCATAAATAGGGGTTGTTTTGGAAGAAATAAAAGGTAATTATTTTCTGAGATCAAAACATAATAAAATATGATATAAAATATTTTTTCATGAATATAAACCATACCCATGGACTGACAATGCTCCGAACAAGTTTCGGACAAAACTAGTCAACTTAAAGTAGCCCTAATATTAAAATATGATTAATTTATTAATTCTAGAATTTAATGGTTAAAAATTAATATAAATCAGGTTTAAATCAAGATTACATGATGTATTATGATTTACGTTCATGTCCTTCGATTGGGGACTTAATCGTGAATTTTGGAAGTCGTAAACCATGAAACTAGGTTCTGATACCTCGTAAAACGTGTAAGTTGTTGTGTCAAGAATTTACATGTTAGGATGAGGTTGGACTTGGGTATTAATGGTTTATAATAAATTATAAAATTTAGTTGCGGTTACAAGATTCTTGATTAGATACTTAAAGTAAAAAAATTATTGTTTAGGTCAATTAGATTCCGGAGGAGTGGACGCGAGGCCAACTTTACAACTACATACTGCAGACCTAGGCAAGCGTACCTTGCCAAACTTGCAGTAGATCCTATTATATTATCTGCTTGTGTTTCTTTCCATATATATATATATTCTTGTGATGTACCTGCTCAACCTTGGATCGTGAGACGTTGCTTAGCGTCCGAACAAGATTCGGGTGTCGACGTCGTACGCAGAGTCGTGTAACGTCACTTAGAGAGTTGATTCCATGATCCTATTTTTATATGCTTGTATCCTTGCACGCTAGATCTTAGGACACTTGACACTATTTTATGTGACAAAATCTTTCTTGAGTTATTCATGGTGATTCTGTATAGGCTTACAGGATTCGTGATATGAGACTTGCACATTATATAAATATCATTATGACTCATTGTACTAGCTAGAGGTCATGATCTTGCGTGTTATGGACATAAGACATTGTGGACATGAGACGTGAGGTTACATTGGGTGGAGAGAGACACACATGCTACAGGATGATTATGTTTATATATATACTATGTAACTGAAGGTGCTTTAGTCTCTGTACCAGAGCTTGGCACATTTAATGGCCCTACGAGATACTACTTGCTGCTATAGGCTCCACGACACAGAGCCTGTAGTGGTCTCAGCCTGAGTACTAGTGATGCTCTAATTTATATTTTACTTAGCTGGTCACATAGCTTGTCCTGAGGATCTGTTTTTACTTACTGTATTTTATTTGGCTTGAGTGTTTATTGTACCTTGCTATGTCCTTAGAGGACCTGGATCCTGATTATGTCCCTAGGTGTAGACGAGGAGAGCTATCCCGAGGTTTATGGGGTAGGTGCTGCTATTGGAGACGTATAAGTTACAGAGGACGATGTTTCGAAGGACTTCTCTCGAGCACACAGTGTTCTCACCATTCATTTATTATGCTTAGTGTTCTTAGATATTTGATGTTGTAGTGGCTTCTGGATATTGTACTTGGATTTATTTTTCTTTCTATTTTAATGATGGGTTGTTCCCCGTGATATTATTTATATTGCTTTGGTTGGACAGATCATTTTATATTATTGTGACTGGACTTGTCTCATTGTGATTTCGTTACTTATTGTGGATGAGATTAAATATATAAACTGTGACAGGTATTTGTAGACCATTTTATATGTATTCGTCACGCCCCAGTCCCAAAATATCGAGGGACTGAATGCGTGGCAATGGCCAGCAGCACGCACCGATGGACAATCCAATTTAATGGATCCATCAGGGTATGCTTAAGCTGTAGACTAACAGAAAATAGAACAATAGTACAAGTCACAGTCTATACTAATCTCATCCACAAAAGATAATCACAGATTAAATGCCAGAAATAATACAATAGAATAAATAAGCAATCTCAAATAAGTGTCTCGGGAACAATCCGAGAATATGTCTGGTACATCGAAATGCAAATAGACAGGAATTAAATCAACTGGAAATAGAAATACTGAGTATATGGAGCCGGTACTCAGGAGAAGTCTTCTGCCACGATCTCATCCTCAGGTTCCTGTTCTGTTCCGAGAAGTGCTCCTGCTCCGTACACCTTGGGGTAGATCTCTTCGGCTATACCTGGGGACATAGTCCATTCCAGGTCCTCAGGGGACATAACAAGGTACAGAAAATACAAGCCAAAATAAATGCAGTGCAGCAATAAATGAAACCATAGGGTAACTATATAACCAGCTAAGTGATATGCAAGTTGAGAGTTTTAGTCATACTCAGGCTGAGGCTACTACATGATCAGTGTCGGAGAAACCCATAGCAGTATTTTCTTGAAGGGCCAGAACTGGTGCCATAGCTCTGTGTCAGAGACTAAGACACATCCAGATGTCAATATATATAATATAATCAGCCTTTGTTATGGTAATACTCTTCCCACCCAATGAAATCTCACGTCTCATGTCCATGACACGCAGGATCAAAGCTAATGCAACAAGTCAGGATATAAACTAAGCATGTAAACTGTATATGTCATGAATATGTATCCTATACAAAATTACCATGTATATCTCAAGGAAATTCCATCACATGAATAGTGTCAGGTGTCCTGGGTTGAGCAGTTAAACAAGTTTACATATGAATCTACAAGAAATCAAGTAAAATACTATAACAGGATTTACTGCGAGTTGACAAGCTCTATGTTCCCACTGATGCAAAATTAAACCAAGAAAATATATAGCAAGCTGCAGGGTTTGGCAAGGTACACTTGCCCACTGATGTATAACCAAGTCAAGGAAATAGGTAGCAAAGCTGCAAGTTTTGGCGAGGTACACTTGCCTGCGGTTCCGGTTCCAATTACGGCTCTGACTTCAACTGGATTAGCAGACGGTACTCCGGTTGCTGAAATAAACATCACCATCAGATCCAGAAAATATCAAATAGCTAAAAACGCCTGTCCTTACGTCCAATTTGGAGACAAGGACAAAAATGGCAATTTCGGGTCAAAACGGGGTCCACATGTGGGCCCGCTTTGCACCGAAAAACGTGTCAAGATCCAAGGTCTCCAAATTCACCAAACTTAGTGTCAACAGGTCTGGAACAATGATACGAACCCAACGGAACTTCCAGAATTGGATTCCGATGAGCCGATCACAAAATCGCCCGTCGAGCGGGGCCTGTGGGGCCCATGACACGCGATTTCGTCAACGTTCTCAGAATCGAACCAAACTTGGGTCACAGGACCAGCGTATCGCTACGAGTCCGATGGCACAAGTTTTGTTTCAATCCGACGTGTGTACACAAAGTTAGGGCACGATTCAGAAAAGTTAGATACGGGGCGTTGTCCGCCGATACGCGTTGATCCCGGTGTGCACGCACACCCGAATCGACTTCTGCAAAATCTCACACGTCCGTATCAACGACACGCACGTAACTATGAAGACCGCGCGCGACCAAGTTGTCCCGTTTGGCGGGGCGTACCCAGTTCCGGGGTGAATCGGGACGTTATTTTTCCTGTTTTTGGATCGCGGTGTGCGATCACCACAGGACGCGATGCCCCGAGCGGTTTGTCCGGACACCGAGAGGGTCATACAGGCTTCGCAACGCAATAGACGGAATTGAAAACGGGGTTACGAGCAGAGAGTTAGGAGTACCTGAACAGGGTCGAAAACCGGGATTTTTGTCGTGTTCGACACGACACAGGACACTGTGTCCTGTGTCCGACACAGGACACTGTGTCCTGTGTCCGACACAGGAAAATAGGAATTAGGGTTAGGGTTTGGGATTCTGCGACGGGGACGGCGGCTCTGCGGTGGCCGGCTGAGGCAGAGGGGGCCGGGGCGTCGGGGGCACGCGGCGGCGCTGGAGGCGGCGGAGGCGGCGCGGGGAGCGGCCGGAGCTGCTGCCGCTGTTGCTCGCTGCTGCTGCGGCTGCGGTGGAGAAGGAAGGAGGAGAAGAGGAAGGGGGCTGCCGTCGGTGGGAGGAGGCGGCGGGGCTCTGGAGCGGTGACGGCGGCGCTGGGCAGCGGGTGGTGGACGCGACGGGGAGGGGGATATTTAAAGGGGTTGGAGGGGAGCTCGAGCGGCCGGAGAAGACGGGATCGTGGGCGAGGTGGCCGGGCGGAGCGGCGAGGGTGGCGGGCTGGGCGATGCGTGGCTTGGCGGGCGGCCGGAGCGCCGAGAGAAGCGGGCACGGGCGGGGACGTGGTCAGGGAGAGGGGGAGAGGAGCGGGCCGGGTGCGGCGGGTCGGGTTCGGGCAGACCCGACCCGACCCGATAGGGGAGCGGGCTGGGCCGGCCTGCGAGCCGAGGGAATGGGCCAGGCTATTAGGGTTTAGGTTTTAAAAAAATCTAATTAAATAGTTAATTAAATTATTAAAATATTAAATAAATGTTTTTAGGTGATTAACAATAGGTCCGGGGCCCGATAAATTCCAGAAAAATTACCCTAAGTCCAGTTTTTCATTTTACACCCAAAAATATTATTTTTATAATATTTTAATATTATTTATTATCAATTAAAAATCATTTAATAAATAAAATCCTGTTTTTAATTACCGAAAATTCCCAGAAAATTCCAGAAAATTGTGAAAAATCCAAAATTTAAATTTTTTGAAAAATCAGGGGGTTTACAGTATTACAGCTTAAGTGCACTATAACGGGTCCATTAAATTGGATTTGCCCATTAGAGTTGTGCTGCTGGCCAGTGTCACGTGGCTAGTCCCTTGGTATTTTGGAATTGGGGCATGACAACAACCAAGCGACTGTAGCGGTGACATCAAATAATCTCTTCAAGGGTAAGAAGAGGACTGTACGACTGAGGCATAAGGCAGTGAATGATCTTGTCACGCCCCAGTCCCAAAATATATGGAACCAGGCCACGTGACATTGGCCAGCTGACACGTCACTAAGGGATTACCCAATTTAATGGATCCAAAGAGACGTGCTATGCTGTCCTAAAATACTAACACGTCTAATACAGGTAAAGTCTAATCTCATCCACAAAATATCAAGGAATACGGGAATAAGTGCTGAATATATAAATGCTGATGTCTGAAATGTCATAGTACAAATCAGATAAGTCTGGTGGGAACAAACCCACTACAAAAGATAATAAAATAGAAGTGCTGAACGTAATAAGACTAGAGCATCGTCTGTCTAGGTAAGAAGCTCCAGCTCCAGGTGAACATACTACTAAAGATCAGTGAGACTCCGATGGCAGCTCCTCTAACTCCTCCTCAGTTGCGTACCTCGTCTCCTGTCCGGGTTCGTACACTGTGGGGTAGTACGTCTCGTCTAGATCTGGAAGGGAACCAGGTCCTCAGTGGGACATAACAAGATACATAAAAACATGCCATGTATAAATACTGAATAAAGTAAATAAGGGTGTACTAACCATCTAAGTGAATGCAATGTGAAGACCTCGTAGTACGTATAGAAAATTGTAGGCTAGACATATGCTGACTTAATTCACCAATCGTCGTGACTGGCTAGTATGTGTCACATATGCCCCCAGACACATGGGTACTCTGAAATCGACCATATCTGAGGAGCATGGTATCCGAAGGTATAACGACAAGGAGGTGGGTGTCCCATATGCCTACTAGTTATCTTTCCCGCCCAATGCGGTTATACAAGTCGAATCCACAACGTGCAAACCACGTAACTAAATACCAAGTCATTTCTTTCCTGGATGTTCCTGATTTCGTGCTAAGCCGTGATGCACGTCACACGCACCGGTAGCTAATCGAATACGCAAACTCGCATCCCAATATGAATTGCAACCGTATTACGTGTACAAGTGTTAGGGTCTAGGAGGATATTAGGATACCCTCGCAGCTGTTAGGTAGGGCTGCTAAAGTCTAAGTCAACTATACTACATGTCAATGTATTTATTGACGGTACCTGAGGCAATCTCGGACACACACAGTTATATGTAAGTTTACTGAAAATAACATACAACAGTTTTAATAAATTAAACAGTAAAACTTGGCAAGGTATACTTGCCTACGTCCTCTA
Organism: Iris macrosiphon; assembly: GCA_036927795.1. Classification (NCBI taxonomy): domain Eukaryota; kingdom Viridiplantae; phylum Streptophyta; class Magnoliopsida; order Asparagales; family Iridaceae; genus Iris; species Iris macrosiphon. The sequence goes on from JAYESA010000007.1 coordinate 13,153,506, forward strand.
GCTGGGCGTGCCAAAAACCTGTTCTCGCAGTCGTGTTTGAGGGGGTCCTGTGACCTTGGGTCACTGACTGCGTTGTAGATGCACTCTGTTCAAGATGTACAAGGTTCGTGAATTTAACATTTAAATAAGGCGTAACATATTATAGTATATATCTATTCTACTATATAATGCCAAAACTAGGCTTCACCGTAAAAAATTTTCGTTCCAAAAATACCCTTCAACATATTTAGTAATTAAAAAGATTAATTAAAATTAATAGGAGGTATCTAGGTAAATACAAGAGTTGTCCTTCGGTATTCCTAATTACAACAATTCTTAAATGCATTATCTAAAAATGAGGCATTGAAAAATGGACTTTGTTGTATCATTCATTCATTGAAAAATGAACAAATTTTGAATACAAATGTCTTTTAATCTTTCTAACAATAAATACGTGCAACGCACGTGCATATATGCTAGTTTACTTAAAAAGACATAATATATATATATATATATATATATATATATATATATATATATATATATATATATATATATATATATATATATATATATATATATATATTTAGAGCATAATAATATAGTATTTATTTTCATAATATAAATATATGTATACTATATAAATATATAACATACATACATATACTTTATATATATATAATTATTTATAATAGTATACAAATATACATATACATAAATATATATAATAATATTATATATATATATAATATAATATATATATAATTTATATAATTACATATATATAAATATACATACATATATACATAGATAGATATATATATAAATAATATATGTATATAATAATAGTATGTATATATATATATATATATATAATATGATTATATATATACTACATATATCATAATATTTAATAATATATAAATAATATATACTAATAATATGTATAATACATAATATATATATATTTATATTCATATATACTATATATGCATAGAATACAAATATTAAATATATAATAATATATTTAATATTATGAGTATATATAATAATATAATATAATTATATATAGTTAATATACATAATTATATATAATACATTATATATATAAAAATATATATATATATATATATATATAATAAAATATAAAAAAATACATATATATATACATATTATATAATAGTATAGTATATATACTGTATATATATATTGTATTTATAATATAATTATATATAATAATTAATATATATAATTATATATATATATATATATTAATATATATATAAATATATATACATACATATATAAATATATACGTATATACGTATAATAGGGGGGTATTATACCTGACAGGTGGCGGGGACCCTCAACGTCGTCGCCGGCGGGAGGAGGGCGACGGTCCGGCGGGCGGCTGGCTGGAACGGCGACAGCAGCAGCAGCAGCAGTTGCAGTCAGCAGCAACAGCAGTAGCAGCAGCTTACAACAGCTGCAGCGGTGGCTGCGGCGGCGGAGGTGGCGTTGTAGGGCGCCTGGGCGGCGGAGGAGATGGTGGCGAAGGGGACGGTGGTGGTGGCGGTGGTCTGAGACGACGGAGGTGGCGGGTTAAGGGGGTTGGGTGGCTCGGGTGGCTTGGCTGCTGTGGTCGGGGTGGTTGGCGGGGGGTGCTGTGGCGGAGCTGGCGGTCGTGGCGGTGGTCGTGGGGCGGCGGGGACGGGTTGGTTCGACGGAGGAGGTTAAGGCGGAGAGGATGGTGGCGGTGGCAGTGGTCTGAGGTGGCGGGGGTGGTGGCTTAGGGCGGTCGGGTGTAGGGGCTGCTGTGTGAAGAAGGGGGAGGTTGGGTGCTGCGGGGGCTGCTGCGGCGGCGGCTAGCGGGGTTGCGCGACGGCCGGGGAGGAGGTCAAAGGGTGGCGAAGCGGTGGGGGAAGGGTCGGAGGGGGCTGTGGTCTGATTTGGGAGAGAGAGGAGTTCGGGTGGGGGGGGGTTTAAATAGGGTTTAGGGTTTAGGTATTTTAGTAATTAGGGTTAGGGGTGGGGGTATTTTAGATATTTTGTAATTAAAAATATTTAGATATTTTCTAGATATTTTCATGACCAATAATGCATTGTATGGGGCCCACTTTTGAATGAACGGTGTAGATTCACCCTCCAATGGGAGGTTGACACCTCGCACAGTAAATTTGCAGATAAAATCTTGCAAATTTACAATTTGCATAAAGGCCCTATAAAATTGGAAAATTATGCAATTACGCAATTGTTTGAGAAAAACACCTTATTGCTAAAATGTACAAAACTGAGGGAGAATGCTGTGTGGGGGCCTTGAGGGTGTGGGAGTGAGTCTGGGCAGGGGCTGGGCCTGGTTTTGAGTGATACGGGTCACCGTATTAGTTAATTAGAAATTAATGCGTACGGTATTTTCTATTTATTTAAAAATAGGCAGGACCAGAATTTTAGTGCAGTGTAAATATACTAATCGTAGTATACTCAAAGTAGAATAATAACGTAATTTTGTTTGGGCAAAACAAGTTCCTGTTGGGCCTCTATTTTCTATTGGAACAGGGAATGGTACAGGTCTGGAAATTAAATAGAAATTAATACGGACGTTTGTAACGATATTTGTGCGACTAAAACAAGACTCATGTCAGCGTATTTCTGAGCTACACAAAGTTCAGAATAGTAGACTGGCATGTCTAGGAGAGGTATGTGAACTTTGTTTGGGGATAACAGTCAGTGTAATGCTCTAAAAATTTATGTGATGGACATGTGCATAATTAAATAAGATATTGCATAATTAAATTAAAATACTGCAAATAAATCCTAATTTGCTAAAAATAATTCTAATTTATTATTAAATACTGAAATATGACCGAGGGAGTTTACAATCTACCCTCCTTAGAGCATTTCGTCCTCAAAATTAAAACAGACATATAATGAGAACTATAGATTGATTTAAAATATTAGGACATACCCTGGTCTTGGAATAGATGGGGGAAACGTTGTCGAATATCCTCTTCCCGTTCCCAGGTTGACTCGCCTGGTGTATGATGTCTCCATGTAATACGAACTAGAGGGATAGTCTGGCCTCACAACACCTTCTCGCTTCTGTCTAGGATCTCTACAGGCTCCTCCTGGTACGATAAACTCGGCCCGATAATGATCTCTGAGTGGTCCAGCACATGGCTTGGATCTGGAATGTACCTCCTTAGCTGAGATACGTGGAAGACATCATATAATCCTTCCAATGTCTGGGGTAAGGCTATCTTGTAAGCAACTTCTTCGATGCGTTCCAACACATCGAAGGGTCCGATGTACCTCAGACTCAGTTTTTCTCTTCCTCCAAATCTGATAGTTCCTCGGGTAGGTGAGATCTTCAAAAACACATGTTCTCCAACTTGGAATTCTATAGGTCGTCAATGTACGTTTGCCCAGTGCTTTTGTCTGTTCTGTGCTGCTCGTAGGTGCCCTTGGATCTTCTGTACCTTCTCCACCGTACGAATAACCAATTCTGGTCCTAGGATCTGTCTTTCGCCTACATCGCTCCAATATACTGGGAAACGACATTTTCTACCATACAATGCTTCAAAGGGAGCCATTTGAATGCTCGCTTGATAGCTATTGTTGTAGGAAAATTCTACCAGATGCAAATGATCTTCCCATGATCCACTGAAATCGAGCATACATGCTCTTAGCATATCTTCCAGGGTCTGAATGGTGCGCTCGGACTGGCCATCTGTCTGCGGATGATATGAGGTGCTGAACTTTAGGCGGGTACCAAGACTCTCTTGCATACTTCGCCAAAAGTAAGATGTAAACCTCGTATCCCTGTCAGACACTATACTGACTGGTACTCCGTGCAGATGTACGATCTCCTTCATATACATGTCTGCCAAGACTTCTGTAGATTGCCCGACTCTGAAAGGTAAGAAATGAGCAGCCTTGGTGAGTCGATCTACGATCACCCATACAACATTACGACCACTGGGACTTCTTGGAAATGGGAACACATTACTATGGACTTCGTTACGATCACCCATACAACAGGTCTACTTCAACCCCTCCTAATACCTGAGTGGAAATGGGAACACATTACTATGGACTTCGTTACGGGCTTCCCAAGAAGTCCCAGTGGTCGTAATGCTGTATGGGTGATCGTAGATCGACTCACCAAAGCTGCTCATTTCTTACCTTTCAGAGCCAGGCAATCTACAGAAGTCTTGGCAGACATGTATATGAAGGAGATCGTACGCCTGCACGGAGTACCAGTCAGTATAGTGTCTGACAGGGATACGAGGTTTACATCTTACTTTTGACGAAGTATGCAAGAGAGTCTTGGTACCCGCCTAAAGTTCAACACCTCATATCATCCGCAGACTGATGGCCAGTCCGAGCGCACCATTCAGACACTTGAAGATATGCTGAGATCATGTATGCTTGATTTCAGTGGATCATGGGAAGATCATTTGCACCTGGTGGAATTTTTCTACAACAATAGCTATCAAGCGAGCATTCAAATGGCTCCCTTTGAAGCATTGTATGGTAGAAAATATCGTTCCCTAGTATGTTGGAGCGATGTAGGCGAAAGACAGATCCTAGGACCAGAATTGGTCATTCGTACGGTGGAGAAGGTAAAGAAGATCCAAGGGCACCTGCGAGCAACACATGACAGACAAAAGCACTGGCAAACGTACATCGACGACCTCTAGAATACAATATATATATATATATATATATACATATATATAAATAAAAATAAAAATGCATATATATATGTATATATATATATATATATATATATATATATACATATATATAAATAAAAATAAAAATATATATATATATATATATATATATATATATATATATATATATATATATATATATATATATATATATAAATATATTATATTTATATATATACACAGAATATAATATATTATTATATATGTAATTTGCATTTATATATATATATATATTATATATATATATAAATTATTTATTATGCATATATTATTTTTATATATATGTATCTTATGTATCATACATATAATATTTATATATTATTAAATATTATTATTTATGAATATTATATGTATGTATAATATATAATCATATATACATACATACTATTATTATTATATATTATTATATCTATATATATATATATGTATATTTATATATATGTACTTATATGTATTACTTATATATATTATATATGTATATATGTATTTGTACATATATGTATTATATATTAATATTTCTATATATATGTATTTATATTAATATTATATTTTGCTTACAATTATATGTAATATTATTATTATATTTAAATAGGTATACATATATTATGCATATAATACTATAAATATATATTTATATTATTATGCTATAAATATGTATATACATATTATATATATACTTATCTACATATATATAAGACATAATAGATCTTATCAAGACCAGAGTCATTATCATGATTGATGTTCGGAGCCAGAAAAATCCGGTTGATCCATTTAACAAAGGTCTTAAGCTCCAGTTGGTCGAGGATACAACAATCAAGATGGGCTTGAAGACATTCTGATATTGTGTCTTTGTAATCCTACCATTTAGTTTTATGCTATTAGTTCAAAGAGAAATCTACTAGGTATCTAGCTATTGGTTCAAGGAAGGATCATTGACTGGGAGAATATCAGGAACAGTGGGTAGTCCTTTGAGACATTGAGGGGTTACGAACCCAAAACCACTGTTGTCTACTAATTGTTCTTTTGTGTAGAACAAGTCCTGTGGAAGGATGGCTTAGATGCCTTAATAAGTTCTCAGATATTTTGAATGTCCGGTGTGCTTAACAGGAAGTACGGTAGCACAACACTACAAAGGAACGTAAGGTCTCCATGCTATCGTAGGTGATACCACCAAGAGGTTCCTCGGTAAGGGTAATGCCTCAGCTTCGGGAGCCATGTCACAGCGGCGTAGCACCGCACATAGGCAGGTAGCCTAATGCTGTAGAATGAAGAGTGTAGGCAGCACTACAAAGAGGCCGGTGTCCTCATGTTACAGTGGTGTGATACCACAGAGGTAAAAGATATAAATCCTCGGCTATGCGAGCCATGTCACAGCAGCATAACATCGTAAGGAAGCGCAAGGCTTCATGTTGGGTAGTTTGGCACTACAAAGAGGCTGGGACCTCATGCTACAGTGGCATGATACCACAATGAGGTTTAGCCTCGTCTTTGAGCCATGTCATAGCGGAGTAGCACCGCAAGAAAGCTCGAGGCTTCATGCCAAGGACTCTTTAAAAGAAATCACCTAAAGTGTATGAAAAGATATATAGGCCGTCTCTTGAGGGAAAACTTGTAAACGTCCAAAATATATACACCGAAACCAGGCGTGCACAAGGCCTTTAATGTGCAACCGAAAGCACAACTGATGTCATTATGTGAGTGGAAAGAATTGCAGCTATGATGCAGAATTAAAGGCTTAGTCCATTCTTGTATCATACTGTTGTTCGACCCATGCAGGAAGATTCAAGTCGAAGCGATATCTATCCTAATGCATGATGGACAGTCACCGTGGGGAACGCTCAACCCATATATATTGAGATATGTGGGAGATTGTTGGTATTTTTGCCTTTAGACTAGTAAAGATATTCCCACATTGGCTACACCACCAAGTGTGTATCTCAATATAATATTTTGTATGAGTTGAGGTGTGCACATGGGGTATGGTAGGGCACATGGGTGCCATGTGGGGGTATTTTCCTAGGAGAAAAAATGATTAACTCCTCATGAAAGTATTTATACTTTTTGTCATGCTGTTGGAATTATTTCATAGGAGCTAAGTCCCAAAGGGGCTTAGCGACTCGGACTCAGACTCGGACTCAAGGGCACAAAGTGACGCTTTGTTGGCGCATTTTGCACTTAGCACATCAGCATCATCGCAGGCGCTCGTGCGCTCGTTTTATGCCCTCGTTTTATGCTTGGGTTGCATGCGCGTGTTGCATGAGCGGACGCTGAGCGGGTGCTGAACGGGTGCTGGACGGGCGCTGAATAGGCGCTGAGCGGGCTAAGCATTGGGCTGCGATTGTGTGATATTAATTTCGTATATTAGCTTTTTAGTCCCACATCGGAAAGAAGAGGAGGATGGACTTCCATCCTTTCCTATATAAAGAGCCCTCTAGCATTCTTTTGAGACACACCAAAAGTTGAGAAAGAGGAGTCCAAAAGAGTCCGTTCGGGTCACACAAAGAGGTGACTACGAGCGTTCCGGAAGTTCTCTTGTGAACTTGCTGGCTTCTGAGAGCAGATCGTCGATAGAGGACAAATCTTGCTTTGAGCAATGATGGTCTTCACTGCCCCAGCAAGAATAATTTTTTATTGTCTTCTTCTCCTTTTTCTTCTTGGTTCGTTCTATCTGATTACGACTGCGTTTTGCAAGAAAGAACGAAGGTAGTTTTCGTTTTATTGTAACTCTATTATGTTTGTCTGCAACTGCGATTGCAAGAAAGAACGAGAAGTTTGGTTAATTCTGATTCTTTTGTAATCTTGAGAGCAAGTTATAATCAGAATCCTTTTATAGTTCTTCGTGAAAATCGAGAATAGTCAGAGTGGAAATTTTTATGTGAACCTCTGATCTCGACCACACGTTCTTCCATCTTTGGTTAAGCCTCGGGACTAACAAAATCTTCGTTTCAGGTTTCATGGTAAATTAAGCAAGCAGATCTGCAAGAGCTCGTATTCTAGGATGAAAGGTTCTTACCTATTACAAATGACTTGATTGCCAATGAAACTTGAGGTCCTCCGAGTGTCTATTTTATAGTTTGAAGTATCATCCTATATCGATCTGATACGGCCGATATCGATACGGTTGTCCCGATTCGATACCGACCGATACCCGATATCGATCGATACCGACATTGGGGATATCTTTTTCGGTCAAGTCGGCAAAAAAAATTGAACTAATAAGGTTATAAAAGCATGTCAAAGACAAAAACTTATCTATCGCATGTAAACCAATCGACAATGATGACTTCTATTTCATTCAATTTCGAAACTGCTAAAAAATAATACTTAAAATACTTAAAATTATGCTTAAATGCATAAAATATATTTTCTAAAATATGAATAATTATTTGTTTTCTGATACCGATACTCCGATCCGAAACTGCCGATACTGATACTCATAGGAATAGTCTGATACCGATTCTGATATCGTTACTGCGAACGTTGCTGTTTTTACGGAGCATACCATTGGTTACCTTGAAATGAAAGTGAGGAAGGAAATTCAGACGCATATGGATGGTAGGCTATTCGTGCTTACAAATTTCGATCTATAAGAGGCCCAACATTCAAGTGCAATGGATCCCTAAAAAAAAATATTTTGCAGGAAGAGGATGATGAGAAGATCAGAGTATCAGAGTTCCTGGCGAATGTGCAGGTATGATTCTAATATATACAGCTGCGGAAACGAAAGTATTGCTCAAGAAATTTTCCAGTTGCCGCAGTGTGAGTTTCTAAGATGTTTATGAAAGCCTGCGTGGGATGAAGACTTTGCTGTTGTTGTTTAAGAGCAGAAAAGACAATTGGTTTGTAGGTGGCCCTAACCATACTTTACAGTATCAGCCGATACCGATACAATTTGGCATGTTCCGATCCGATACCGACCGATACCAATAATAACCGATATTGACATTGATAGATCTCTTTTCCAGTCAATTCGGAAAGGAAATTTGAATGAAAAAGACCAATCGACAATGGCGTTAAAATATAGTAAGGTTGTAAAAACATGTAAAAAAAAAAATTATCTATCGCATTGCAGGTAATCCAATAGACAAAGATGACTATTATTTCATTCAATTCCAAAATTAGTAAAAAATTATAATAATAATAATGCTTGAAATACTTAAAATTATGTTTAAAAGTATAAAATATATTTTTTCTAAAAGTTTAATAATTATTTGCTTTCTAGATCCGATACTCCGATCCGAAACCACCGATACTCATAGGAATTGTCCGATACGATAAGTAAGGCCAGCAGACATTCCTCATGGCACAAACTCAAGGTGAAGATCCTCCCCTTCTATGTGAAAAGTTACAGAAACTCTGTCAATCTGTTCTGTTATTGTAAAGTACCAAAAGCTTATGATTGCTTTCTTCAGCATAGCATGTTCCATGTCCTCATCAAGGGAAGAAACTTTCATGTAATGGGGCTTTCAACTTATTGCTAGTCCATGTGCTGTTATGGCCTATCTTAGCTATTCAGTGGATTTATGAAGTAGAAAAATGTCCCCACATAGAATGGTATTGGATTCGTAATACTGTTATTTGCGAAATTTCTTGTTCTTGTTGTTGTTAATGTTACAGGTCTTTAACATAGTGAATTGAAAAAAAAAATGACAGAAAGATGACGCAGAGGTCTGGACGAAAGTTTTGTTATTGTTGTTGAAATTATTGGGTGGTCCAGATTTACCATCTGGCTATGGTGAATGATGAATCCAGCCACTAATTTCTTTACACTGGTCCATAATATTTGGCAATAAAAATTTTAAAAAAATTGTAAAATATATAAATATTTACTTGGCATATATATATTTTTTTAAATAGTTTTTTTTTTCCAAAAACATTAAAAAAATCTGACCTAGAATATAGGAAAATTGTAGTGAAATAGTGTTTTATGCCGAGTGTCAAAAATTTAGTGGTCGGACTCACCATTTATGGTAGCAAGATGGTGAGTCCGGACCATCCAATAATTTCTGGTTGTTTTGCTGTAAGCTGTCCGAGATCTCGGATTTTACTCGGTCAAAATTTGTTGAGACAAAAGATGTGACAAAATCCTAGTAACTGGGGTGTTTGATCGAGTCTCGAGCATATAATTTATACCTAGCATTTGTAGTTTGGTCCGACGGACATTTGTTTATGGTCTACATGATTTGTGTTTGATGTTGAGCTCTTTTGTTCTTTACCTAACCTAAAGACTTGTTCGATCTTTTGTTTTTTTTTTACTTGTTTTGTGGTTCTTATCGGTTATTCGGAAGCAAGCTTTGTAGTTTAGTAGCCTCTACTTGTAAGTTCTGATCGTCCAATATTCTTCATACTTCTACTTGACATTTCTTGACTCGGTATTTGCATCCCTTCGTCAAAACATGAACTTGTTTGTTTGTTCTACTTTTAAATAAATAGAATTTGGACTCCTACAGACGATTCAAAGTTTTAAATTTTTTATTTGAGTCTCCATAATCGATCTAATTAGTATTTGGATCTTGGACGAACGGTTGATTCGTTATTCATATACGCATATGATGAAAGAGTCACTCTAGTACAAAAATAATAATATAATATTTATGGACATATACTATGAGGTAGATATAATGATTCTTATAATAACACAACTCAGTCAGTCGAGTCAACCGTTTGTCCAAGATCTAAATACTAATTATATCGACTATGGAGACCTATATATAAAATTTATAGTTATTTACATTCCCTTCCCTATGTATTATGTTTATTACACGTATTTCGTTATTTTAAAAATAATTACACGGACATTTTCTAAATTTTATGTTTTATTTATATATAAAGAGTTATTATACTAATCACTCTTATTTTGAAAATAAAACATCTCTACTCTTATAATGAGGCTTGAAAACGATTCAAAATTAAGCCGTCTAGGCCGTTTGTAAATACTCCAGTAACTATATTTTTTTTAAAATAACTAATTATTTAACTACCTAATTATTTATTTACAACTAAATAAATCTAACTCAAGTGGTAAGGTAGGAGGTCTTTTTCTTGGCTGTTTGAGTCCGATTCCTAGAAACAATATTATTTATAATAAATTTATATTTAAATTTTTTAACAAATTTTTTTTACGCACGAACAATGTGTACACGTTACTAATAAACATAAAAACAGAAAAAAATTATGTAATTATTTTGAAAAAAAAAGTTGTAATAAACACAAAACGTAATTTTAATAGTGTAAATAATCCTAAATTTTACAACTTATTGGAGATTCAAAATCTAAATAGTTTTAATGGTGCACAAGAAATTCGAGATGCTGAATTTATAATTTAAATCTATAATTTTTTTAATATAAATATTACCAAACAATTTATTTATTTTTATTCGGATAAATAATTCCAGAATTTTTTTTTCCTTATCCAACAAGACTCTCCGTTCCCAAGGACCACCGTTGGTCCGTTACCACCTCCCACCTTACTTCTTCCAGATGGGCGCACCTATTCCAATCGGACGGCCGAGATCGCTTCAATAATTATTTTGAAAAACCAGTCCACACCCCCTTTCTCCCTCGCAATTGCCGGCCGGTCCGGTCCGAACCCCGGTCACTTTCGCACGATTGGTACTGACACCGTTACAAGACGAGGAAGCGGGAGAATAAGAAACAGGTCGTGCCGGCCTCAACACTACTCCCAACCCCTTATATTCCTCTTCTTCTTCTTCTTCCTCTTCCCTCCCAAAAAAAAAAATCTAGGGTTTCGAGTCCGGAGTTTGGTCGGCAATGGCGTCGTCGAGCCGGCAGTCCTCCGCGCGCTTGGACCGGCAGATCCCCTCGGCGAAGGTGATCCGACCGAAGCCCCACGCCAGGAGCCGGTCGGTCGCCTCCTCCGGCTTCTCCATCGACGCTTCCGATTCCTGTACTCTCCCTCCCTCCCTCCCTCTCTCTCTCTCTCTCTCTCTCTCTCTCTCTCTCTCTCTCTCTCTTGAAATCCAAATTTGTGATACCAGGGGTTTATTTGCATAAAAATGATCCTTCTTACCTAATTGATCGTGACTGGAGTAGCTGAGTGTTTGAACTTGGTACCAGGGACCAGAATGGCCTAATTCTTGCTGACATGAAGTAATTTAAGTATTTGCAATCGATTTGGAACTTTCGGTCTTCTAGATATGTAATGGAATAGTGGAGTTTCTTTGTATTTCGAATCATTTGTGTGTGTGTGTGTGTTAATTATTCAGTTATAATTAGTACTAAGGACCAAAATGACCTGACTTCTGCTGACATTCGAGGAATTAACGTAACTTCTTCTTTTTATTGTGTTTTTTGTGATCTGTTTGCAATGGAATTGGAACTTTTGATCTTCTAGATATGTAACTGCATAAGTGGAGTTTTTCTCTAGCTCGAATTGTTTTGTTATTGTTAATATCAGACTTCAGTTAGTTAGTACTAGGGACCAAAATCTCCTAATTTCTGCTCGAATTGTTTCTTAACCTGAGTAGTGGATTGATTGGTCTCGATCTTCAGCTAATCGTCTTTACAACCGGTTTGGAACTTTGATCTTCCAGATATGTAATTGGAGTAGTGAAGTTTCTCTTTATTTGGATTCATTTTTGTTATTGTCAATTATTCAGTTGAAGTTTAGTAGTAAAGACCAAAATGATTTAACTTTTGCTAAACTAAAATTCAAGAAGATGTTATAGGTTGTAAACTCTGATTAGAATTTGAGTTAGAATGATGCCCTGATTCCTTGTAATTGTCACATTTTAGATCGAATTGGACTGAAATTTCAGTCATGTTCGTTCTCAATCATTGGATCCAGTTCAATCATTCTGGATACCACCTGAAGCTGGTCTTTCTTTAATTTTGTAGTTGCGGAGTCATTAGTAATGCCCCAGTAATACCAGGTGATGAAAATTTAAAGTTAGCCGATAAGGAGTCAGTAGAACGCTAGGAAGGAATCTTGATCTCAAATCCTGCGGTTAGTGTCAACATCAGTCAAATTTTTGTACCCGGGTCTGTTTCCTGAGGAAGTCAACTTTCCAAAATGACCTTATTTGTTTTAGAGAAGAAGGCAGACATTTTATAGCAACTGATATTACCAAATATAGCAAACAATTCTGCCATTTGGGTCTTTAATTAGAAAAAGTTCCCGTGTTCTTCCTCAGCATAAACTTTTTTAGATAAAAGAAGTTATACTGAAACAACTGAAATTCCACCCGAAGTCATCCCAAAAGGGAGGACAATATATTTTTGGATGATTCTAATTTGTTACTCAATTGAGAAAGAAGGAATCTTGGTTTTGAGAACTCTTCTAAGTTCTAACTCGTGCATATTTATCTCCGATTATTAATTATTTTTGTTGTAAATACTTTTTCTTTTGTGTCTTCCTGCAACTTATTAAATGTTTTATATATGACATGAATCTACATGTATTTGATTCAAAATTTTGGTGCTAAGGTCTTTGAATTTGTATTGGATGTAGATATTACTCGAAATCAAGTGCGCTGCCTTCCTCTTTTTTTTTTTCTCTCAAAGACCCTTTATTGTCTTTTCTTTTTGGAAATGATTTAAGTGTTTTCATTTGATTCACACATATGTATGAGAAACAATTACCCAGTTTAGGAACTGTAGTTGAATACCTTGATCTTGTTTCTCGTGTTGATGTTTGGATGAGAAGCATGGCAATAGTCTGATCATCGATAAAAATATTTTGAAAGTAGTCCAACCATCTATATTGATCTGGTAGCACGATGGTAATAAAGAGTGATATTACTCGACGAAGGCTTGATTGTAGTTTAAGTGTGTGGAAGTAGTTTGTGATTTTACAATGTAAATTAGCTTTTGTTAAGTCCTTGTATTTTGGATGTCTGGGATTGAACATGTTATGGTTCTTTTAGTTAATTTACATCTTCTCTGGTTAGGGTACCCCATGAGCTTCTTGAAGCATTTCTTGGCTTTCATCACTAACAAAGGCTCGCCCACACTTACTAGTTATTACACAGACTCTTATTTCTGTTTGTTGTGTTTCTCTAACCTACCCTTATCTCACATTACTTATTACTGTCATCGACTCATTGTAAACAGTGGCCAATGAAAGGAAAAATGTAAATAATACAGTCTAACAACCACTTTTTAGAAATGGTATTCAAGTGGGATGAGGAAAGTTCAGTTAAAAACCTCACGGAGGACTCGTGGATGCTGGCTTCAACCTTCAATAATTCCGATTTATGGATTTAGTAGGCCCATCAAATTTCTTATTAGAGTGCAGCTAGACTTAGTATCTTGGCAATATCATGATCTGGTATGATGCTTTTCTAGTCCAGGGACGAGTCGGACTTCCCATGTTGGATCCATTTGAGGAAACACCTTGATGACTCAGGGTGTGTTTGGTATCAAGAAAGTAAAGTGAAAGTGGTAGAAGCATAGTTTGTAGTATCGGCCGATACCGATCCGTTACGGCTGATACCGATATGGTTTGACATGTCCCGATTTGATATTGACTGGTACCGACATTGGGAGACCGGGTCTCTATTCCGGTCAATTTGGCAAAGAAAATTGAACGAAAAAGATCAATTGACAAGGGTGTAAAAATATAGTATGGTTGTAAAAGTATGTAAAAGAAGAAAACTTATCTAACACATGAATACCAATTGACAATGATGCTACTATTTCATTTATTTTAAAACTGATAAGAAAAAATATTGAAAATACTTAAAATTATGCCTAAATGTATCAAATATACTTTCTTAAATGTTAATAATTATTTGCTTTTCGATACCAAAAAAAATCGATAATCCGATCTGAAACTGACGATACTGCCAATATCTCCAATCCAGATTCTCATAGGAATAGTCTGATACTAATTCCGATGCCGATACTGTGAACCTTGTCGTAGAAGTGTACCTTTTTGTTGCACTTTTACCATTTTTTTGTTTGGTTACAAATGAAGCTTGATTGTCATTTTTTGATGTGACATAAAGTATGTTTTGTCCCTTCCAAAATTTAGATCTCATATCGTCTCTTTCAACGGATGTGGGATGAAAGTGGATAATGATAAGTTTTATATTGTCTTGTCATTTTCACTATGTGATAAGTGTATAAATTCACACTCTATGTCATTCCACTTACATATTATCAAACATATAAAGTGACGGAACTAACACTTCCAAGCGGACAATTTTTGTAACCAAACAAGTCATGTCAAAAACTCACTTCAAAAAGTGGACTTTTGTGAAGTTACTTTTTTCACTTCACTCTGCTTGCTTGCAACGAAACACACCCTTTCTGGTTGTTTTTATTTTTATTCTTAGTTTGCCGATGGTCAATGTTACCCAGACACCTCTACTTCCAACATTCTTGATATGTAGGTCATATTGATATTTGTACATTTAATGACTCTTCTAAGATCCTTTAAGGACTTTTCAAGTCATCCAATCATGATAGTTTCTCCACATATTAACTATAATATGTACTTTGGCTTTGATACTTGGGCATGCTGCTGACCTTAGAAGTCAAAAACGGAAGCGGAGATGGAAGCGGGGGTAGGAGCGAGGGAGCACGACTACTTAGAAGAGTCTAAAGTTGGGAGCGTGCGCTAATAAATTTTTATGTTTATTAATTATTGTTGTCAAAACTTATAAATATCTTAATATTTATTATAATTTATAGAGTCCAGTTCAAAGTTACAGAGAGATCATTCACTTGTTGATTTTTTTATGATGTCAAGGTAAGTAATCTTTAGTTTCTTGGTACTTTGATAAACATTTATTAAATTTTTTCTAACTTTCTTCCCAAAATTTATGTTCCCTTTTAAAATTATGGTCATATTATGGAAAAACGCTTATATGATCGGGAAACGTGCTTCCGTCACCGGAGAAATGAGCTCCCGTCATCGGGGAAATGAGCTCCCAAGTAAGAAATGCCGAATCAAAATTCTTACTGAGATTTGTTGACCTTATAGGAGTTTATGGCTTCTAAGCTATCGGTTATAAGCTCTCTTCGAGGTTGATTATGGCCTCAATTTTATCAGTAGTTTTTTTTTTTTTCCATAGGTCTATGTTGGTCTTCTAGCCTAATGGCTTGCGTAGGTTGGATAGGGTGAGATCACAATTTTTTTACGTCTAAGGTGTTTAGCAAAGTTAGACCAGATAGAAGGGAGTTTGCCTAAGTCGCATTAGGCTTAGACAAACGTAGGCGTTAGATTGTACATTTTAATGTTCTGATTGTGGCCTATCTTGGATATATGAGGTATATCTAAACGGCCCAATCTCTACCACAATAATAATTAAACAGAAAAACCAATCTGCTAACTGCTAACTGTGCTGTCCTAATGGATTATACTTACCTATTGCAGGCAAGCGATACATAATTACTCTCAAGTGGTAATATAAAATTCCTGCATCCACCGATGGATCCTTGCATGCTCAACCATATTAGGGTGATGGATCTCTAGAAGTAAACTTTAGCCTGGTAAAGAAAAACTTCAGGAATTGTCGTGAAAGGAGAAGAGATAATGTTGAGATATTTGTGAGAGGTTGAGAAGCGAGTCAGCTGGTATTAGGTTTTATGTGTCTTCTTTCTCTTATATTTTCTGTAAAGATCCTCATATTATCATGGTGAGACGGCATAGTCAGTTACACCATGGTTGGCCTCTTAGAAGTTAATTGGTACTGATTAGGAGGATGAAGTTCTCTAGCTAGTTGTTGTGCAACAGCTAGTTTAACTAAGCCTAAGTAGTGTCTGAAACATGCTCCACTAGTGTAGCAAGAGTAACAACAACACATAGCTTGTCCTGCAAATACTCTAAGAGGCTTAGATATGGGATTTGCACGCGTGCTGTGAACATACTTGACTTGTCTGGTTAACCAGTTTTAAGTCCAGGTGATTGAAGTCCATTGGCTTGCTCGGCCTCTTGCACACTTGACTTTTCTTGTTCAAGCTCGTTATACATGGTACGGAGGTAATAATGTAAAGTACCATAACTATACTCCCTTTCCGATATGGCAAGATGTTGTTTGCATATATCATAACAACAAACAGAAGAGTAAATAATCCAAAAAGAACTCTTGACGCCTGTTTAAACCCTATAGATTTTAGGTTTTGTTATAAGCATACTGACAAGGGACACATTGAACCATGTTATTTATTTATTTATTCCTTTTAATAATCTTATGACCCTTGATATGATATAAATTTATTATTATAATCATCAAGGATACATTAGCAAATAGATCCTTCAGCCCTGGAGAATAAGGTTCAGTAACTTCAGTTACAATGTTTCGTCAATAAGTTTTAGATGTAAGTTTGGCTAAGGACCTTTGTTTAGAAATGTTGACTCTTTGGGCAGTGACTTGAGGTATTTGTTCCCCAAGACCTGCCAGGAGCACTCATGTCTTGAATTTCATATGTTTCTAGCTATATCTTTTGTGCATGTTATCTTTCTTCACCTCATTAATGAATTATTAAGCAAGTGTATCCTGTCCCTCACTTTACATTAATCACATCCTTGGTCGGTAATTTATCTATTCTTATCTTGTCCAAATTATCCCGTAAACCATCTCTGTTAATTTACTTTTATATTTAAGCTCTAAATTTGACTACTTTTGATTGCATTGTATGGAATTAGATTTACCCATACATCTCATAGGATTAACTCCTATATTTTTAGATGTGAGATTAATGAATGCTTCCTATTTTGTTTTCTTTTGGCATCCAATTATGTTCGCTTGTTTAGATTCCCTTGTCAAAGAGAGTCACATGGCATGACGGTAAGGCTTGTAGCTTGCATCCTGGTGGATACAAGCTCAAGTTGCGAAAACAACCTCTTCATATATATATATGTGTGTGTGTGTGTGTGTGTGTGTGTGTGTGTGTGGGGGGGGGGGGTGGGGATAAGGCTGTGCACATCTTGACCCTCTCCAAACCCTGAATAGGGGAGCCTCAGAGCACTGAGACTAGGCCTGTCAATGGTAACTGATAACCTGACCCTAATTTTAATTAACAATTCCAGTTTAGATCTAAAAAATAAAACCATAATATACTTCGGGTCGGGTTTAAAAACCCAAAATGAATCCGGAGCTGGTTTGGATTGTAAATAGATATAAAATTCTTACTTCTTAAACATACATGTACTTGTGTTGGCTCAGTTGGTAATTTGGTAGTGGGTTCCTTGGTTGTTCTGGAGGTCAGATGTTCAATTCCCACTACTACATAATATTTAAACCGATTTATTTTTTCTTTCTGAAAATGTTATCCCGACCTGATAATCTGAATAAGAATTGGGTAGGTTTTGGGTACCATGTTTGTATACCAAAATTATTTCGGGTTGGTTTCAAATTTACCATGAATCTGACCCATGCCCGACCCATTGAGTCATTGACAGCCCTAACTGGGATGCCCTTTTCTTGTTAGATTCCCTTGTTAGTCATCTCTAGTTTTGCTCTTTAGGCTATACTTTGTTATTTCTTATATGCTATTATGTTCTCATTTCTTTTAATAGCGCTATATAGTGATTCAGATTAAGATGAGACACAACTTGACTATGAATATACCGAAAATCTGATATGTATATTCGATTCTTTAGCAGAAGTTTAAGTTGATGTGTTTTCATCCAAAAAATTAACTCTTTCCTAATTATAGATTCAGGGAGAGTACGAGTTGCTATTAGACTTCGCCCTAAAAATGCTGAGGATCTTGCCTGTGATTCAGACTTTATTGACTGCGTGGAGTTGCAGCCAGAGGTTTTTGACATTCTCTGCTTAGATTTTTTTAATTTAGTATCTTGTTGAAGTTTTTTTTGTCAGAAACAAAATCCGGTATATTATTATATAAAATTGTATGGTTCCTATAAATTGTTTTCATAAAGTTTTCTTGTATTAAATAGTTATATCTAATTAACAGTATTTGATGTCAATTACTTGAATTGGTTACTTGCAGTTGAAGAGATTGAAGCTGAAAAAAAATAATTGGAGTTCTGATTCCTATAGATTTGACGAGGTTCTTACAGAAAGTGCTTCTCAAAGACGAGTTTATGAAGCTGTTGCTAAACCTGTTGTAGAGGTTAGTTATGATATTCTGATAAATCAGTTTTAATCAAAGGTGAGTTTATAATCCTTTTTTCATTTAAAAGTCTCACAAATCAGTTTTAATCAATATGCTGAGAAGCGACATGAGCCATCTTTGAATAAACTTTTGTGGATAAGCTAAAAGCCTGCAACATACATTTTAAAGCTATATATGCTATATAATTATGTTACATATGTGTGCAATTTTTTGATTATTACAGCTAGTATCTTGAACAACAAAGTATTAGTCAATGCATAAGTTAATGCTGATTTCACGCCCTTATCTTGAAGAGTAATTTCCTCTTATGTCTATTTTATGGTTCCATGAAAGGTAACAAGCAAATGAGACATTGCAGCAAACTTGTGGTAGTTCAATTTTATTAGATATGCATTTGTTGGACATATTTTACTTTTACCCACTTAATTCCTAAAAAATATTAAACCGACTCTTACATTGTTGAAGTAATCAATGTCAGATTACCACCTCTGTATCTGGTTGGAGACGACGGGCGGGTTGCCTCTCCTAGCAAGCAAATATTTTCTTAAGTAGTAGGTCAATCTAGCAAGTCTTAATAGAACTACTTTTTCTTTCTTTTGTCCCACCCCAAACTCTTAGTAGAGATATTAACAGGATAAAAGTTATATATTGGAGGGATTTAGGGCATGCATAGTTTCATAGGCGAAAATCACAATTCATACTTAGGCATGAGGGTACATTGGGGCCTAGGCCCGAAGCATAAAAGGCAGGTACATGCCTGAAAAAAAAAAGGCACAGAGAATAAGGATGTGAACCTTCAACCTCGAAATTACTTTGTTTCGTTATTCTCTAGGATGCACTTTTTCTAAACAAAACAAGGGAGCTTCAATGGTGCTTGAGCCATAGATGCGGAAGGGAGGGTAGGGTCGATGATGCTATTGGGTCCTAGTATAAGGCCACACTTTTCCGCAACAAAATCAAGGCTCATCTAGCTGAAGCGAGGTGCAACCTACCTTTTCCCCTGAGATTCTCGAATCTTGCCTAGGTATGCTTTAAATAACTATAGGGGCATGCTTGGTGTTTTGAATTCAAGAAGTTCAAGGCCAGGAAGAGGGACCTATAAAAAGTTACCTGAAGGGGGGTACCGCAAAAGTGTCTTTTCTAGAAAATATACATACAAACCTGAACCAGGAACCTACAATAAATATAATAGTCAAATTGACCCTCGACTATAGTTCAAAAACTGAGGATATGTACAGGATCATTAAGATAATATTGAAAGAGATTGTAGGAGTTTCTAATAATAATGGATGTATATACAAAGAAATTTGGTGGAAGAACGAGGAGACCCGAGAGGTAATTAAGGCAAAAAGAGCCTCCTATAAAGATTGACAAGAGTGTTGGCTCTAAGATAACAAAATTGGATAAATATAAATTAGCAGGAGGATACTAATAAACCAATAGGTGAAGATAAATCTAAGGCTTATAAAGGGATTGTTTCAAAGGCTTAACGTCTAACATAATGCCAGCGTTGACCCTTTCCTCGAGCAGAACATCGCTTTCCAACTATGTGAATACAAAGAATATTATAGTGTAAATGTGTTGAAGAGGAAAGTTTATGTTCAACCGACTCGAGAAAGAATTTCTGCTGTGGCTTAAAATGGGATATGGTTTACTCAACGACGTGCAATGATAAATTTGTATGGAAATAAAGTGGATGTCCACTGGTGCTTATTATCCTCTTCATGTCATGTATGATAACAATGTGAGTCTTTATTCTGAATAATCTTAGTAATAATTTCAGTTGCTAATCGGAAGAAATACTGTAGAATGGTACAATCAGAGTGAAGATAATGGAACATATTCTTATTTTTCTTTTCATAAGGACTTCCCTTTATGGGACTCAGCTTGATATCAAATTTTAATGTCTACTTCTCTAGAATATGGACTTACTAGCAAGGTTCAAAAACTTGGTTTCCGTATCTGTTTTGGAACCTTCTTATGAGTATCAGATTCTGCACTTTCAGGTGGCTAAAGTTATCTTCAATCGGCCGGTTTCGGTAGTTTCGGCGTTCAATGCCCTTAAAACCTTGCTTGCAAGCTCTATTAATATATAAGGCATGTACTTAGAACGACAATGCAAAGCTTGTTTCCCAAATCCCGCAACATGAATTTATAACATGGTGAATTCTAGCGATTTCTCTTTCATCAGATGATCTAAACCATAGTTGCCTAATTCGCCAACTCCCCCTACGTCCCACGAATTGGGACGAACGACCCCGAACGGGGTGCGTTCGCGACCCGTTCTTCAAAGCTTGTTTCCCAAATCCCGCAACATGAATTTATAACATGGTGAATTCTAGCGATTTCTCTTTCATCATATGATCTAAACCATAGTTGCCTAATTCGCCAACCCCCCTACGTCCTACGAATTGGGACGAACGACCCCGAATGGGGTGCGTTCGCGACCCGTTCTTCAAATTTAGCGACCCGGATTTTGATGGCTTTGGTTATGAACTTATGATATTTGGTTTAGTTACAAGAATATTGTCTATGTTTTCCTTCACTTGGATTTTGATGGCTTTGGTTATGAACTTATGATATTTGGTGTATACTTTTATATAATTGAATATGGTACAAAAGACGATCCAAATAAAAATGAACAACGACCCCAAATAGCGTACCGAATAAGCCTACCCCCACCGCACTGCGTACCGGCTGACTGAGGTACCGCACTGTGTACCGGCTGAGGTACCGTACCGCGTATCTGTACTCGTACCACGTACCAAAGCGACCCACGGTCCTGGTAATATTGATCTAAACACACCATTTCTTTCTTGTACAATTTGAATTATATATCCTGATGTTGGTTCACAACTGATAGGAGATATCTATGTACTAGGAATTGTATATTAGTAAGCCATCTTCACGTTAAACCTTACTGTGTGTTATTGGTATTTGAAACCATCATTAGGTTCAGTAGTCTTCTTGTCAGCATAACAACAATGGAAATAACAAATGGCAACAACAACAGAGCATTTATATATTCGTTTTTTATGTAGATAAATAGGATTTATTCCATTGATAGTCAGTTATTGTTTAACCATGTGCATTGTTTAGATACTGCAATAATTTATTCTATATTTGATTGAACCTATCTAAGATGGCCTTTTCTAATATGTTGTAGTTGATATGCTCCTGCAGAGTGTCCTGAATGGATATAATGGCACAGTGATGGCTTATGGTCAGACAGGTACCGGAAAAACATATACTGTTGGTCAACTTGGAAAAGAAGATCCATCAGAACGTGGTATTATGGTTAGAGCTTTGGAAGATATTCTTGCCGATGCCTCTCCTGGACTTGACACTGTTCGAATTACTTACCTGCAGGTATATGAAGTCATATTCTGTTACTTTTACACTTCTATTGTTGGTTCTGAATTATAGGAGGTGTTTGTAATAGTTACTCAAATACTAATGCTTGCATCAATTCATAAGTCTAGTGTCCTTTCTAAGTTCTTTTTGTGGTATATATTGGATTCGGGATAACGGATGAGTGTTACCTAGTTTAGACCCATCTTAGTGTCATGTGAATTGAAATAGTTGAAGAAACTACATGCATACCTATTTGACTTCTCATCGACAACAAATCTCGAATTTTCACCATACCTTCATAGGTCCCTTGTGGTCGTGATATGTGAGCATATGATGCAACCTTTTTCTTCTTTTTTCTTCTTATCGAAGAAATAAAATCAGCTTCCAGTTTTATCTTCAGAACACTGCACAACCGACATGTATGGTCTCCTATATAACTGCCAATTAACATCTCAAAAATTGTGTTTAACTTTACCTATTTTGAATATTTTTTTTCTAGATGTAATCAAGAAAAATGCAATTAATGGACTCACAAGGCTATTTACCCTCCCTTTTGTTGTATAAGCCAGTTAGATTTAACTGAGTAGAAACCAAAAAAATTCTCATATCAGCTAGTAAAGCAGTAAATAGAATACTAAAACAAACAACTATATGAAGTTCATAGCACAAGACTGAACTTTTGGTAGTCATGAATACTCTATTACAAAACCGGATCACTATAATGAATCTATTTTACATAACTAAGATATATTTGTTGTACTGACTATATTGTATGTACTTATTAACTATATTTTTTGTATCAAAGTAATCAAAGAATTGCTTTCAATAGTGTCATGATCCTTAAGCTTTAGTGCGAACTCCACCTGTAATGTTTGAATGAACACCTCTTTAGGACAAGTAGGAATGTTTGCTTTCCTAAATGGTTTATATATAACGCTCCATTTACTCCATATACACATCATCTATATATAAAGATCATGTGGTTGAGACCCACCACCTTGAATCGGTGTGCTGCCCACAATAAAGGAATTCAGATGTCTGCAACAACCCAACAATCACCAAGCGGTTTCAAGAATCAGCCTATTTATTATTCCATCACCCAATGATCAGACCCTTTAACTGTCACCCACTCAACAGTCTGGTATATGCAAGGGCCACACTCATTGATCTAAAGTAAAATTGTCATTTGACATGATTGAGTCATTTTTGTGAAATATTTAAAGTGCACAACCAATCTATTCAAATGTTATAGTATCCTATCAATGCAATAACACATAAATTTAATTGTGAAGGCATATGTGCATTTTCCGATTACACAAGAAGAAAGACAGGATATGTGTTTGAGCTTTAACTCCATATTAGAGCATCATTAGTGAGGCCCATCCCACATTCTAGATTTAAAATGTAGGAGCTCATTTTGTAGAATAATAAGTTCCATCCCTAGTTCCAATTTCTAGATTTTGGGTCCTATCTCACCCATGAGAGCTATAGATTGGGCCTCCCAATTTCTAGATTTTAGATTGTAGGAACTCATTTTGTAGAATAATAAGTCCCAATTTGGAGCCAAACTTTCTAGATTCTAGATTTTACATTATTTTTTTCCCACATCAATTTTTGACCGCAATCTTTGGGATCGGAGCTCACTTTATCATTTCCTACTATTCTCATACTAATCCAACCCATTCTACATTTACTTTATTTTTGAAATTTTTGGCCCCAAATTGCATTGGAGAGTCCCAACTACTAATGATGCTCTTAGGAACGTGAGCTTAAATACTTCAATCTTGCACTAGTTTAGTCATTGGATCAACCAAAATTTGCTACGAAGAGACACGAAAGATAGATATTTGCTCGGGGTCTCTTTCTCTCTCTGACATATCTACTTTGGGAATTTCGGATTTTTTGCCTAGCTGATTTGGAACTAAACAAATTGTTGGTACAACAACAACACAAAGCCTCTACTTTTGGGGCCGGCTTTTTGAATACTTTTCTTCCATTCACCTCTGTTGAGGGCCATGGTCTCAATCAATAATGTATTCCTTTCAAAGAGTGATGGTAGTTTCAGTCGTCGATAAATTAGGAAAAAATAACATAGGGAAAGAATTAAGAAAATATCATACCTTTTTACATGTTATAAAGCGTTGCAAGGTCATCCAACTGTTCTCATTCACATTTTATGGGTCGCCTATCTATGAGATAGGGATCCAAATAGGTGGTTAGGAATACGAAATATAATTGGATCAAACATCCATATATCGGAAGCCATTTACACTGGGTATTGGTTGGGGTAAATACAACTACGTTACTTGGACTCGGGTATGGGTGTCGGGTCATGTCGGGTACATATTCATGAGTCAGGCGCTTCAAATTCATAATTATAGTATACATAGACTAGACTAATAATGATTCAAAAATTGCGTGTATATATATATAACCAAGGACCTCTAGCTCAAGTGGTTAGAGTGAGGCATATTCAGGTCCGAGCAACGGTGGAAGCACATTTAATTTTCTGTGGAGGAATTAATGTGAGTAGTGCCACGGTTCAGGTGCGATGTAGGTGCGGTTCAAGTGCGGTGTCGGCCTTCGGGCCGGAATGTGTGGAGCCTTCAGGCCAGGAGTCTGTAACACAATTATCTCTTCCAATATATATATATATATATATATATATATATATATATATATATATATATATATATATATATAACCTGGACTCGGGTACGGGTGTCGTGTGTCGGGTACATGTACATATCCAAGAGTCAGGTCCTTCAAACTCATAATTGAAAGACACAAACTCGGCTAAAAAGGATCCAAATTTTGGATACGGGTACGTGATTATGACTAAGATTTCATAAAAAGACGACATGTAATTATAAACTAGTAGTAAGCTTTACTAAACTAGATGAATATGTCCTTAAGAGACCGTTCCTTCAGCTCCCCTACTACTTTACTGTCAGTCTACCATGTTAAAATAAACTATCTACTTCACTATCACATTAAAATAAACTATCAACTTCACTACCAGTCTCCCGATTATCACCACGAAGGATCTGATTGTCACCATGGAGAATCAGATACGGATCACATGTCTATACCTATGTCCTATCGGGTCGACACGGGTACTTTTCCTTAAAGTAGAGAGTCCAGGTAACACACACACACACATATATATATATATGATGTAAAAGAAATACCTATTTGATCTCAGAGTTTGATTTCTTCATTTAATTTCGGTATTGGTGTCGATTAATTAAAATGCAATTATAAAGAGTATGGAGTATTAAATAAAATATTGCTACACCATAGAAGAGTTGGTTTAGTAGCTCTGTTTTTGGAATAAATTTCTATGCTCAAGAAAGGTGGCTGTGTACACCAATGCAATTCATTATTATGATTTCTCTCCATCCAAACAAAATATGAACAATCATAATTTTCTTTTAAAAAGTCTGAAAATCTTTCCTCTTTCCCCATCTTTCTCTTCTCTCCAGTTTAAAAACGTTCCCACTACCCTCTCTACCATATCAACACCATCTGGTCTCTGACTCTCTGGCACTCTGTCATTTGTATAAATTTGAAAACCTTTCGATGCCTTCTCTAAAATTTTTTTTTTTGGGGGGGAGGGGGTGGAGGATAGATGAAATGATTGCGGATTTACGTTCTATATATAGGAGGGAGGGAGAATCCAAAGCCAAATCAAGATGAAAGTTTGTATTCCTGAGATTTTGTGATTTATTATGTAAAGTTTGTATTCTTGTTTTTATTTCTTTGAGCATGCCTTCTCCCCTGAACTTCTTGTTCTTCATTTTACTGTGTCTATTGGTTACCTTGATGAGTCCGACTCGGATACCGTACCCGTACCCATGTTGGATCTTGTCAACCATGGTACCTCAACCTAAAGTGCCTAGTCCGGGTAACATAGAAATATAAGCCTTTACATAAGTTAGTCTTCGGTTGGGCTAGATAACAAAATCTTCCTGCATTTATAACTGCCAAGTTTTGCAATACCATTTATGCATTAATAGTCCTGCAAAAATACAAATTGTTATTTATAATTTATAATCTATTGTCTAAGCAAAAAAATAATAAATCATAGAAATTCCCCGGGAATGTGTTTGAGTAGGGATGCTATTTGGACCCGAGCATATGGACCTGACTCGTGAGAGTAGGGTTTGATCCTCAAAAGTACTCATGGTCCTCAAAACGAAGGGTCCATGTCCAATAAAGCTTACCCGAGAAGGATCCTAACCTATTATGATATAAAAAGTTGGAAAAGTATATAAATTTATAAGATTTAAGGTAATTTTGTATGTATTCATATTGTAGCGAAAAATAGGACCTGATTTTTATGGTGAATCGGTAGGGTACGGTCTCTGTGTAGCAGCTGGCCCTCACCCGGACAAAACCTGTACCTTATATACAGGGAGTACACATGGGGTATACTAATATCTTGTCCTGACCCTATTACAACCTTAACTTTGAGAGAGTTTCTTTACTTACAAAGAAACTTCTAAAAACCAAATTTGTTAGTTGTTATTACTATTTAAAGTTCTTTTTATTAATATAGCCTTCCCAATCATTAGCTAAATTGTACGTCCACATCCTCTTTGTATTTCAAATCATTATAATATATAATACAATTCTGCACAAGTCGAATGCCTATTTTGAACAGAGAACTAAGATTCATGCAATGATATATATATATATATATATATATATATATATATATATATAAGTCCACTTAAGTTGCGTATCCGAGGAGATTCAGACCTATCTTGCTCTGTTGCTCATGTTGAAGTCCCAACAACTACACCAAAACTCGAGTCTTGGTGTAGTGGTAGGGACTAACAAACTTGTTATGGAGTCCAAACTATTAGATTCAATGGTTTTTGCCAACATCAACGTCCACTGAAAATAGTAAACTACAAGCCTAGACGAAATGAACAGGTAAGAAAAAGAAAACATATGCATACATATAATGTAAAACCGTAAGACTGGATTACTTGAAATGCAGTGCCCATAAGAAATCCCGGAGCCACCCATTAGTGCATATAATATTTATCTCTATCTGGTGGTAAATAAATAATTGTGCCTCTTTGATCTCTTAGATATTTCATAAATGGACTCTATAAATCCACAAGGACCAACCCTCACAAGAATAGCTAAGGATCCTATAAAATTTATTTTGCCCAAATCCATAAACCTGAACTCCAATTTCAAGATTTTTAAAATCATGATATGCAATTGTTCAGTCTAACCAACATAAGATTTCAAATATAACTTATGGAATAATATATTAACCTTTTGTTTTTTATGTTTTAGTAAAAATCTATAATTTATTGAGTATCTAAATCTATAAAATTACATTATTAGTTTATAAATTATATTTAAATTTTAGTCTATATCTCATGTTCTAGTGAAATTTTATGCTTTTGTTTACTTTAGTGCCAAAACCAAAATATGTCAAACTCCGATCTGAAACTGGAAACTGCCAAAGTTGCCATTATGGATATTCATAGCAAAGGTTTGATCCCTTGGTCTCATATGCGATATCTTTAATTCAGTTCAATTTTAATCACATGTAAAACCTATATCAAGTAAGTGCAATGTAGCTAAGCAAATGCATAGGTCAAACTCTGAATAACAATTTGCTGACTCCAATACATATAGAGAAGCTCTTATATTATTATGATGGTAACATGGAAGGATTGAATCATTGAAAAGTATATCATCATCTAAGCGTCTCCCATTAGAATGAGGGCAACCGTGTAGGACTAAAAGGCTCCTAAAAAGAATTGATAAGGTTTTATGATTGATTGTCCAGCTGATGTCAAAGCTCAGTGTTGGTTCCAAACTCCCATCTAGCGACAAGCGAGAGAGGCCCTACCATAAAAGCTAAAAAATTGTAGACCTACCTTTTTGATTATGCAGTTTAAACTCATGCAACAATGAGCAATCATCCAAAAGGATCCATCTATCTTAAACTGGACTATCAACAATGCTCACTTCATAAAAGAACTTGTCCAGTATAGACAAGAAATGATAAATAGTGCACTTTGAGTGGGAAATTTTCCTCAAACCTTCTCCTTCAACACTTCCGATTTTCACCTACCTTGACGAGTGTTCTCTTGTTGTCCGAAAGTGTAACTGAATGGGAGTTAAAAGAGCTTGTCCTCTTGTTCCTTTTTATTAAAGAATTATAATTATGTTCCAGTTTTACCCTTATTAAACTACAGTAATGACAACTATGCTCTATAGAACCAACTCAAGAAGCCTTATAGGTTTATTCACAACAAGCTAACATCTCAATTATTGAACTTCATCATACTAATCGTGATTCTCTAATGTAATTATGTAGGAAACAAATTGTAATCACTTACTTTGCTAAATAAAATCTATCTTATACTTTTTCTTTGTTTATAGTTGTATCTAGAATCAATCCAAGATCTTCTGGCACCTGAGAAAACCAATATTCCTATTACTGAGGACCCTAAAACTGGTGAGGTGTTCTTGCCTGGTGCTACAATGGTTGAAATTAGGAATCTTGACCAGTTCTTGGAGCTGCTGCAAATTGGTGAAGCTAACCGCCATGCAGCAAATACTAAATTGAATACCGAATCTTCTCGAAGTCATGCAATTTTAATGGTAAGTCACCCTACAATAACTTGGCTTTAGTCTTGGTTCTATGCTTTTCTATGAGTATTCCTTTTTCTTATCCATCTATTTTGAATCTATAATATTGGATGTCTTCATTGATAACTCTGTAGGTTCACATTCAGAGATCTTCTAAACTTAAAGAAGAAAATCAGGTTTCCTTACCGGCTATCAGTGTTAATAGTGAATTTTCTTCCCGCGATGTACCAGTGCTGTTGAAAAGCAAGTTACTTATTGTTGACCTTGCAGGATCGGAAAGAGTAGATAAATCTGGTTTGTTTTGGTGGTTATAGCTTTTTTTTTGTTCTCTATATCTGTGCGACGTTTGATTTAAATATCATGTTCATATACGAGAATAAGGATAAGGCATATATTCACACATATAACACTTTCGGTTAAACAAATGATATACAGGAGGACCTCTTTCATTCTCTTTTGGTTGACGACAAATCAAGTTTGGATGTGCAAGATGCGATTTTTTTCATGTAAAGAACTGGCCGTAAAAACTTTACGAGTTCTTTTGTGGAGCTTTCTTATGCTCCATACTCGACCCTGTTCTAATAGGAGAAGGCTTTAATGGTGATGACGAATGTCACTCATCCAGGAATTTGTCTCTCAGCTTTTATGTTTTTTTATTTATAATCGTTTTTTGTAGTCTATGATGCAATTGTTGGGAACACGTTGCACTGGTTTTTAAGGTGATAGGTAACTTATGACAACTAGGAGTAATTACCTCAATCCACCTCTAGAATCATCTATTAGGCGACTCAGTGACAATTTGGGATGACTTCCAGTCTTACTAATAGGATGGTAACCTTAAATCCAAGTAGGATGATTATGGTATGCTTTATTAATCTTAAGAAAGATTAATTAATTGATTAAGGACAATTAAAAATAATTCAGCAATGTTAATTAAGTTTATTAAGCGTATTTAATTATCATTAGTTACTCTCTTATTTTTATTAAGCAATATTATATAAGTATGATTAATAAGGATTAACTAAGAATAAGTCATCAATGTTAACTAAGTTAAGCAAACATCCTGAATAACATTCCCTGTTCATACTTTTTGAGGCAATCAGGTAAGCACTAAACCATGATCTCCCAGCTCAGTACTCAACTGTGATTTTCGTTAGTACTGAAACTCAAAATGTTCTATAAAACATGTACTCGCTAATTCGAACTAAATTCAAGACCACCTATCAATTACTAACTAATAGAATCTAATCAATATTACAGGTCAACTTCATAATGGATAACACACCACTTAAAGCTACTAAAATGTACCAATGCTCCTTATTGTACCTCCTTATAGCTTGCACTGCTCTCATCCCCATTATGGTGGATATTCTAGACCTCTCTATTATCTCCTTTAGTAATGTTCTCACTGCTGCAACAACTGTATCACTAGAATATTTCTGGATAGCTGGTAAACTCATCTTTTGTATTCTTGTAGAAGGAATCAAATCTGTCCAAAAATCTAGTTAAAGAGAATATATTGAAAATCGTATAGACCATGATTCTTTTTTCTTCAAAAATACACATTCCTTTCATTCCACGAAATCCAAATAAACATAGAGACAAAAGTGCCCCAAAGTACTTTCTTAGCAGTCGGAACAAACTCCTCTCTCCACATTAACCATGGATCCTCCAATAAATCTATACCTTTATGCCATGCATAAATTAAAGAACTTTCTAAACGTAAAAAAGTAAATTTATAATTAATGAATAAAATGCATAGCAGCCTCTTCACTATTCTTAAATAACACACAATTATGAACTATCATAATATATATATTTTTTTCTTTAAATGATCATAAATGAAGCCTAACTGATCTTTCTAATGTAATTTGATCCTAATTAGGTTTATGGTAATTAAGATGATACTAATTTTTTTGATATTAATTATTTTTACTTACATCTTTGCTCTCTTTTCTTTGTACCTTCTTCCTTTTCTCTCTTCTCTTCCTATTCTTTCTTCTCTCTACTCTGCCCTCATCCTTATTTGTTGGGTTCGACTACCCTTGCAATAGTTGAAGACATTTCTCCTTCTACATCTCAATGAATGGGTCCCCCCCCCCAACCCCTACCCCGCACCATGTCAACGAAAGGACGGTGACACCTCTTCCAGTAGGGAAAGCATATACGACGTATTTGATTTATACCATCAAAATAAATGAGTTTTATATAGACATATATAACATAGTAATGCCCTTGACGAGCAGTACACACATGCAATCCAGAGTTTGATTTGTATGCTATTTATTGCAAAATGAAGGATTAAGGTCTACCAAATTTCTAGATAATTACTAAAATGGATCCAGTCTCCTAATATTAACCTTTTTGTATATTGTAATAATCAACCATTTTGGGTTTCATTTCATGTAGTTGGAATGTTACAAGTTGCCAAAAGAACCCTTAGTTTAATGAATTGATCAACACAGACGTTGAATTGCAATCTATCTTGGAACTTACAGATATAGTTTAGATGTTTAGCACAACTTTCAGTTATTAAATCTTGCAGTTACCGAAGGCTCCAAAATTTTTGCTAGTGAGCCTAAAAGACTGTAGAAAACTTATTATCACTATTATGGACTAAAAGACGTGCATTTGCATAGGTCATATCGATCAATTTCATTGTTTGATATTAGGTTTGTTAGGATTTATAGACTTCTTGTTGGCTCTGCTTATTGTTCATAAACCATACCAGTGTTCCAGAAAAATGATTAATCAGTATTTAATCATCCGACTAATCGGGTGTCCAGTTAGTTGAAAATTCCATCTGACTGCACTTCATATTAATCGGCCAGGTAATCCAATTAATTAGTAACAGCCCGTGGATAGAGCGCATAATGAAAACCGCTTAATGCAACATCGAGCCATACCTTACAAGACCTAGTGGGAGTCCTATTCTTCCTTATTTACCTATCAAGTTCATATGTCTAGTGTTTTTTTCACTTGCCTTTTCTTAGTAAGTCTATAGGTTATTCTCCTCTTGTGCTATTCCATTTTGCTCTTTTATGAAATGAACTATTGCATATTCTTTAGCTGGAGTTGAATTTCTAACATTGCTGGTGAAGTTACATGGCTTTCATATGTTAATTTTAAAATCAACTAACTCCACCTCACACTTATTTGACAATGCTTAATTGTTTGTTTGTTACAAGTTTATCTCTCTACTTATGATGAAAGATAAACATCTTCCTCATTTGAATGACTATTAAGTAGCATTTTTTTGGTGGTGTTTTAGTTGACAACATTTACCTTTTGGATAAACAATGTAGACAGTTTCTTCTTTAGGCTATTGTTATCGGAGTAGTGAAAACACTATATTTGATCTTTCAAAAAATATTCATGGCTGCTTTAAGCATGTTTTAGTAGTATCTCTTTAGAATTTAGCTTACCTCTTTTTATTTCTAATTTGAAGGTAGTGAGGGTCATATGCTTGAAGAAGCCAAGTTTATAAATCTGTCACTTACTTCACTGGGGAAGTGTATTAATGCATTAGCAGAAAACAGTCCTCATATACCAACTAGAGATTCCAAACTCACTAGGTTGCTCCGTGACTCATTTGGAGGTTTTTCTTTCTACCTTCTTCCTTGTCATTTAAATTTCTTAAAGCTTTACTTGTTAACATTAATAAGGCTATTTATTATGTCTAGTGTAATGATTTTCTAATGTTAGTTGTTGTTCTAATAGCTATCTACAACCACTTAATGTAGTCCTTTAACCTCCACTTATGATGGAACTATTATGATATGGATAATTTCTTCGCAATTGCTGTTGTGTCAGAATTGCTGCTTAATGTCCACATTTCTACAAAATATAAATTTGTATGAAATCTTTTTTTTCCCTTTATATTTATGTAGGAACTGCAAGAACTTCTCTTATAGTGACAGCTGGGCCATCTGCACGGCATTATTCTGAAACCTCAAGCACTATTATGTTTGGGCAAAGGGTTAGTACTCTTATATCATTTAATGGAGATCAAATTTACAATCTTATCTGTTGATGCTGAAGAATTGAATAAAAAGGCTTTGAAGTTGTAGTTTTTTGTAAGATTTGTTAATGGGCTTGTTTATATGCTTATCTTTGATAAGAGACCTTTTTTTTTTCTCTGAAAGTTTCATTTTTGGACTTATCTATGTGTTTGTTTTGGTTGAATGTCTATTTTCTTTCTTTCTTTTAAATATAAGGGATGAATTTCCCACTTATGTAGTATCTGTAGTGTATCATCCTGCATGCCTGTTTTATCATTCATTGTGATCCGGTCCATTGGGGTTGAACTTTAGCACTGTTAGACCATCAAATTAGGTGTGGTCAGAAGTCTGGTGTAGAATATTCTTATCTGTGATCTAAAGATTAATTCAATAATTAAAAATGTGTGGAAGTGCACAAGTCTGCCGAAGGTTCTCAATATGAGATAAAAGAGGCATTTTCTAGAATCATAATAATTTGACCAACAATACTTTTCAAGGCATGTGATAGAAGCATGATTGAGGCTAGCAAAACTATATCTAAATCATAGTCCATGATAGTTAAATTACGAGGTATTCGGTGAATACGACCTATGCTATGGAGTGTTCATTGCATTTTCAAAATCATAGGAATCTTAGGATATTTGGTGAATAAACTGATCTTATGAAAATAATTAGCAAATAGGTGATCCTAAAGATCAACCTGCACTATCTTTTGATAAAGAACCCAAAGAAGCAGTCTTCGGCAAGCCGACATTTAGGTAATTACTAAGAAACATTGAAAAGCGAAACTGGATTGACCTTTTCTCAGGGTTAACACTTTCCACTAATATGGATATCCAAAACTAAAGTCGGGTTCAGGAAGAAAGAATCGTCTCAAAATGTTTGGTCAATATGTATTTGTTCAAAAAAAGTAAAATAATCTGATCAGTCTCATAGTAGCTTTTAGCCTGAGAAGTGAATGGTCCAGTTTGGGTTTAATGTCATGTGCATACTAGTCTTGGTTATCTTGGGATTGTTCAACAATGAAAAACAAAAAGCTTAAGATTATGTAAGCACATTTACGAGCAAAATTCAATTCATGATTTCAAGATTCTTCCTTCTTGATGTGTGCTGGGCGAAACTAGTTGAGATTTTTAATATAACAATCTGAAAGCACATTTTAATAGACTGGACACGTGATTCTGGATGCTTATGACATGATTCCCGTGAGTAGTAGTATCCTTTCCTGAAAGCCTGTTTACTGATATAACATTTAATATTTTAAGGAACCTGAACCTTGAGTGCCAAGATTAGAGTTACTAAAAAAACTACATATTTTTTTTTTGAATATATATATATATATATATATATATATATGTTTTACTTGGTTCTTTCTATTGTTGCACTGTCTTGTTATAGTTTATCTACATTCCAGGCGATGAAAATCGTAAACAATCTCAAGCTAAAGGAGGAATTTGATTATGAGAGTCATTGTAGAAAGCTCGAGTATCGAGTAGATCAGCTCACATCGGAGATAGAGAGACAACAAAAATTCAGAGTCACCGAGAAACTTGAGATGGAGGAAAGATTAAAAGAGTGTGAAATGTCCTTAGCTGAAGCTGAAAAGTTCCGTTCAGAGAAATTTGAGGTAACATCTAACTGTCACCTTCTCTAATTCACAAACAATCTATTTATCAAAGTTTGTATTTGAGCTATCACACTATGCATCTATTCTCTGTGTGTTCGAGTGGATGTGTGCGAGTGCATACTTGTGCATTCATGATTGCATCAGAACCTGACAGCCTATGTTTATAGAGAGAATAGAGTCTGAAATCAAGAGCAATCTGGGTAGGAAAATTTACAGACTCAAGAAGAGAGAAGTATGTTCTTTAAAGCTATATGCATCTACATGTAAATTATGTGCAGTGTGCACATGCTCGTGTACATGTGAACCTATAATATGGAAATGACAACAGCAACTTGTTGCTGGTTTCCTGCTCGCTAACTGGTTGCCTGCCCAGACCCCCTTTTCCTTAGCACAAGTCCTTTGCCTTGACTTCTTAGATTGACCCCACGATCATGACATCAACATGGCTGTCACGGTCTCTTTGTTGTTGCTACTGCCCATCACCTAAATGTAAAGCCCTGAATCCCGTTAACTATAAAGCTAGTGACACATTAATCATGTTAACCCTAAATTAAATCTGTAATCATATGGTCATTCCAACTATAAAGCTAGAATCAATTTCTAAATCCTTATGATGGAATGCTATTACATCTCCTTTTGTCTTATTCAACATCTGATGCTCTTGCCTTGTAGGGTTTGCAAGGTGAAAATACACATTTGGAATTGAAGATCAAAGGTTTGTTGGAGGAGTTAAGCCTACAGAAGGACCTAAACAATGTAAAAACCGAAGAAATTACTCGTCTGGCAATGAGCTTAAACCAATATAAGGTACCTTCAAGCTCCTACGTTTTCAAAAATTGTCCTCTTTACTTGTGTCAATTTGGTTTGTCGATGAACACTCTTTATTTCTTAAAGTACTAATAGCGTTAGGAACAAAGAAATGATGCTATGAAAATAAGACAACACACTCCCATACCTGTGGAAACACATCGAATGTTTTGCAGGTACACCCGCACAGGAATGGTCTAGTGCCTATGGTGCTAGGTTATTTGTGGGTTCCTATTTGCTGAAGTTTTGTTGGGACATTTCCTTGTCAAGTTTGCTAATTTATTTGGACTTCTTTTTAAAGTTTGGGTTCGTTTTAGGAATGATTTAATTAAGTTAAATCTCTACGGTTTTGGGTTGCTTATATAAAGGATTTAGTTGAAGGTTGTAATAAATTATAGAGAAGAGACTACACTAGAACTAACTGGGGATAATTTTGTTGAGTTCTTTTATATATATATATATATATATATATATATATATATATATATATATAGGAGGAGAGCTTCCTCATATAAGCCTATCCAATGTGGGAATAAACATAAAACCACACATGCTATCTTTAACACTCCCTTCAAGATGGAAACATGTCTCACTTGATACAAAGCCTAGAACTAAAAGAAAATTAGAAAAAGCTAAAAATTATAGTAGAAGTGATAACAACATAGAATATAGCCCAGTAGTAAAAATCGACCCATGACCCTTGTTTGCCATTTAATATCAAAACGAGAACTGGAAGAACTATATTTGATTAACAAACTAAGAGAGTACAAAGAAGAGTCCCCTAGGAAATCTAAGTACAAATTTATTTTCTGGGGGGTGACGATGGAGGGTCAGGAGTGTAACAACTCTCTTTACTCCGTGGACGATTCGATGCAGGAGCTCTTCTCTCTCCCTTGAGTGTTGTTTCGTAGATTGCCAGCCAACCTTTTGAATGGGGTAGTACCTTGTTATTTATAGTTGTTCTGTGGCCGCATGGATTTCAGGCCGCATGGATGACGGGGTTGGCCACATGTCTCTTCTCAACGGAAGTGTGCTACAGCTATGCACAGGAATCCGGGCTCCGCTGCCACGTGAACATTTGTTGGAATTTTGTTGTTTGCTGAGTATCTGGGCGGTTCTCAACTGTGTATGCGCGGCTTGGTCAAATGGATACGTGGCCGCCATTTGGTTGGAGAGGACCACTCAGTTATAACAACAAGACTTGGTCGTCGTGGAATCTTGGACACATGTGGCCAAAGACTCACGGGACGCACGGAGTCTGGAACGCACGGGGCCAGAGACGCATGAACCGTATGGAGTCTGGAACGCATGGGCCAGAGTCGTATGAGACGCATGGAGTCTGGGACGCATGGGCCAGAGACGCATGGACCGTATGGAGTCTGGAACGCATGGACCAGAGCCGTATTGAATCTTTTTGTCGTGTTGTCCACGTGGCTCTGCACCATCCTTGGGACTTCTGCCTCTTAGTGTGTTCTCGTCCTTCGAGGCGATCGAAAAAATTCTTTTTGTCAGGATTCCGTGTCAGGCGCCATCTTTATTGTCAGGACGTCATGTCAGGTCGACCTGCGACCAGTTGTCAGGTCTCTTGTTTGGACCGCATGTGTGTCCCTTTTCTGGGCCGCATGGTGTCCATGCGGTCCATCATCTGTTGAGTTTTATTTGGGGTGCATGGACGTTGGACGCATGAATGCGTCTTTTTCATGCTTCTACAAGACTCCCTTCAAAGTTTTCAAACTGATAAGTTTGGAATACTTTGAATAAGAAGCATGGATGGGGTACGTCAGGCCGCATGAATATTGAGCCGCATGGGCGAATGCTGCCAGGCTGTCCCTTATTCATTAACTGCCAGATTTTGCCTTGACCCTTGGGTGGATTTTGTTCGGATCCCGAGCCACCCTTTCACATGGATCCCAATACTGACGGCTTTAGGAGGGAGCCCAACCGAGCGTAGCTGTCAGTGGATGAGGGTAGAATTCGAAGGGTCTATTTTAGTCTTTTGGTGGTCGATTCGGCCTGCGAAGGCGGACGACCATTGGTTCTGGCGACGCTGAAGGTACCGGAGATTCAGGCGCCTTCCCGCACGATTTGACAATGAGAGGTGCGGCCGCATTGGGAGTGCGAGCCTTAAGGCAGATTCTCATAGGCTCCTCTGGTGCTGTTGTGGCCTCGGCTTCATCGTCGGCCTCATTGCCACCTTCATCTTGGCGGACTTTCTTCTAGAAGATCTAGTCGGAGTAGTAAATCTCGATACCCTTAAACGGATCGACGTTATCGAACTCCGTTTTGACGAAACCGTGTTCGTCTACATATTTTAGGTACTGGTAAAGGGTGGATGGCACGATCCTGTGTTCATGTATCCACGGACGCCCCAACAAGATGTTGTAGGACGTATCTACGTCTATGCCGTAGCAAGTGACTTCTGTTTTTAAGTCGATGATCTGGCATTTTAGGCGAATTTTGTCCAGATGGTAGCTCCTTCCCTTGTTGAAGCCAATAATGGCGGTATTGGTGGTCGCCAGCCGATGCATCAGGATTTCCAGGGTCTGAAGCAAACTTCTAGGGATGATGCTGATCGACGATCCTAGGTCAATATGCATTCGGTCCACCTTGATATCGCCAATATATCCCGTGTAGTACATGGGTCGATCGTGCCTATTGTTCTTGAGCAACATGTCATGTTGCGAGAAAGTGATATTGGGTATCACATCCATAGCGTTGTTGCAATGTGGACAAGCAACAGGATCTTCGGTTGGCGGTTTGACTTGCGCCAGATAGATATCGACATTCTGCAGTGCCTCACTCAGGGCAGCCCGAGTGTCTTTAGAGAGCCGCAAAAGCTCAAATAGTGACAATTTTGTCGGAGTGGGCTAATTGTGCTAAGATGTCGAAATTATAGGGCTTTTCCAGTCCTTGTGGTGCATCCTTGTGCAAATGCTTGTCGAAGCACGTCTCTTTCTGTTTGGACTTGTCCATCGGTGGGTACTGAGATGGCCCGGGACCAGTGGTGGTAGGCGCGACAACCGGGGGCATATCGCCGTGCATCGGTTGGTATATTGCCCCTTACCTTGTTGCACCTACTGCCAGCTCTTCAGCCGAGGAGGAAACTGTGTAACATGTCTTAGACTTCCTGCCTTTGGACTTGGCGGTGGAGGATGCCACCGGCTGCGTCAAGTCTGGCACGAGGTCGGGATGGACCATATGACCTCCCCACATGGTGTGACAAGAGGTATTAGTCCGGCCGTCTGGTCTCGAGCTGGTGGAAGGTTGACAACTTCTTTAGTCGCCTTAGGGACATGGACTACTCCGTCTTGGACTTCCGTCAATGGGAAGTTGCCAAATTGGAGGGACACCATGTTGGCGGCGGCCGTCACTTCATCGAAGTCTATGGAAAGTGCCTTGGTGTCTATCAGACGTTGGATGTACCGCTTCAGGGTATAGCACTCCAGCGTCGGGTGATGGACGTAGCGGTGGAAGTGACAATACTTTGGGTTGGCAATCTCCGCCGCCTCAGGCTGACGTCTGACGTCGGGGAGCAGGATTTTGCCTCCCTGTATCAGCATGTCGAAGATGGGTTTGACATCAGCATCTTCGAAAGAGTAAGTCTCCTTCGGTTTTGGAGGCTCAGCCGGTTTTTGCTCATATTTCTTGGTCAAGGTAGCGACCATAGCCTGTTTTCCCTTTCCGTCGTGGCTGCTATTGCCGCTATTGTTGTTGTTGTTGTTGCTGTTGCGGGACGCTTGCCCTTTTTATCAGCAGTAGGGATATGGATCCTCAAGTGCCGTGCGTCCTTGAGCTTCTTCTTAGCGTTGGCAACACCGACAATGAACGTTGTCCAGTCTTTGAACTGGCTCTCGCCCATCCAGAGGCTGACTGCCGGGAGCATGTTCTTCCGGCACATCTCCATTAGTGTGGCCTCGGGATTGCCAGGAGGCAACCTCAGCGCGGCCTGTCGGAACCGCTCGATGTAGTTTCGTGTTAGTTCCTTTTCACCCTGGATGACTTCCATCAGAGAAGACATCGTCATATGATTTTCTGCCAAATAGAATCTGTTAAGGAACAGACGCTTGAGGTCATCGAATGATGAGCTGCAGTTATCTTCGAGACTGCAGAACAATCGAAAGCTACCCCCGCCAATGATCCGACGAAGAGTCTGGTAATGATAGCGTCGCTGCGGGGTAAGTGCCCCGTGGTGATCTCGAAGTAGCTCATGAAGTGGTGAGGGGAGGACTTTCCGTCAAACATGTTAATGTTGAAGGGCTTGTACTTGGGCGTATACGGTATATCCCTCCACTCTATGAGGTATGGTTGTCGCACCCCGAGATCACGGAGTGAGTCCCGATTGCTCATGGAGTCTAGGCGAGCCTGAAGTTCTCGGACCTCCCTCTTTGCCTCCTTAGCTTCATCTCCTGCTGAAGGCGCCGACGAGCCAGGTAGGAGAGGATCACTGCCCGCGGGTGGAGCGGTCGTATTTGAATCCCCATTGGTCCCGGGGTCCAGGTTTGCTTGTCCGGAGGCCCTTGCTGGCTGGGGGGCCATGTTTGCCTTGATCTCCAGCATTGTCTGGGTCAAGGCTTGTATTGATGCACTCATTGTATGCATCATGGCTTCGAGCATCTCGAGGCGCTGTCGGTCACTGGGGCCTTCATGGTCGTCTCCGGTCATGTACACCATCCTCACACGGGGAGAAATGGAGGGGGCAGTAGATGCCGTGCTCCCTGTCTCGTACCCTTGTAGTGAGTAGTCTTCAAGGAGGGCGGGAGCCGTTGTGTCTTCCTCGGATTCGGAGGGGATACTATCCCAGCGTAGAAGATTGTGTCGTCTTGGTGGGAGTAGCTACCCTCAGGGATCTCGAAGTCCGTTCCTTGAGAATCGTTCTCCTCGGAATGCCGGGTTGTTGCGTACATCCAGGGGGACACTACCCCCAGCTTGGACCACCACCAGAGGTTCTGAGGAAGAACTTACCCCCAGGGGCTGACAGCTTCTTCCTTGAGCGGGTGCCTTGGAAGACGTCTTTCGCATGTGCCATTGTCAGCCCTCCGGGTAATCGCCTTCGCAATGCAGTGGTAGAGAGCGCCGGACTGGAGGTGTTTGACTGCTTTCTTCCCTTGGTGGTGGGAAGCTTTCCAGTTGAGCAGCATGAAGTGAAGGGCAACTCCTTCTCCTTTGATACTTGCACCTGATCTCCGGGTTGATGCC
Organism: Iris macrosiphon; assembly: GCA_036927795.1. NCBI lineage: Eukaryota > Viridiplantae > Streptophyta > Magnoliopsida > Asparagales > Iridaceae > Iris > Iris macrosiphon. The sequence continues at coordinate 13,193,882 of JAYESA010000007.1, forward strand.
GGATATGTGATTTCCGGTGCAGGCGCTGGAAGGCCGACTGCCTGTCTGTGAGTACTGCTGCTTTATTGCAGCAGCAGTTGATAATGATGTTGGCGCAACTGTGCCTTGAAGATGGCACGTCGTACGTCGCAGTTGTTTCCCTTGCTTTACGTTTGTGAGTAATCACGTCACGCAAATCATGCGAAGGGTGTTTTACCTTTGCATCCTTTTTGTGAGTCCGGGTATCCCGGGCACACGGATGCGCAGGTGCTGTGTTTGCTCCCTAGCCTGGGGTTCCAACACGAATTTGCTTCGAGGTACTGGTGGAAGACTTTTGAGACTGACCCTGTCCATTGGTCCCTGTGGGCTGGACGTATGGGTCAGTCATGTACAACTTTCCGTCAGAGGCTCGCGTAATAACTAGCGATGCCTGTTGGCGGTCGGTCGTATGAGCAGTTGCTTGAGCTTGACGTGCTCGCACTGCCTTGAACTTCTTCAGCTTAGCTACCACAAGCGCGTAGTATGAAGAGTCCAGTTTTGTGTTTTCACCATTCTCAGTGGGTCGCATAGGATGTGCGCCGCATGAGATACGGTCGAAAACAGAGGTTCTGTTGCTATTGGGGCCGAATGCGGTCTGCCGTCTGCTATTGTGAGTTGATGCCGCATGTGCAGTCTTATGCGGCCTTCCCCTTGGCCGCATAGAAGCTGCCTCAGCACCAGGGCATCTGGCATCGTAGTATTTTTCTCTGCCAGAGTCTGGGTGCTGAACAGTCTCTGCGTAGGCTCAGGATGCCGCATAGATGTGGACGTTATGGGTGTTCGTCCGACGACCGTCATAGGCAACGGAGTGAGAGGCTGGAAGCGTCTGCTCCGCAGCTGGGTGGGGCGCAGCGGCCTTGGCCACCTACGTTCTGCGGGTCTTCAAGTAGGGGGCACCCTTTTGGTTGGAAGAGGCTGCCGCATAGACAGTGGCCGCATGATGTGCGATCCCTGCAGCTGGGAGAGAGACGGGGAGCGCATGCTCCGCAGTTGGGTGAGGCGCAAGGCCTTTGCTACCCACGTCCTGCGGGTCTTCTTGGGCTTTGCTTGCCTCGAAGAAGGACCCGCGCTGTCCCTGAAGAGCATGTCCTCGAACACTTGTTGGTCGAAACGGATCACCAGCATCTTTTGTGTCAAGCCGAGCTTGGCCGCATCGGACTGCGTCACCGACTTCTCAACAGAGGAGAAGGAAGTCTCCAGTAGAGTAGCCACCGTGTTTGCCATTTAATATCAAAACGAGAACTGTGAGAACTAGATTTTATTAACAAACTAAGAGAGTACAAAGAAGAGCCATATGAGACAATCTAAGTACAAATTTGTTTTCTGGGGGTGACGATGGAGGGTCAGGAGTGTAGCAACTCTCTTTACTCCGTGGACGATCCGATGCAGAAGCTCTTCTCTCCCTTGAGTGTTGATTCGCTGATAGTCAGCCAACCTTTTGCATGGGGGTAGTACCCTGCTATTTATAGTTGTTCTGTGGCCGCATGGATTTGGGCCGCATGGATGACGGGGCTGGCCGTCTCTTCTTAACGGAAGGATGCTACAGCTATGCATAGGAATCCGGGCTCCGTTGCCACGTGAACATTTGTTGGGATTTTGTTGTTTGTTGAGTATCTGGACGGTTTTCAACTTTGTAGGCGGGACTTGGTCAAATGGACACGTGGCCGCCATTTGGTTGTAGAGGACCACTCAATTGTAACAACAAGACTTGGTTGTCGTGGAATCTGGGACACATATAGCCAAAGACGCATGGGACACAGAATCTGGAACGCACGGGGCCAGAGACGCATGGACCGCATGGAGTCTGGAACGCATGAGCCAGAGTCGTATGAGACACATGGAGTCTGGGACGCATGAGCCAGAGACGCATGGACCGCATGGAGTTTAGGACGCATAGGCCAAAGCCGTATGTGATCTTTTTGTCGTGTTGTCCACGTGGCTCTGCACCATCCTTTAGACTTCTGCCTCTTAGTGTGTTCTCGTCATTCGAGGCGATCCAGAAAATTCTTTTTGTCAGGATTCTGTGTCAGGAGCCATCTTTGTTGTCAGGATGTCATGTCAGGTCGACATGCGGCCAGTTGTCAGGACGCTTGTTTGGACCGCATGGGTGTCCATTTTCTGGGCCGCATGGTGTCCATGCGGTCCATCATCTGTTGAGTTTTATTTGGGGCGCATGGACGTTGGGCGCATGGATGCGTCTTTTTCATGCTTCTACAACCCTAAAGTGAGTAGCAGTAGATGTCGATGGACGAGGTTGCTCGACCACTTGACATCTAGCATGAACTTTTACATAGATCAGTTTAGGGCAAAAGCAGAGGTAACAAAAAACAACTAAACCGTCCATCTAATACCTAACATGGATAGAGAATTAAGCTAAGCCATCCCCATCATAATAACCACACCCCCCCTCCCGGGACACCTATCCACCCACAATACTGTTGGGCGTGTTGTGGAAGCGTTAGTCAACCCACCTGTGATAACCAACCAATCTACGAACACCAAGCACAGATGAAGACAAGTATATGACGGTGACTACGTCAACTGGACAAATTTCAACCTTTATAACTCAGATGAAATGATAAGATTGTAAAAAACTAATGTTGAAATCCTTTGTCCTAATAGGTTCAACCCTCTCACCACACTCAAGAAAAACGACAGAGATTACAATTGATATCACTCACCAACCCATAGAAATTTTCCTAGTCGAAGTTGACTCCTTGATTAGATCTCTTCTTCCTTCTGTCTTGTGTGGAGAAGAACCCTAAGAGCAAAGTACGGACTCTCTTAGATTTTCTTGTGGACGAGTACCTCGAATCACCATCTTTGTGCATGATTTGTGCCTCCACCCTCCTCCTATATTTATAGGATTGAGAAATCATATTTTAGGTCATAATATGATTTCCTAAATAGGAAACCTTAAAATAAGAATCCAATTACACCTAAAATAGTCCAACACCAATTATGGACATTCAAATATGGTCAGATTAAATATTTGATACAAAATTAAAATCTAATCAAATCTTACATTTAATGTATATTTTTAAATTATATCAAATTAAATCATTGACCATATTTGGGCTCCAAAATTTACCAAATCCAGACCAGATTCCGACAATCTTCCCCTCCAGTCTGATGAGAGGGTGTTGACACTATGGCTCCTCAACTGGACTCTATGCATGTTGTCCCGCGGCAGAGTTTCTTCTCCCCTATGCCACCGATTTTCGATCCCCCCGAGTTGCTTTGCATCTTCCTTTGTCTCCAACTCCTCGACCGTCACGTCGAAGCTAGGTGCCATGCGTAGCACCTCCTGCACCACTGTGATCCTGCCGACATCAATGGCACTGTCAAGACCGAAGTCCCTAACGATCAGCCTTATCGTGAGTCTTGGCTGCCTGTCCCCGATTTTCGTCTTCCACCGAAACGTGTTAACGTTCCTACGAGCTTCTTCACCCTTGGCTGGCCCAACAAAGCGAACGGTGCGATTCTCTCGAGATTCGAAGAACTGAATCTGTCCACCTTCGTGTCCGAACCTGATGCTCCCCCATACACATGCGTCATCGAGCAGAACATCACACGCTGTGTATGTCGTCAATGACCCACAATTCTCCCTGAACTATGTGAATGATTATGCTACCGCCTCAGATTGATTTTACTGCAAACCTTGATCTCCTTTCTGGCTTCGAACTGCTGAAACCAATCCGTCGGTTACTGTGATGATGAGATCTCCTATAACCGTGAGATCCTCCTGATCGTCCTTGCCTTTGGCCTTCTCAGATTTGAGCTTCATGCAGTTCCTCTTGATATGACCCCTTTCGCCACAATGATAGCAGCCCTCATTGCGGTCCATAGTCGCAAGATCCCGAGAACTTCCCCCTGTCCTCGCCTGTGACTTGGGTCTTCCCTTCCTGTAGGAAGCCACCAGAGCGGACTCCTGCGACGATTCCACTTGCTTACGTCGGACCTCCTCATTCAACAAGCTGCTTTTGACTGCCTCCATCGTGACAACTCCATCCGGAGGGAGTTGCTCACTGACACCACCAACGTCCCCCAGATTTTCGACAAACAACTCAAAAGCATAAGGGCCTGAAACTCATCCTCAATCACCATCTTCATCACAGACAACTGATTGATGATGCTCTGAACCTCGTTCAGATGTTGTGCCACCGGTGCACCCTCCGTGTACTTCGAGTTGACGAGTTGGCGAATAAGAAACGCCTTGTTGCCAACCGTCTTCTTTCGTACAATGAATGTAGCTTCTCCCACAATGCTTTTGCAGAATTCTCCATGGACACGTAGTGAAACACCGAGTCGTCCAGCCATTGGCGGATGAATCCAACAACCTTCCGATCCAGTCGTTTCCAGTCACTAGCACCTTTTTCCGTTGGCTTGGCGTTGTCGCCCTCCAACGGACCATGCAAGTCCTTGCACCCGAGTAGATCCTCCATCCTTGGATTCCAAATCGCTCAGTTTCCTCCTGTGAGGGTGCTTATACGAGGGTTCATCTACTCCGTAGACATAGTTGTACCTTCCTTCTTGAGAAGAACCTGGCTCTGATACCACGTGTTGGGCGCGTCGAGAAAGCGTTTGCCATCCCACCTGAGATAACCAATCAATCTACGAACACCAAGCACAGATGCAGACAAGTATATGATGTTGACTACGTCACCTGGACAAATCCCAAACTTTATAACTCGGATGAAATTACAAGATTGCAAAAAATTAATGTTGAAACTCTTTGCCATAATAGGTTCAACCTCCTCACCACACTCAAGAAGAAACGACAGAGATAACAATTGAAATCACTCACAATCAGTAGCAAATTTTCTAACCGAAGTTGACTCTTCGATTAGATCTCTTCTACCTTCTGTCTTGTGTGGAGAAGAACCCTAAGAACAAAGTACGAACTTTTCTCAGATTTTATTGTGGACGAGCACCTCGAAGCTCCACCTTTGTGCATGCTTTGTGCCTCCACCCTCCTCCTATATTTATAGGATGATAAATCATATTTTAGGTCATAATATGATTTTCTAAATAGGAAATCTTAAAATAAGAATCCCATTACACCTAAAATAGCCCAATACCAATTATGGACGTCCAAATATGGTCAGCTTAAATACTGATACAAAATTGAAATCTAATCAAATCTTACATTTAATGTAGATTTTCAAATTAAATCATCGACTATATTTGGGCTCCAAAATTTACTAAATCCGGCTTGGACCCCAACAAACACCACCAACGCACCCTCTCACCCACCTTCCCTTATACATACAAAAAATGGGGCAAACCTTTAATATAAGAACCTTTTCTATATTGGTTGCACACTTTTTGTCTGCTTGTATTCTTTGTTTATCAAACTTTTGTCAATTTTGACATGTTTTCTATTACGTCATTTAAACTCCTTTTTTCAAATTCTGATTTTGTCATGTTATTTTTATAATCGTTTTTTTTTGTTAGTAGAAGTACCAACTTGAAAGTTCAACCTATCAAAAGGTACTTGCTGACACGACTCAGATGCATGAGAAAACATTACTGGAATTAACTAAGCAACTGGAAGCTGAGCAATCCCGTTCTACAAATTTAGAAGGAGAATTGGGTGATATCCGACAACATTTGGGTGATACCAAGAGATCAGTTCAGGTAAATGCAAAAGTTTGCACATAGTTTTTATATTTCAATTCATTTTCTCGTTTTCCTATGCTATATGAAGAATTTACTATCTTATAAGGTTTATAGGTTAAATTTATTACAAAAGTTTGTATTATTTTCTTCTGAGAATGCTTAAAATGTTTTTTCTTTAAACATTTGTATCTGGTTGAGGCAAAAGGAAATAAAATCCCGCTTTAGCTCAAAAGATATACTTGTATTTTAATTCTCGTGGAGAGGCTTGTAATTTCCTATGGGTTTGTAGGAGCTTTACAACTTTGTAATCTTTTACAAGATTTATGGAAGGTTAACTTGAATTTTCTTCATTTCAAGGAGATGTTTATATGCATACATGAAAAGACAATAGCTCGACCCAAATCTTACATTACCTGGAGACTCATGGAGCTAGGAACCCCTACGTTGTACATAATACAATATATGTTTGTTCGAATGACATTTCTTTTAGTTGAATCCTTACGTCAATTCAATTTTCTAAGGGCTAATAAATGTTCAATCAATGGAGAAATCATATTATACCATCCATATTTAAAAATAAGGGAGATATAAGTCATACCATGAAACTATGGGACAAAGTAATATAGCAAATATTAAGAAAATAAGATAATACTTACTAACATGATTAATATTTTAGAGAAGAATAGGAATCATCTACATATGATTTTTTATTTTCTTTGAATAAGTTACAATGGAGTACCTAGGGAGATAATGTTGTGGGTTTTGGAGAAAGAAACAAATCTATTGTAGCCTGTAGGCTGGTAACTATATTGAGATTATAAAGTTATGACCATTGTGCATATACTACATTTCCATGACCATTGGCTTACATCAAGGATAACATTATGTTATTAACTTTTTGTGCTAGTTATGGATGAAATTACTAGGCATATTCACAATTGGGGGGGGGGGGGGGGGGGGGGGGGGGTTGTAAATACAAATAACTCTAAAGGATATATACCATGAAGTTACGACTATTGTGCAGATACTACATTTCCATGACCATTGGCTTACATCAAGGATAACATTATGTTATTTTGTGCTAGTTATGGATGAAATTACCAGGCATATTCACAATGAAGTAACATAGTCTATATTTGCTTATTTTGGGAGTAAAGGGTTAACTGCTAAAGTAGAACCGGGGAGAGAAATTTTGGGACATAAGGCTTCTAAAATTTGTTAGAATCTTGATCAGATAAAAATGAAGTATATGAATTTAACTTCAACCAAAAGTCAATAAAATGGAGTACATTTCATGGAAAGGATACTTATGAGTGATAGTTATCAGTATATGGGATCCTTTATCATCATCGTCGTCATCATCATCATCATCATCATCATGACAAAGTTGAGAAAGATTTTTATCGAATTAAAACATAATACTTAAAATGGATACTGCTTCTAAAGTGCTCTGTTATTGGAGGATTCCTCCTAGAGTTCTTTCAGTATTATAGGGGAAATTCTCTAATGATGAACTTAGTGTATTTCTTGGAGAAACGCAAATCCCTGGTGATTGAGCGATTTATGCTAACTCTGGTGCTGCCACTTGCCCCTGAGATTGATTATTAAATTTCGAATTTTTATTTCTGACTTAAGATAACAATGTAAAATATATTTTCCTACAACATTCTCTTCACAAGTGATGATCCTTCAACTGCAGCAAAGAGTTGTGGATGAGCTCAACTTAAAATTACAGGAGATGTCAAAGCTGAATGACGAGTTTGAGAGTAAGATTCATTCCTTAGAAAGAGTCAACAAAGAAACCTTATCTGAAAAGGTAACTGTATGTTCATATTTAAGAGTTTGTTACTGCGTGGTTCAAGTTATTATCTTTATACTTGTGTGCTATACTCCATGTAGTTTACATTTTGTTTTGTTTGAGTTGTAGTTCACGTAATTGATTAAGCAATGCAGTTAATAGTTTGGCATAAGCAGAAAATAACATGTTCGTACACATGCTTGCATGAATGCATTAATGCATACACTCATATAGAGGCACCCACTTATGTACATGTACAAGTGTTTATTGACTGTCATATTATTCAACTGTACATGGAGATCCTCATGTAAATGATTAATGAGGCATGGGTAAGTGACCAGAATTAATGATTAATGAGACATGAGAGCTCCTCATTGATCGACCATTCATAACTATTATGACACTAACAAATCAAACTTGTGAAACATATACCTAACCAGAGTTCTCTCCCAGTGTAATTGGTTTATTAGGTTCATACAATTTTTATTGTTCATGTCATTGTTATAGGGCTGCTGGATTCATGTTGCTGATCCCAATTTTTTTGGATAGAAGGTTGTTTTCTTCTTGAAGTACTGCTGAATATTTATTCCTATTTTTGATGGAAGGCTTTGATGGTAATGGCAATGTTGTCCCACTAGGCAGGAACACCTCAGCATGAATTATTACTAAGAAGTCACCTATGGCTATTAGGAAAAGGCTTGCATGCCAATGATAATGCTTTTGAACATTAGTTAATTAGTATAGAGACATGTAGTGACATTTTGTATATAAGTTTAATAGTTATGAGATATCTTTACTTCTTTTGTAGGAATTGCTAAAGGAAGAGGTCAGAATTTCACAACAAAAACTTCTAGGGGAGGAAAAACAAAGAAAAAGTCTTGAAGATGAAATTGCCAAGTTGAAAAAACGGTTGTCCGACTATTGTGTCGAACTCGAGGTAATTATTGTGTTTAATGTTAATATAGATGTGCATATATACATACATAACATGCTTAAGAAGAATGATTATTTATAATCCTATTCTCAATGTATACATGTATTGATTTTACAGGATAAGAAGGCATACAAGGAAGAAAGTTTGGTTAGATCAACATCAGGATTCGGTGGTTCAATGAAGGTGCCCAAGTCAAGCAAGTTAAGGGAGACTATATCTGGTCAACGTGATACTATTACTAAGATATTTGAAGAAGGCATGTTTGGATGAGCAAAAGCATAATAGAATGGGAGATATATGGTCTACTAACACTTCTGTTTCCATCTCTGTGCTTCTGACTCATGTACTTGTTATTTTATTCGCAGTTGGCCTTGCTAACGTGGTGTCTATGTTACGATCCGAAGATCTGAATGTTCAAATTCATGCTGCAAAGGTGATCGCCAACCTTGCTGCTGATGGTATGAATTTTCTAAGGTCAATTTGTTGCCTGCCGACATGCGTTCTTATTTTCACGAAACGTGTTTTCTTCTATCCAACTTGAGATATATTTGATCTTCGCATATTTGGGAGATTTCCATGAAAGAAAAACCTCAAATTCTAACACCTTTGCTACAAGTGCATCTACTTCAATTTTATGACTATGAATTCTCAAAAGATATATTATACACACACACTAACTACCCCTATTTTTATTTTTATTTTCTAAAGGGAGGGGTGGTTAGTGTAATTAGTTTAAAAGGAGGGGTACCCTGTATATTATGGTTAGTAATTGTATCAAGTTAATTCCTGTAGAGAATAGAGGTCAGAGCATTTTATTGTGAGTCGTGTATATTGTGGAAATCTTGGGCCATAAATAAGCCAAACTCGGTCTGAGTTTATTTTTTTCATTTGTTTTGAGCAACTTGATCTTCGTTTGAACTGGGCAATGAATGTTCAGCCTTGGCTTGTGAACTGATTTATTGGCATGTTCTGGGCTTTGCTATGCTTTCTTATGTTCACTGAAGAAAGCTCAGACATAAATATTGTTTGTTAAAGCTTGTTCACGAAAAGCTACCTGTGCTTCAGGCTTATTGTTAGTCGTTTATGTGATTTTCCTATATTTTTTATAAATATTTTCTAACCTATGTAGAGTAAGGTATGTATGACTTGTTTAGAGTATAAATAATTCGAGCGAGGTACATTTAAATAGGGGTGAGCAACGGTTCGGTTCGGTCCAAACCGAACCGTTTTTATGAAAACCGAAATACCCGAAAACCGACTTTTACAAAACTGAAAACCGAACTGTATTTAGAAAAACCGAACCAAACCGAACCGAATTAAAAGAGTTTGGTTTTCGGTCGGTTCGGGTCCAAATTGAAGACTATGTCTTGGAGGTATCTCCTGAAAAAGAAGAAAAATCAAGAAACTCAACTCCTATATCAACTCTATTTTGGTAATACTTCCGGAAATTAAGGTTTCAAAAGTATATTCATTAAAAAAATGTCACATTTTCTCAAAGTTCCATCAGTATAGTACACATTGCATGAATTAGTATATAAATAATTAGTAAATGGCCAACCTCCAGCAATATCGTGCACAATAGCCATCTTGACCAACCTGCAAAAGGAAGAGTGAAAAAACACTAATTGCAAAAAAAAAAAAAAAATCGATTTTTAATAGAAGGAAAGAAAAAGCCCTAACCTGTTCCGATCGGCGCCAAAAACGTCGACGATGACAAGGGCTCACACCCATCCTATACATGTGGTCCGCCACCGAATCTGGGCTCTCCACCCTACTACGCAGAGAGTGAGGAAGTTGATGTCGGCGGTGGGGGGAGGAGAAGGGAAAGGAGGATTCGCCGGTGGACTTATCGGAAGGAATGATTTTAAGTGCTTTGGAAGAGGAAGAGGAGAATACTCAGTTTGGGAGAGGCAGCGGCAGAATGGAGTATATGAGAGAGAAATTAGGCTTAGATAACTTATACAAGTAAAAGGATAAATTAGTAATTTTAGGTTTAATATTTGGTTTTCGGTTCGGTTCAGTAACCGAAACCAAAAACCGTGAACCGAACCAAAATCTATAATTTTCCAAATCCTGAACCGAATTTCGAACCGGTTAAGAAAAAACTCGAACCGATTATCAACTTCGGTTCGAATCGGTTCGGTTTACGATTTTAAACCGTGAATTGCTCATCCCTACATCTAAACCAGTTTGTGTTCAATAATCATGCTTAAATTCAAGTGTGATATTAATGGTGCCATCATCATGCCATCCTTGCTTTTCATCAAGAGCTATATATATATATATATATATATATATATATATATATATATATATATAACCTGAGCTCAGCTTTTATTAAGGTACACCTTGTTGGATTGTATCTCATTTCCGGTTGAGCACTCAAAAGGTGGGTGACAATGGAGTTGGTAATTTAGTCCCACGTCGGGTAGGAGGCGGGATCATGAGGTGTAGATAATTGGGATTGGTTCAGGCCTTACATGGGAATTTTCTTTTAAGGCATATGGGCCCAATCCAATATCGCATCTCATGGGCCAACTCCGGTTCGGGTTACACCGCGTTCCCAACAAGTGGTATCAGAGCCCAAGGTTACGGAGTGGTTTGAGCGGCTCTAATTGGTTCGAGACGGATAGTGCTGAACGTTCATGGATTATACGAGCTCTTCTCAATGTGGAGTAGGAGCATCAACTACACGAATTGGCTTTAAAGGTGGATCTGACGAGTCCAAGGTGGAGCAAGACGTTGTGGTTGGCACACAATGGTGGTGTGGATGAACGTGTCAGGTTTGGTTCTGTGGTCAAAATGATCGAGATGATAATATGTTGGATCTCCTAGGGTGCTCGGCTAGCGGGAACGAGCAAAGGTAGCCGGGGTATGTTAAGGTTGTTCGGCTAGCGAAAATGAGCTAAGGTGGAGATTGTTGGATTTTATCTCGTTTCCGATTGAGCGATCAAAAGGTGGGTGACAATGGAGTTGGTAATTTAGTCTCACGTCGGGTAGGAGGTGGGATCATGAGGTGTAGATAATTGTGATTGGTTCAGACCTTACATGAGAATTCCCTTTTAAGGCATATGTGTCCAATCCAATATCGCACATCATGGGCCAACTCCGTTTCGGGTCACACCGCGTTCCCAACAGGTGTTGGGAACACGTGCGCTCTAATACCACGTGTTGGGAACACGTGCGCTCTGATACCACGTATTGATCGCGTATCGAAAGGAGCGCTTGCCAACCCACCTGAGATGGCAAACCAATCTACGAGCACAAAGCACAGATGAAGACAAGTATATGGCTGTGACTACGTCTCTTGGACAAATCATAATCTTTATAACTCAGATAAAATTACAAGATTGCAAAAAACTAATGTTGAAACCCTTTGTCCTAATAGATTCAACCCCCTCACCACACTCAAGAAGAAAAGCAGAAGATTACAATTGAAATCACTCACCAACCCGTAACAATCTCCCTAATCGAAGTTGACGACTCCTCGATTAGATCTCCTTCTTCCTTCTGTCTTGGATGACGAAGTCCTAAGAGCAAAGCACGAGATTTCTATTAGATTTTCTGTGGACGAGCACCCCGAATCTCCAACTTGTGCTTCTCCTTTGTGTCTCCACCCTCTTCCCTATTTATAGGATACGAAACCTATTTTAGGTTTAGGAAACCCTAAAAATAGCCAACCATAAGATCCAGCCGTCCATTAGCATCCAACGGTCCAAAATATAACATAAAAACTCCAAAATCCGAGCCGTCGCCGCCGACACCGAACTCGGACCGAGTTCGGCTCGAAGGTTCTGGAACACTACACCGAGTTCGGCCCGAACTCGGCCAGGGACCGAGTTCGGACCGAACTGTCCCCTTCAGCAGACTTGATTCCCAACAATCTCCCCCTCTATTCTGATGAGAGGTGTTGGCTCCATGGCTCCTCAACTGGAATCCATGCCTGTCGTCCCGCGACAGAAATCCTGCTCTCCCATGCCACCGATCTTCGATCCCCAGAGTTGCTTTGCATCTTCCGTCATCTCCAGCTCCTCGACCGTCACGTCGACGTTAGTTGCCATGTGTAGCACCTTCTGCACTACTGGGATCCTGACGATATCGATGACACGGCCAAGACCGAAGTCCCTGACGATCATCCTCACCGTGAGTCTTGGCTGCATGTCCCCGACTTCTGTCTTCCACCGGAACGTATTAACGTTCTGACGAGCTTCTTCACCCTTGGCTAGCCCAACCAAGCGGACGGTGCGTTTCTTCCGAGATTTGAACTCTTGAATCTGTCCACCTTCGTGTCCGAACTTGAAGCTCCCCCATACACATGCGTCCTCGAGCAGAACATCACGCACTGTGCATGTCGTCGATGACCCACAACTTTTCATGAACTGTATGAATGATGATGCTCCTGCCTAAGATTGAGTTTGCTGCAAACCTTGATCTCCTCCTTGGCCTCGAACTGCTGAAAGCAATGTCGTTCCGTGAAGCTTTGGTAAACCACCCGTCGCTAAAACTGGATCCGTAGAACAACTCCCACCTGGAGACCGACCAGCTGTCATGGGACCGACAGACTGACCCTCAATCTTTGACTCATCACCATTCCTCGCTTTGTCTCGATGAACCGAATTCTCTGTATCCCTCAAAGTATCTCAAAGCCCCTCCAAGACAAGTTTTCGACGATCCACCTTTTGTCGAATACCCCTCGAGCCTCCATCCGATGTCTGTGGCCTGTCTGTACACCTCAGCGGCTTGAGCCTGTACATGTCATAACACAAATCTCCTCGAGCCAGCTGCTGGGAACCCTTCGTAAGCATCCAATCTGTGTCCCCAAACAAACTGCGATAACCATCATCCGCCAGCCTCCCTACCGAAACCAAGTTGTAGCGCAAACTCGGTACATGTCGCACATCCTTGAGAACGAGCTTCTCACCAAGCTCCGTTGTCAAGTGCACATCACCGATGCCTACAACTGCAGCCGTCCCCTTGTTGCTCATCTTCACACGTCCAAACCTGCCACCGCGGTATGACGTGAAGATCCTCCTGTATGGAGTGGCGTGATATGACGCCCCCGTGTCCATGATCCAGTCGTCATCATGCCACATGCCACAAGGTTCCTCTGCGTCGATTGCTGCGATGATGAGATCTCCCATAGCCGTGAGATCCTCCTGATCATCTTTGCCTTTGTCCTTCTCAGCTTTGAACTTCATGCAATTCCTCTTGATATGACCCCTTTCGCCACAGTGATAGCAGCCCTCCTTGCGGTCCACAGTCGCAAGATCCCGAGAACTCCCTCCTGTCCTCGCCTGTGACTTGGGTATTCCCTTCCCGTAGGAAGCCACCAGAGCGGACTCCTGCGACGCTTCCACTTGCTTACGCCGGACCTCTTCATTCAACAAGCTGCTTTTGACTGCCTCCATCGTGACAAATCCGTCAGGAGCGGAGTTGCTCACCGACACCACCAACGTCTTCCAGCTTTTCGGCAGAGAACTCAAAAGCAGAAGGGCCTGAAGCTCATCCTCAATCACCATCTTCATTGCAAAAAGCTGATTGATGATGCCCTGAACCTCGTTCAGATGTTGTGTCACCGGTGCACCCTTCGTGTACTTCGAGTTGATGAGTTGGCGAATCAGAAACGCTTTGTTGTCAGCCGTCTTCCTTTCGTACAACGAATGCAGCTTCTCCCACAATGCTTTTACAGAATTCTCCATGGACACGTGGTGAAACACCGAGTCGTCCAACTATTGGCGGATGAATCCAACAGCCTTCCGATCCGGCCGTTTTCAGTCATCAACACCTTTGTCCGTCGGCTTTGCGCTGTCGCCCTCCAACGGACCATGCAAGTCCTTGCACCCGAGTAGATCTTCCATCCTTGGCTTCCAAATCGCCCTGTTTTTTCCTGTGAGGGTGATCATACGAGTGTTCATCTGCTCCGTAGACATAGTTGTACCTTCCCTCTCGAGAAGAACCTGGTTCTGATACCACGTGTTGGGAACACGTGCACTATGATACCACGTGTTGATCACGCAGCGGAAGAAGCGTTTGCCAACCCACCTGAGATGACCAATCAATCTACGAATACCAAGCATAGATGAAGACAAGTATATGGCGGTGACTACGTCACCTGGACAAATCCTAACATTTATAACTCAGATGAAATTACAAGATTGCAAAAAACCAATGTTGAAACCCTTTGTCCTAATAGGTTCAACCTCCTCACCACACTCAAGAAGAAAAGTAGAAGATTACAATTGAAATCACTCACCAACCCGTAGCAATCTCCCTAACCGAAGTTGACGACCCCTCGATTAGATCTCCTTCTTCCTTCTGTCTTGGATGACGAAGTCCTAAGAGCAAAGCACGGACTTTCTCTTAGATTTTCTGTGGACGAGCACCCCGAATCTCCAACTTGTGCTTCTCCTTTGTGCCTCCACCCTCCTCCTATTTATAGGAGGAGAAACCTATTTTAGGGTTAGGAAACCCTAAAAATAGCCAACCATAAGATCCAGCCGTCCACTAGCATCCAACGGTCCAAAATTTAACATAAAAACTCCAAAAGCCGAGCAGCCGCCGCCGACACCGAACTCGGACTAAGTTCGATTCGAAGGTTCTGGAACACCATACCGAGTTCAGCCTGAACTCGGCCAGGAACCGAGTTCGGACCGAACTCTGCCCCCTTCAGCAGACTTGATTCCCAACACACCTAAACCAGTAATGTAATAAGATTGTATTTTCTAACGGTTCATTACTTGATAAATGATGAAGCACTTTGCTTTACATGTTACTCTTTGGGTTTTATGATAGTTCTTGTCTAGGACTTGAAATGACTGCATAGTTTTTTTTTTTTTAATATCTTAAAGTTTCATGCACTCTGCCTTCCATATTCATAACAATTGGCTAAAATAGTTGCTATTTGTTTTACGTAAGTGGATAAATTCTAGTCTTTCTTAAAATCTTGAAACGAGGTTGCAGTTTCTGTTAGATTTGTTTTGCCTATGATGATCCAAAGTAGAATTAAAATGCTGCTCAAGTGTGATTATTTTCTTACAATTTTGATGATTTATGGATATATAAAATAAAAAAACTTGATTAAATGCTTCTCAATATTGTTAAACATCAAGATGGGACTAGAGTGTGTATGTGGGTGTGTTGGAGCATTAATTATTATAGCCCCTTTCTGTTTGCAGATTCTAACCAGGAAAAGATTGTTGAGGAGGGTGGTTTGGATGCTCTTCTTATGCTTTTAGAATCAACAGAAGATTCTACAGCAATTCGAGTTACTGCCGGTGCTATTGCTAATTTAGCAATGAACGGTACTGACTGAATGCATATGCCTCCGCTTGCTCTTTCTTGTTTGGTGAATTTATTTTCTAATGCAATATCATGATCTATTGTGAAGTGCAACGCTTCAATTCAGTTTATTAAATTATCAAGATGTCAAAATATGAAATTGACAACTCCAATCTGTATTCTGGTATACATCTTCATTGGTATCCATAGGAAATGAAAAAGAGACCCAGATCTGAAAATTGCATAGCTCAAATAGACTGGTGGGAAGGCAGTTGATAACAATTCTCTACACCTAAGATTCTTTTGAAAATTTATAATTGTAGAAGAATATAGTATGCTTTGCATCTAATTTTGGATTAATATGCTATTTGGGTCTATTAGATTTAATCCAATTCTTCTTCTATATTTATAGAATAAGTCAAGAACCTATGACATATTGGGTTTCATATTGAGCCTATGATCTATATTTGTATTCTTGACTTATTAGAGGCTTCCATATTGGTTTTCTTGAGTTATTATAAATGAGAAGAAACTTCTCTTTGGAGAGTATGCTGGTTATTCCTATAATTTATTCTTCTCTATAATAATAGGAAACCTTCAAACTGTCATTAGATTAGAAGATGAGAAATCAATATTTCACGATTAGATTAAATTGCATGGCTGTGATATGTTATATTATTACATAGTGATTAAGGAACCTTCAAAGTGCCATTATAATTTTACCAATTTGATTATATTATACTACTATATAAAGATTCTACACCCTATAGACCTATTAAATTAAATGAGATTATGCCATTTATGATTTATTTTTATATTTATTTATTTAGAATACCATTTATATTTCTTCTTCGACCAACTATTTCTTTCGCCAAGGATACATGCATGTTATGTGAAGTGTAGGAAACCAAAATATCATGATTTCCTCGCTCCCGCTTGCTATATCCTTCCATGCACTACTCCATCAATGACATGACCGACATCACCACTTGGACTAAAGAGGAGTGACATGGCCGACTTCACTGCTTGCACACGGAGGATTCAGACATCTTGCCGGTGGGCTCGACCTAGATTGATCAAATAGTTCGAAAAATAAATAAATAACATCTTCTCAAGTCCTCTTTGATATCTACTCCAACACTCTCTGTCCAATGTGATCTTAACATGAACTTTTTTTGATGTCACCGTTGAGTAGTTGGCTCAACTTAATGAATTTACTTCATTAGAGTGGTGTAGAATACATATTAATAGGCAAGGGTGTTCTCCCCTTATGTTTTTCCAATGTGAAACAAAACTAAGAGCAAAACTAAAAATACTCTAGGCCATACAAGAAATAATAACTAACTTCTACACCCCCCACAAGCTGGAGCGTAGATGTCGAGAGCTCCTGGATAAGAAGTGAAAATAAAGTGGTGAGGCAATGCCTTGGTAAGAAAGTTGGCAGTCTTTGACGTAGAAGGAATATGTTGGAGTTGAAACTCGCGAAATTTGACTTCCCAATGAAGTGACAATCGATCTCAATATGTTTGGTGCACTCTTGGAACAATGGTTTTTTAGCAATATGAATAACAACCTAGTTATCACAGTAGACAACCACATGAGAGGAAGGAGCAACACAAAGATTTGTAAGCAAACTCTTAAAACATGTTAGTTCGGAAATCGTATAGGCCATCGAACAATACTCAGCAGAAGAACGGACAATACCGATCTATTTCTTGCTTTGCCAAATCACAAGTTTGCCACCAAAATAAGTGCAGAAGTCACTCGTAGAATAGTAGTCATCTACTAGACTTGCATAATCAACATTGACATAAGCGGTTAGGGAGAGAAGAGGAAGGCTAATTAACTAGTCATGGCCATGAGATTTATTTAGGTAGTTAATAATACGCTTAACAACCTAAAAATGAGATACCTGTGAAGAATGCATATAGTGGCTCATAATACTAACAACAACAAAAAATGTTTGGGCGGGTGATAGTCAAATATATCAGCTACCCAACAAGTCGCCGATAGTAATTAGAATTGGGTAGCAACGAGTCAGAAGCAGAACCAAGAGAGAACAATTGGCATCCGTAGGAGTATCGACTAGCTTACTCCTAAATAGTCAGCATCATGCAAAAGACCTATACTATACTTCCGTCGAAATATCAACGAAGATCCACGTAATGTTCTTTGATCATAGAAATCCCGACAATATCATCACCATTTATAAAAATATCATCAACATAAACCAAGAAAATCACCCTCCCCTGTTGCTGGCGATGAGTAAATAAAGAAAAGTCAACACTACTCCGAGTAAAACGAGTTAACTGAACCACCTGACTGAATTTATCAAACAAAGCACAAGGATACTACTCAAGACTTTAACTAGACTTGCATAAATGACAAAAGAGAGTCCGATGTAGTTTCAGAGCTAGAAGGCTGCTACATGTACACAGTTTCATTCAAATCACTATTGAGAAGTATTTTTGACATCCAATTGATGTGAGGGTCCGTCTCAGTGTACACCAAAAGAAATAAACACATGAACATTATTATATTTTGCGATGGAAGAAAATGTCTCATTATAATCAAAATCATACTGTTGAGTAAATTCTTGAGCAACAAGTCGCACTTTCAAGCGCTCTACTGAACCATCTGGATTATGTATAATGAAAACATCTACCGACAACTAAACCGTGAGTGGTAAGGTAGGAGGTACAAATACAAATTACCATTACACCAAAGGGACTTTATTTATTCATCCATGACGGTCCGCCACCAGGATGCTAGGGTGCCCTTATGTACAGAAGGTGTGAAAACAAAAGAAAGAGAACACACAAACTTGTATAGTATAGGAGTCAAATGATGGTAACAAACAAAGATAGAAATGTGATGCATAATTCTTACAAAGTGCAATATGAAGATCATCCATAGTAGGGATATCATCAGTAGGGTCAGGCAGTCCGTGAGTATCTTGGCGAGACCTGTTTATGGTTACGGGTAGGTGGTGGTGGTGCTAGTGTAGTGGAGGAAGTATGTGGTGATGGTGGCGGAGATGATCTATTAACAGGAACATATGGACATGGAGGCTCTATAGAGGTGGTGGGGTACTGGGTGGAGTCAAGAAAGACTAATCCTTAAGAAAAGTGACATCAACCGAACGAACAAGTTTCCTATCAGAAGGAGAACAACAGACGTCCTTTCTGAGTACGAGAATAGTAAAGAAAGAGATACTTGGCTATACGGGTATCCAATTTATCAGATGATAATAGTAACGATAAAGTTCTAATAGAGTTAAGAGTAGAAAGTATGATGTATGATACCATGTGAAGCACTCGTATCCTAAGAATTATTGCTTGTATACTCACAAGCATTATCAGTTCGAATGATGTTAATGATGGTAAAATTGAGCACAAGTATCAACCACAAAGGAACGGAAAATACACATTATTTCAAAACAATCACGAAGTAGATAAAAGTAAGTCATACGAGAATGATCATCAATAAAAGTAGGAAAATATCAGAAGTCGAATAAACTAGTAGTTTTATAAGGTCCTCAAATATCAAAGTACACTAGAGAATAAGAATCATTAAGTCGTGAGAAAATGTAGAGCGACGTTGTTTTCTGAATATATACTTCACAAGAAAACTGAAAAAATTAAATTTAGGAGCACTTTATGTAGAATAGGTAATGGAGCATGCCTTAAACGTTGATGTCAATGAACAAAAGAAGTTGCCATGATATGTTGTGGAATGTCCACAAGATACAAGCCAATAACTTCTTGCCTATACCAATAACGACCCGTGTTTAAAGTTCTTGTATCACAAAAGAATAAGGGGACAAAGTTATGGAACAATTATGATCTCAAGTAAGATGACTAACATAAACAAGATTAAAATGTTATCCATGAGCATTAAGCATAGATTAAAGCTGAAGAGTAGGGTGAGAGGAACAACTTTAGATGCACGAACCAGGGTGGTCTCCCTATTAGCTATTGTAATGAACTTAAGAAAACTACCATCTCTACACCGCACTAGCCGAGGGTTAACATGAGTGGTAGCATCATAATCAACAATCTAAGAAGAACTACTAGTAATGCATCCTATTGGTGCCGAAGACGATCCTTAATAAAGTAGATCGATTTGAGCTTCTATGACATCTCCTTCGTGGTAGATACATATAATAATGTTCGATAACAAGCAGTCTCCATAGAATTAAGCATCTAAAATTGAACTCGATTGTCATCACGTAACCAAGTCTCATAAGAATTAGTCGAGGATCCTTTGTCAAATGGTATGATAAGCCCTTAATCTCGAGGGTATACCAAATAGAATAAGCCTACTCCAGAAAATTGGTATGTCTTCTCAGTGAAATAGTAGTAAGATGGAGCTCGTTTCGAGGCTCATAAAGAGTGGCACGATAGACAAGGAAGTTCCCGAAGTAGAACACAAGAAAACCAAAGCAGTAGAAGAAGAACCGAAAATAGTCGTCATAAAGACACAAAAGTAAAATCACCAAAGAAGAAAACACCAAAGTGGAAGAAGAAATGTTACCAAAGAGCACACACCAAATCGCCAACAAAAATCACTTCACCAATACAACCGTCACAAACACCAACATCGAAACAATCACCGGGAACACAAGTCCATACACCTTGATAGCACAAGCCCATAAGATAATGGCAAAGGAGATCCATATAAAAGGGCAAAAATACCAAAAAGAATCAAGTAAAGGAAGGCAAAGTTGTTGGATTTTTTAATAGGCAGAAAAGAAAATTCAAACGAGAGGACAAACTCTAACCAACAGCCCTAGGTGGAGGCTAGAGCCAAACTTTCGACGAGTAGGCAGTCGGAGAAGAAGCAGCAAGGCTGTAGCATAGACCATAATGGAGTGATGAGGTGTCTAGGTGGCCAAAGACTCCCGTCGAATTATCCAGAGGCCACGTGAAGGGCCAGCGAGGAGGTTGGAGGTGTTAGCAAGGGTCGATGAGTGGTTTGGGTCTTCGCCATAGGAAGGCAAGATGACAGTTGTTATGGGGAGTCATGGGCAGCAGGAAGATACTGCGTGGAGTCATAGGCAGTATTGAGATCTCGTGGAGATTTGTGGAGGCTCTGATCTAGGGTTGTGGGGCGCCACGAATGGAAAAGAAGATGTTGGTTGCAGGATTAGGGTTTTGGTTGTGGTGAGGGGAGAGGAAGAAGATGAAGATGAGTTAAGATTCTGGCGAGGTTCCGTCAAGGTGGTGGCTAGGGTGGAGATAAGAAACTAGGGTTTTGAAATTTAGGAGGGGAGAGAAGTGAAAATCCGAAATTTGATTTAGAAGAGCTAGCTTCAAAGAGGAACCATGCTCTGCTACCATGTTGAAAAATTGGCTCAACTTAATGGACTTAATTCATTGAAGTGGTAGAGAGTACATATTTATAGGCAATTGTGTTCTATACTTATGTTTTTCCAATGTTAGACTAAACTAAGAACAAAGCTAGAAAGACAATAGGCTATACAAGAAACAAGAACTTATTAACTTATGTATTAATGATTACCACCGGTAAATGTCGCTCACTATGCGTCGACCACTATTTTTCTACTACACGTCAAAGAGTTCTAATCGAGCACAATCTGATGGGTGAATTCGTGGCAACTGTGTGTTCCCGCCAAGCTTTTGCCGTGACTAGGCATCTAGAGAATTGCATTGAGCTTGTGTAGTGTGGTGAGTGTATTGTATGGGTTTGTGGCTCCTCCCTTGGCTAGTGTAGTAGCACCGAATTAATATGCAGAGGTTCTGGTTGCAACCTATGACATGAAACTGATGCCCAGTTTGAGAGAGTAGGGCGTGAGGCCAAGTATGTAGGAGGAAGGAGCTCTTGATAAGGAAGAATACACGAAGACTATGGTGAGTCCGGCAAATAAAGATAGGAAATTTTGATATTTTCTTGTTAAAAAAATCTAGACCATTGTTTGTAATCCAAGGCCATTTTCTCATCTAAGATGAGGTTTCTCACATGATCATCTTCTCATCACCTTATATGTGAGTGTATATATAATGAAAAGGTAAGCAATTATTGATGTAATAAATATAAATAATTACAAGAGTACATCACTGTCAATCAAAATTACAAATCTAATCTGCTAGACACTTGAATTCTACTGTGTGAGGAAATCTTCATCCTGCACTTCATCAGCTCTCATGATTCTTTGCAGAAGCCACTGAGGTCTTACGTATTCTTTGCTGAAATATCTTCTATTCCTTTGCTGCCACACATGCCCATATGGATGCATTAAGGATATGTCTTGCAAGAAAGTATTCTAATCCTAGGGCTCTATACCCAAGAATGCTAGACACTTGAATTCTAGTGTCTGAGGAAATCTTCTTCCTGCACTTCATCAGTATTTGAATCTCTTATGATTCTTTGCAGAAGCCACTGAGGTCTTACGTATTCTTTGCTGAAATATCTTCTATTCCTTTGCTGCCACACATGCCATATAGATGCATTAAGGATATGTCTTGCATATGGCATGTGTGGCAGCAAAGGAATAAAAGAGATTTCAGCAAAGAATACGTAAGACCTCAGTGGCTTCTGCAAAGAATCATGAGAGAGATTCAAATACTGATGAAGTGCTGAAAGAAGATTTCCTCACCTCATACAGTAGAATTCAAGAGTATATATATATATAGCCCAAGTAGGAGTGTGAGGCATCCCCATAGGCTTGGGTTCAAGCCTTGGAGGAAGCATTTAATTCCCAAGTGTAGGAATTAAATGGTGCATCCATTTGCCGGCCATGCGGTCTGGGTTGGCCATTAGGTTGCCAAAATTGTAATAAAAATTACAATTTTCGATATATATATATATATATATATATATATATATATATATATATATATATATATATATATATATAAAAGAAGCCAAGGATCTCTAGCTCAAGTGGTTAGAGTGAGGCATATCCTCCCAAGAGGTTGCTGGTTCAAGCAACGGGGAAAACACATTTTATTTCGGAGGAATAAATGTGAGTGCGGACTGGATGCGGGTGCGGTGCGATGCAAGTACGGTGCGGGTGAGGGTATTCGGACGGGAACTGGGGTCTTCGGGCCAGGAGTCTGTAACACAATTATCTTGTTCCAAAATATATATATAAGAAGAAGAAGAAGAAAGGAACATTATTGTTTCCCTTTGCAATTTTGATTCCCTTCACCATTGTGTCTTTCCTAACTCACCATATTTCATCTTCATTTCCGATCCTGACATCCACTTCCAGGCACCAGATCTCTCTTTCTCTCTCCCTCTCTCTCTTTATCTCTCCCTCTGTGTCAATGAATTTTTTCTCTCATTTGGCCTTCACCGCCCTATGATGCCTTAATAAGCTTGCTTTTGCTTTAAATACACCAATCTACAAACTCTTTTTGAGCAACAAAAGTTGGGGAAAATACATTTCATGAATTAGAAAATCTAAAAGGAAACAAATGGTTGCCAATAACTTTATCTTATCCAATGCCTTGCTATCTTACCAATGTTTCTCCTTTATTTACAATATTTATAAGTTCGCAGTTAATCGATTACGGATCCCCCCATCTAGCTTTTGTTGTTTGAATCTTTATGAAGAGCAGCAACACACCCATGCATCATTTTTCACTTCCTCTTTAAAATATAGTTGAGTGCTCACCCACTTGTAGAGATTAGGTTTCACATTTCTTATAATACGTCTAGTGAACCTATATTTCCAATTTATTTGATAATGCCAGCTCTGATAGCCCTATTAAGGTTGCATGACACAAATTCCCTGTACATATCATGGAAGCTTATTGATTGGTTCTAATGATAGTTGCTACTTATTTCCAATTTACTAGATGACTGAATTAGTTATATTTCACCTATCATGCCTGGGCCAGGATCAACGATATTTAAAATGAAATCATTTTTAAGATTTTAATTTTGTACATTTTCAAACTTTATGAGTGATCAAGGTTCATTTTATAGATTTTGTATTGTTTCATGTAATAGCGCATTTGTCAAAAACTTGGATTTGGCTAAATGTGGCCATTGTCATTAGGCCTCACCATTACGAGATGTAGAAATTTCCTGTTTTTTTTTTTATCCTTCGTGCATATACAGGAATGTCATTCCTTTTCACTCTCTCGGTTAATGTGTCATAGAGATGAATGCAATTGCCTATAGCAATTGTTTTATCTTATTCTATAATATGTTATTAGCCTTTGCCCTTACGAGATGCAGAACTTTCATTTTTTTTTGTTCTTTGTGCATATGTGGGAATGTTATTCCTTTTCATTCTTTGGTTTAATGTGTCATAGAGATAAATGCAGTTCCCTATAGCAACCATATCATCTTATTCTATATATAGACTCTAAATAGTCTAAGGGAGAACTTGGAGGGTGCTCCTTAGTTGTGCATGAGTTTAAACTACATAGCCGAAAGGTATGTCCAGTACCCACCAACTTGTTCTCCAGGTTTTATGGCATGACACTCGTGCTAATAGCTGCCATTGCTAGGAATTTGGCGCCAACATGGATGGTTTACGCCAGATCGACAACTAGTCATAAACACATTGTCAATTCTCTTATTGAGCTTCCTAATGCTCCATTGCCGAACCCATACTGATGGGAGAAGTCTTGCATGGTGATGATATTGATGAAGAATAATAGTATAGTTTATGAAATATCTATGTAGAATCCACTTTGGCTGGTAGGGAGGTAGTAAAGCTCAGATGTAAGTGTAGTTATGAATCTTTTGATTGGAAACCATATACCTAGAATGTACTAAGTTTATCTTGTCATATGATAATATGACTCATAGTGAGATTTAAGGTTCACTACATTGTCCAATCACAATACTAATTCAAGATTTTGATATGGGTTAGACTTCTTTGGAAATTTTCAAACTACCTTCACATATGGTTTACACCATGTTGATTATGTACTATTTTCTCTCTCTTGTGCAGTATGTGAAGAATTGATTTAGCTTTTGTTTGCTGTACTACAATTATTTAATACCTGTGGTGTATGGTCTTCAGGATCGAATCAAGGATTGATAGTGAGCAAAGGAGGTGCACGCTTATTGGCAAATATAGCATCTCAAACAGATGATTATCAAACGCTTCGGATGGTTGCTGGAGCAATTGCAAATTTATGTGGAAATGGTACAGTACTCTTCGCCTAAAACTCTTGTCTGATAACCAATGAATGATTTCATGTTAGTTTATGCGCTTACTTTCATATTTGATTCTTTTTGTTGGCTATTGTTCTTTTCCAACAATGATTTTTTTTTTTTTTTTTTTTTTTTTTTTGTATTTTCTCTCTGCTGTATAGTTTGCTATAATTTAGAAAAGTAAGATTCATCTAATATTGCTTCAGCTGGTGTACAACTTTATAGCTATTTAATAAGCTATCTAAAGAATAATTCACACCCCTCCCCCGGCCCCTTCCTCATAAAAGGATAGCAGCACATTATCTGATCTGATTGTGGCATGAAATGGACAAGTTTTGTGATTTAAGATGTGTCCTAGTTATGCATCATGCTTAAATGGTATAGTTATGCATCATGCTTAAATGGTATTTTATTGGAGTGACAAGAAGAAATGGGTTTTGCGCCAGTACCTGAGACTGGCAGATTATGCAACTATCAGATTTGGGGATGATTAGTATACAAGTAAATGGAAATTAAAGCGCTGAAGAGGACACTAGGGAGATAATTAATTTAAAAGACTTTATACATAAGGATCGAGTATGAAAAGAAATAAATATGATGAAATGGAGGACTTTTAAGTTCTTGGTCATGATTTGAAGGAATTGTCAACAGAAGCCTACAGAAAGGGAAGAGGTGCTAAACTTAGGGCTTCTGTACCTACAAGAAGATGTTTCGTTTTCTTCCTCAAATCTTGGCTGTCTCCTTCCATCGTCTCCAACAACAATCCCCCTCTGGACAAAGTTTCTGCATCCTCCCCTGCACATGAATGTTGTTTTTCTGGTGTCATGGAGGATTCCGAGGATCCCCTACAGTTGGTAAAAAGAACTAATGTATGACTGGATAAGGGAAAAGTGTTGTGCTCTAGCTGGATCAATGTGCATATGCATTACATTAGGCTTTTACCCAAGCCATCATCTATGTAACTACATTGTCACCAATCTTGACTGATGAACCTTGCCCTGCAGACTCAACTTATGCATCTCCTCTAATGTGACCAAGTAAAGGGAAAATGGGTTCATGGAATTCAGTAGTAGAAGTTTTTAACAAAGCTCCAGTTTCCGAGACATATAAAATGCATCATTTAAAAAAATTGATGCCTACTTGTGGCATATTGTTCTTTACTTTACATCTGGAAGTGCATATTTGGAATAATATACACTTTATACATGTTGACATGTTTATATACTCAATTTTTAGTTCCTAATGTCGTTATGGCCGTCATGAATTATCTTTGCGCTCCTTTTTTCAACAGAATTATCATGTCAAAATGATTGAAGTATTTTGCAGAAAGACTACATCTAATGCTGAAAGAGGATAGTGGCATCAAGTCACTTTTGGCAATGGTCAAACATGGCAACGCTGATGTCATTGCTCAGGTTGCAAGAGGAATAGCAAATTTTGCAAAATGTGAATCTCGAGGTGTTCATCAAGGTTAGTCTGCTTTCGTCTTGATTTGCTGTCTAGAATGAGCTTATGATTTTATGTTAATAATGTGAACAAGCCTCAAAAAAATTCAGTGTTAGCCCAGCTTGTCCCAAAGTCTAAATCAGATATTGAAACACCTGTAAGCTACTTCACTTGGAGGTAGCTACGGAAAAGTTATATATGTAATTTCAACATAAATAACTTGAGTATTAACCATTTCACTAGCATGTGTAACTTTAGTGCAAGATAGAGGTAATATTTAGCAAGCCCATTTGTATGTTCATTAACAGGCATTTCTGGGATCTAGCGTGCTTGACTACCATACTGTTATTATGTCTAAAGTAGGAGCCAACTCTTTAATAGTGATGCATAATGGTGATCAAGGATTGAATGGCTGATCTCACCCCACAAAGGAAGTAGCTTGGCACGACTATGTTACTGGAATAACACGATCCACAAATAATAGCTTGGCATGACTAAGTTACTTGCTAGTAGATGTGCAAAATAAGTGTTTTCTTTAGAAATAAGGCTATCTCCATACTTTAAATCTAAGTTTTGGAGTTGGGACCTTATCATTACGAAGGGACGCTCTGAACTACTAAGATATTTCTCCTTTAGCAGAAGAAACAAACAAAACCTTGGTCCGTGAAACATACTTACAAAATATATTCTCCTTTATTTTATGATCCTACTTGCCAAATGGTATATTTGCATGTGTTGAGAGTTTCCCTTGTCAGACACTTTAGAAGGATGACAGATGGGTCTCACATGTTTTTACTGAATTTCATTTTGTAAGGTTGATACTTGAAATGTAATCTTTCAATGGATGTCCCTCAGAGGTCTCTCTGAAATGTCATTTCCACGGCATGTCATGGTGGTATTATCATGGAACTGCATTGGATGTAATATTGCAGTCATATTTTATGGAAATTCATTGGAAGTAGCCCATGTTTTTCTACATAAAGATTCCAAAATTTGGACACTATAAATTTCTGAAAAAATTGAAAACACCATGTTAGCATGAACTTGTTCCTTAACATGATAAAGACTGACTTGGTTCTGGAGTGGACACTGACTCTTGAATTGCATGTCCATGCACCAAATGTTTCTCCTTCATTCTTGCAATGTTTAAGGTGGATGTCATGTTCCAGCTGTGATGAACATAGACTTGAATGAAGCTGCCTTTGTCTAAGCCCCTAATTTTAAAACCATATTATAGACTCATTGTGATTTATGGTACTTAATTATATCCTGTTTTTAATTTCAATGAATGAATTGGATGTTTGGATGATTATTGGTTTGTATAAAAGAGGATTTATGGTTTAACTTTTACAATGGCAGGCATAACTAGATTTTGCTCATGCCGTTTTTTTCTGTCTGCATCCGATCTTATCATATGTTATATGAATATCCGTGCAACATAGAATTGTAGCAATGATGAAAAGTAGTCCTGGTTAGTGTATATATATATATATATATATATATATATATATATATATATATATATATATATATTGAATGAACTACTAATATATGTGGTATTTCCCTAAACTGAAGGGCACAAAACAGGGAAGTCACTTCTTATAGAGGATGGTGCACTCAGTTGGTTAATTGCCAATTCCACAGCATATTCAAGTTCAACAAGACGGCACATTGAGCTTGCTCTTTGTCATTTGGCTCAAAATGGTACATCTTCTACAAGAGTTTTGCTGCATATGTATTAAATTGGACATGATATATGGTCTATATTATAACTAAAAAATGGATCTCGTAGCTATTTTTGTACTACTTTAATCTTCAACTTTTCTTCAGCACTAAATGTTTTGTTTAACTATATCTATTGTGATCTTTGAAGAAAATAAAACGCAGATCTAGTTTGTGTCTCCCATTTCTTGTACATCATAACAAATCCATGCCCATGCTTAACTTGATGCAGTTTTTGTATCATCCTTCTTAATTATCCTTTTTAAGCCACTCTTGGTACATGGAATATTGCCAATGCATACCTCTTCCCTTGTATCTCTAGGTTGTTTCTGATCCATATGCCCATGTGTGTGCTCATGTTTGATGACCCTTTTTCTTGTATGTGCAGAATATAATGCTATCGATATTATATCAAGCGGGGGGATAAAGGAATTGGTGCGTATATCACGAGAGTCCCCAAAAGAAGATATGCGCAGCCTCGCAAAGAAAGCCTTGAATTCCAACCCGGCATATCTGGCAAAGATTGACAGATCATGACACCAGTATTATTGCGCGGCACATTCTTTTTATATGGGCAATTTGTAAAATTAGTTAGTGTAGTATAGGAGTATCTTGTTTGTAACTTATAGTTGATCTAAGAGAGTGACTACCAATCAACTGTGGACTTTATTAGCAAACCCTATTCCTGTGGCTGCCTAATATTATATCCACACCACCAACCCAGCCTGATATACTTTGCCTGGACTTGATTACTCTAATCAGGAATCTAGAAGCCCAATGTCATTTATAACCACCACTTGCTCATCTATGTGTGACACCTGGTGGAGGCCTCTGTTGCTTCTCTTCTATTGGTTCTTTCCACCAGGACAGCCTGCTAATTTCAATGTGATCTCTGGAGTTGATCTGCCAACCATAGAAAAATAAAAGTTTGAAGGATTTCTTTTTCACAGAGTCAATGCAAGTGATGACACTGATATCTTTGTTACTAGTTTTTTTTGTTTCAATTTAATTAATGGATGATATGTTTATTATAATGCTACTGTCATGTTTGTTAAATTGAAGATTCCATGACAAAGTTCTGATAGTAATAGGGGGAAGTTCTCTATCACATCAACTGGTTAAATATTATGTACATGTTTTCTTCATGTTGCCTGGACTCTGGACAGCTCCGTCCTTGTCGTGTACTGTATCACCCACCATGCAATTTTTGTGTGTAGTGAATCTCACTAAGATTATTGCAGGGCATGCATGCATTATTGCAGGTCATACAACTACTGCTGTCTGGAATATTTGAATGCCAATTTTGGAAAGAAATATTCATCATATTTGAGAAGTTTGAATTGCAAGAAGCTCAAGAATTTGCGGAATTTTTCTTGTTGGAAGGTGAAAATGGATACTTTGTGCATGTCTGGTGATTTTTGTGTGTTGGGGTCTGGTGAGTAAGTTTTGCTATGTCATGTACTTATAATTAACATGGCCAAATATTAAAGAAAAATCATCCTACTAACATTTGCATGATGCAAAGACTATTCCTAATTTCTTATTTCATGGATAATATATTTCTCATGAACCTAGTTACATACAATGTCTTGACCTGCATGGCTATATATGGTGGTTAGCTAGTCAATTATGTCATGCAAACAATCTTAGTTGTTTGGTAAAAGTGTTGAAACAAGACAATCATTGGCCTCCATATGATAACTAGTTTATATATCTAATGAAGGCATATGCGTGTTCAGTTACGCATGCGCTATCACAAATTAGAAAAATACCATGACAATTTAACCAAATATTTAGTTAGGTCTTTTACTTTTTAAAAGAATACTTATTGCTCACGCTTCTTCTTTTTTTTCTTCGTTTTTTCCCCAACTAATAACTCGTTGATTTCTTTTGACTATGTGTAGTCTTTCTAATAAATAGTATAGATTTGTTAATGCATGAGTCAAGGGTCATACATACAGCGAGCGATAACTGAAAATTAGTCAGGAAAAAGTAAGCGAGCGATCGTCACAATTATTTATGATGCTAATGTAATATTTCAAAGCTTGATGGACTTCTTCCTATCTCATTGAAAGTGAAAGGGAAGCGTACACTGAAACTAAACTTTGAAGGCAAAAAGTTCATAGGCCAATTAGTCCATCTTTGCTATATGGCTAGTCATTCAAATGTTCTAGAATAAATTAGGCAGTACCTACGCAACAAAGCTTGAACCCTTCGAAAGGAGTAGCCTTAGAATATAATTAAAATGACAGCAAAGTTTTACTCTGTGTGTGTGGTGGTGGTGGTGGTGGTGGTGGTGGTGGGTTTCAGTATAGCAGCTCACGTTCGTTTGCAATGCACACTTCCGTTGGATTGGACATGTGTTAGCTGTAGGAAGTATGGTTATGAAAGTAGAGGGATCAAACCGTGGCAGAACTAAATAAAATGGTAGTCCTGCTGCTATTAGTCCAAGACAAAAATAGTCATTTATAATTGGATTTTATCTCGAAAGAGAGAACAACAACAAAATTCTCATCCCAAGTTTTTGCAACGTTTGAATCATTTTCTTCCATTTTGTTGTCAAGAGGTTGTTTCCTCTCTCACTAAATGTTAAAATATTTTTTTGAAGGTTCATTTTAAATAATCTTAATACATAATGGATGGTGTATAGGAAAATTCAAGATGAGAGTAATGGACAGTCTAGGTCTATAAGAAATTAATATTTATATATTACGCGTCCCTTAAGACTCGCTAAAGCTTTTAGAAGTTTCTGGTGTTTGGGTGCAGTAGCACCATGGAGTTTAACATCGAATAGAAGAGATGACCACTGATAATAGCTGAATGGTTAAAAAGAATTCATATAGTTCAGAATACACTTCAACCCATGTGTCCGTCGGCACATGAGCCATGCATAGATCCACAAGAATTTTATCACTTGAAAATATTTGTCAAAATAGTTAATATGAATGTACTAACAAAATTTGTAGTATTTCATATATAAACGAAACAAAGTTTCTATTCACATCTGACGTACGAACCCACCTTTTATTGTGCACATATGTCACATACCTTCACTGTATGCTTCAACAGCATCAATTGAGAGAGAGATTATACTAAACTCGAGTGATCCTTGTGGTTACCGAGTAGAGATTTAAGATTTCGATTGGGTGACAGAAAATCAGTGGATCGAACTACGGAGACATATTATTATTTTTATTTATTAATGGTGGAAATTGAGGGACAGTGAATCCACAAGATGTGCAACACAATATACGTAAATGTTCCGTACGAAATGTCGGACCACATAAAAAAAAATTTGAGAGAGAGATGACAGAGAACACAAGTCATTAATTAAATGCGAGACAAAGTCCTAGAAGAGCAAGTTTATATTCGGATTTTTTTCTTTTCCGAAAAAAAATGGACGTCTTCAGTTCTGAAAAAATAATAATGTCGTGTGTAATGACATCTCAACAATAGCGCACTGTTCAGTTTTGACTCTCTAACTTAATATATTGCTTTTTTGAAACACTTTTAGTCAATTTTGATAAACATTGATACTATTTAGTAAAAAAAATTGCAATTTAAATACTTGTATTGCGAGATTTTTTTTTTGAAGTTGTCCCGATGTGCTTCAAAATTGACGAAAGATGTTTAAAAAAAATAATTTAGAAAATTAAAATATCAAAATTGAGCAGTAAAAAATTAAACTGCCAAAAATGTAATTAAAATATCATTAGAATAATCTAGACAATAAAATATTATCTCTTCAATGTTAAGTCTCCATAGTCAAAGAGGGTAGAAAAAGTAGGAATCATGAATATTTGAAAAAACATGTTGTCGTGTGTGTGTGGTAACTATGTTAGCATGTAAATGACACTCTAAAATGTACTACGGGGCCGTTTGGTTAAGTTTTGGAGACTTGTGAATGAATTTTGGATTCATTATTCATGTTTGGTATGTTTAAAATTGAAAATTGGGAAGAATATGTTAGTCCTGAGGTTTAATCAAAAGGCGGTAGAATGGACCAGGAACAAAGGTTCTAGCAAACTTTACAGTCTATTCTCTGTTTGATCCTGAAGTTGTAGTCGAGGTTCAGAAGTTCCAGTAAACAAGTTTTTCCTCTGAGATTCTCGATTACAACAAAACACAATAATCCGATTAACTTTGATTAAGACTTCCTGAAGACTGATCTTCCTTGTAATCGCAGTTGAACACGGACCGAACCGAACACAAAGAGAGAAGAGAATAGAGATTAATCTCTTTCTGCTAGGTTGATGAAGATCATCGTTCCTCAAAGCAAGCTTCGTCTCACAGGATCTGCTCCAATGAATTAGCAAGTTCTCGAAGAACTTCTAGAACGCTCGCGTCACCTCTTTCTGGACTCGCACGAACTCCTGGACTCCAATGACGGCAGGAAATAACCTCTCTTCGTCTCTCTTCGAAGTAAGTTCTCAAAGAGGTTACGAAGAGAGTATTTATAATTATAGAGGAGCCTGACCGTCCATCAGTTACGTAGAGATATTAATAAATTAAATTCAAATACCACAAAAATCGGATTTGAATTAATCATCCAAATCTTTCCATAACAGCACAACCGATTGCTTTTGTCAGCAGTGCAACAGCGCAGCAACGCAATGGCCCGCATGCGCATCCATGTACAAACAAAGTGCCACTTTACGTCCTTGAGTCCGAGTCTGAGTCCGAGTCGCGTAGCTCCTAAATTTTTTTTCTAAGAGAATGACAAAATGTATAAATACTTTCTTTGAGAAGTTAATCCTTTTTCCTCCTAAATATGAGAGCCTAACCTTGAATGGAGAAGACATTATATATAGATATTAGAAAGGCAAAATCCAAAACTAACCATTCATTTTTAACTTAGTACTTATTATCCCTGAAGTACTCTCTTTCGATAACTTTTATATATATATATATATATATATATATATATATATATATATATATATATATATATATATACTAGTTACCTTCACGTACGTTGTTCGTAACAAAATAACTATAATATTAGTAAAAAAATAAGAATAAAAATTATATTAAAATATTAAAAATATAATTTAAATATATTTTAATTATAATTTGTTATAAATATAATTTTTGAATTTTGATGTGTTTAATTTGATAATATCATGTTTAATTTTGGATATGTGTTTAATTAAATAATACTATTTGTTAATTTAAATATAATTTAAATTTGAATATATTTTATCATTTGTTATATGTTTTGGTTTTTAATTTTTTCCAACTATGCGAGAAGAAACACACGCGGTATTTTTTTTTTGAATTTTTTTAAATTAACCACTAAATGCACGTGTGTTGCACGTAAAATATATTTTTCTAATATTGTTAAAAAATATTTTAAATATTTATAAATTAAGATTTGTTATATATATGTATATTGAAAATTTAGATATAAAAAATTTCTCTGATATTTTTGAAAAATTAAATAAAAAATTAAATTATTTTAAAATAGTTTAAATATGATTTGAATATATTTAAACTAAATTTTATAATAATAATAATAATAATAATAATAATAATAATAATAATAATAATAATAATAATAAAAATTTAGTTTAAATATATTCAAATCATATTTAAACTATTTTAAACTAATTATTATTATATCTAACCATATAATAATAATAATAATATATATATATAAATTTAAATATATGTTCAGGTAATTATAATAATTTTAAAATATTTCTACGTAAGAAAAATACATATACATGTAGTTACATTTTTTTAAATTTTTTAATTATTAATTACGTGAGGATTTACAAACGATTTAGATGGCTAAATTTTGAGTCGTTTTGAGGCTTCCTTATAAAGCGTGTATATATATATATATATATATATATATATATATATATATATATATATATATATATATATATATATATATATATATATATATATATATATATATATATATATATATATCACATCCGATTCCAGATTTGATATTTTTTGAATTTCTAGAGTTTAATTCTTTCTTGATAATGTATTACTGCTGTATTTCTCATGTTGGTTCCTGTCATTTTATTTATTATTATTATTTTGTTGTTGAGAGAGACTGTCCGAGACTAGTAGAATATCCATTGGCATTGCCATAAATCCTGTTTAGTACCCGTATGTAGAATTGACACTTGGTTCGGTTCATTTGGTTGAACCCATGACTAAACCATCTTTCTCTCCTCTTAAGTATATATATATATATATATATATATATATATATATATATATATATATATATATATATATATATATATATGAATGAGTATTTCTCTCTCCTCACTCATTTTCTCATTTCACTCTTCTTGCTTCCTTCTTTCTCCTCTCCTTCCAGCTCCCTCTAGCCAAACCCTAGCCCTAGGGAGAAGTTCTGTGACTTGGACCGTGAGAGGTAGAGGCTAGGAGCCACCCTAGGCAAGTACATCTTGCTCCATGATGAACCTTGATTTTCAGATTTTTCATAGATGTGTTGTTTTAAAAATGTGTTTGATAAAAAATGTTTCCCTTGTGTTCCTCATCATTTTTAGTTCTTGGAGTTTTTGCTTTTGGTGAGTAGATTTTAGTAGATCTGAGTTTTAAGTTATAGTTTTTCATGGATTCTATAAATTTTTTGGGTTTTAATCTGTTAAAAATTAGTGTTTTTGAAAACTAGTTGTTCTTTATGTTAGAGCATTTAATTTCGTACAATTTGGCTTTTGTTTCACTTGATTTGGAGTTAAAATAAAAATTTTATGAAGAAAATAAAATTTTGATTTTTGGAGTTCGGCCTTGGCCGAACCTGCTGTTGGAGAAGACGAAGTTCACTTGTGGCCAGCGAGCTATGCGGCTGAGAGTGCCATGCGGCCTGAACTTTCTGCTGCATACTGACAATATGCGTCCGTCTTGTTGGAAGCGTGACTGCTTATTTACACAAGTGTCCTTGAACTCCTTGTGTTTTCACTCGTTGAACGAATGAGAAATTCGCTAAGTCCAAAGAGCACATGCGGCCAAGTGACTTATGCGGCAAGCAGAGTATGCGGCCACCGTTCCTTGGACGCATGACTCTGAACCTTGGCGCATTTTCTATGGTTTTGTCTTTTCTTTCTGACACACTTTATGGCATGTTACATCAATCATCTTTAGTCATTTTTCTCTCTGACACTTCATTTTTGACCCAACACCCATGCGGCCAATGAGTCCATGCGGCCAGTGGGCGCATGCGGCCAAGAATTTTGTGTGCATTTTATGTTCCTTTTAATTATGTCTATTTAATAATTTTCTTTTGGTCATTATTGTTGTGTGATTCCTTATGTCGATAAAAGTTTATATTACTAGACAAATTTTGTATGTAGTACACGAGACAAGTTTATGTACGAGTTCACAATCCTCACGACACCGTGGAAATGATTGTGTATGGTAATCCTTTGCATTTGGCATCGGGCAATCGAGTGTGAGTATTGTCCAATGTATCGCGTGTTGCGAATACGATAACTCGTGAAAAGCTCATACTCGTGACTCGTCATTCTAGGGAGTTCTCAAGTGTCAACGTCTCGAGAACTCAAAATAATTTAGTAATGATTAAACAAGATAAGAATTACCTAGATCATTGGGAGGAAAGGATATTGCGCTACCGGCTATCTCAATCTTTAAGGGCCCCATGCAGCATGGACCCACCCTGCTAGGCAAGGGCTACATGACTGACCAAGTTTACGCGTACTACGGCACTACAATACAAGTTTATATGTAATTTTATGTTTATAAAGCAAGTTTATGATCACAAGTTTAAGTTAATGCTTAGAAGTTCAATTTTCTGTTTATGAGAAGTAACAAGTTATGTTGTAGTGATGTTGAATATGCATTTAAGTTTACTCGACAAGCGTACCCTTGGCCATCCGGGTTAACTGCAGTGATGGTGGTAGCGATATTCTTAAACCATGCATTTAGTAATTAAGGCCCGTGACAACCCTAGCTAGTTAATCGTAGCAAGCTGTAGAGCTGTTTGGCCGTGCAATGAATGATGTTACTTTCATTTATAGCTCGCTCTTTTAGTTTTATTTTTCTTTCGACGCGTGGTTAGAGTGCTAAGTTATGTTCGGATGAAGGTCTTCAACCCCGGTCCTTGTTTGGTTTAAGGGTTGTGGTCCCGATCCAGAGTAGTTCCTATGCCCTCTTGCTGCTCGTCGCCTTACTTTTCCTTTTATAAGCATTTTTGTTATTAGATCTTCCAGTTATAGTTTGAGACAAGTACATTGGTACCGTACAAGTCTCTATCTGCATTTCTTTTATGTCTCTTTTCTGTTTTATGTTATGATGTGTTTGGTCTATCACCTTGAGCTCCTTTGTGGTACTTGTTGCTTGGGGTCCTGACCCCACTAGTTTTGTATGGCCAGCTTATCCTGAGGAGAACCAGGATCCACCTCACTTCCAGCAAGATGGTTCGCACTCGTATGACTGCGGCCGAAGCTCGCGAGTGGGTTTCCTTCCTCCACCCCTCGTAGTGTTATTCCTTTTTTTGTGGCATTTTAGTTAGAGCCAGTATTAGCCCCTTATTTTGAGGTCACTTCTCTGACTTCGGTCAACATGATGTATATATTGGACCATGGCTGATATATTTGATCATGTATTATTATACTTTGCTAGTACAATATTTTGTATTCACTAGCTTCATGATCATATGTGACATATAATTTGTGACACCTCTTTACTTTCATGTATGATATACTCTTATAATTTTTGTTGATGGATTGAGATACTAGGATTTGTCGGCCTTAGGACTGACGTCATAGCATGCTAGAGTCCATCCATTTGTCTTCTAGATAACCTTAGCACATTACGGCTTACTTCAGTATTCTGCAAGGTGTGGTTGTCGTGTCAGTCCTCGTATTTACCTAGTATTCTGGGAGCGGAACGTGACAAGACTTTAGTGGTGGCCCATGCAGGTCTATTTTTAGGCTTGTAGGAGGACTCATCTTATTAGAATCTCAATCCTCTATTTAACTTCGATTGAACTCCACTTGTGACCTGTACTTCTCCCTCTCCTTGAACTGCAAGCTTGCTTGACTTGATTGTTCCATTCTCGTCCCTTGTTGATATCCTTGTGTCATTATCCTTCACGGACACCCCACCCGCTCCTCCTTCTGAGGGTTCCATTGTACCGATAATTCCAGCAGATCCAGAAGTAGGCCAATGCCAGATTTCGATATTGAACCAAGGGCAAGCGTTATTAGCTTTTCATCAGCCGGCTCCGCAAGTCACTTATACCTAACTAGCACAATCAGCTCCACCAGTCTTGCCGGGATGGCCAGTTCAGCCTGCTCTGCCGTTAATGCCAGTCCAGCCAACCCAGACAATACCACCAGTTCTTCCAGTACAACTAGGGCAGACAGGCTCCCCGGCCATGTTATAGATGATCCAAGCTACGATGATGTTACAACAACAACAGCAACAGCAACAACAACTCCAGCTTCAGCAACAACTTTTCCAACTATGCCAACAGTTTCAGCAAGGACAAGAACATACCATCACTACCCTTTGCTAGGGAGTTAGAGTAATACTCGAGAACAGTGGATGTTATACTCACAACTCGGCTACCAATATTAGTCGCATGTGCCCAACCAAGTTCCTCGGCACGGGGGATGCAGTTTCAACAGATTCTTAGCTCCAAGGCTTTGAGGCCATCCTGGATTCAACTAAGATCCCAAAAGATGAGATGGTAGCCCTCGTGAAGCTACAACTGTCAGATCTTGCCCGAGATTGGTGGGCATTACAAGAAATGGCGCTTTCGAAGCCAACTGACTGGAGGACATTCAATGAGCATTTCCAGGAGAAGTATTTCCACACCACCGCTAAGTTCCAGCTCTAGCAGCAGTTCATCAACCTCCGCCAGAACACAAGATCGGTCGACCATTATGCGGCCGAGTTTTGTCGACTCAGCCGATTTGCTCCCCATATGGTAGCTTTTGAAGAGGACTGAGCCAAGATATTTGGACAAGGGTTACATCTTGAGCTTCAACAGTTTACGGTGGGCCCTAACTATACCACCTATGATACAGTTCTCAGGACAGCTAGGTCCCAAGAACTTGCCGGCCAGAGATTAGTAGCAAGGATCGGAGGCCAAAAGATGTCACAATCATCCATGAGAGGCATCAGTATTCAGTCATCACCTCTAGCACCAATTATCAGAACTCCTTGCCCACCAGCACCTCCAGCCTCCCCAGTAACCTCAGTGCAATCCACCGGGAAGTCTGTATCAGCAGGATGCAGCTACTGCGGCAAGTCAGGGCACACTAGAGATCAGTGTAGGAGGGCCAATGACCAGTGTCTCAGATGTGGGATATCTAACCACATGATTGGTTCATGCCCGCTTCTGTATCTTGAGACTTCTTCAATCCGATAGTTACCAGATCCGTCCCGGGCATCGATTGAAGGGCTGCGAGGACCAGTATTAGCAGCTCGACCACTAGCCCAACATCCTCTCCCGACGCAGACCCGACAGTTCCAACAGCAGCGTCTGATGCGGTATGCGCAAGTCCATCAAGCCCAACCAGCAAGGCAGAATCAGCAGCATGTTAAAGCCACAGCCCCTGGATATTGGCTTGACGAAGTATTTGGCAACCTAGACCAGTTGATAGCCGAAGGTGCTATAATTGTGGGTAAGATTTTTGAGCTCTCTTCATCTTGTCTTATTCTTGGGTTCTTGTCGAACGATCTCGTGTTCCGATACATTCAGAATACGATAGTCGTCTCGATCCTTTCGTTGAGCAGAGATGAGATTTTATCCTACTCCTCCGCCCTCGTATCTCGTGGCACGTGATGTTTATCATGCAACCGACTATGAAGGCACGTCCTGGATCGGAGTCATATGCTTGATAAGATCGTTGGTACCGACTTATCTCAAGGCTTGGCTCTTGTCTATTTTTGTGAGTCAGCATAAGGCAAGCGAGGACGGATTCCTAATTGACTGACTCAGTGGTATATGTATCCATATGCCTCCATTTTCCCTGTGTGATGCTTTTGTGCATTTATTCATCAGTTACTTTCTGTAGTTATCTTTTATTTCAGTTACTTGCTTATTATAATCCTTTGATTTGTGATGTGATTTCTTGAGCCTTCTCGTGTGTTCCAACTCGACTAACATTGGTGAAATTTTGAGAACAAAATTTTTCTAAGGAGTGTAGAGATGTCACACCCGATTTCAGATTTGGTATTTCTTCAATTTTTAGAGTTTAATTCTTTCCTGATAATGTATTCCTGCTGTTTCTCATGTTGGTTCCTATCATTTTATTTATTGTTATTTTTTCTGTTGTTGAGAGTGACTACCCAAAACCAGTAGAATACCTATTGACATTGCCATAAACCTGGTTTAGGACCCAGTGTAGAATGGTCACTTAGTTTGGTTCATTTGGTTGAACCCATGACTAAACCCTCTTTCTCTTCTCTTGGTATATATGAGTATTTCTCTCTCCTCACTTATTTTCTCATTCCACTCTTCTTGCTTCCTTCTTCTTCCTTTCCTTCAAGATTCCTCTAGCCTAACCCTATCCTTAGGAAGAAGTTGTTGTGACTTGGACCGTGAGAGGTAGAGGCTAGGAGCCACCCTAGGCAAGTACATCTTACTCCATAATAAACCTTAATTTTTGGATTTTTCATATATCTGTTATTTTAAAAATGTATTTGATGGAAAATATTTTTCTTGTGTTCCTCATCATTTTTAGTTCTTGGAGTTTTTGGTTTTGGTGGTTATATTTTAGTAGATCTGAGTTTTAAGTTAGGGTTTTTCATGGGTTCCATGAGTTTTTTTTTTGTTTTGATCATAGTTTTGAGATAAATGTTAAAGTCAGGAGGAATATCGAGAAGTACTTGACCTTATTGTGATTTTTTTCCCTAATTTATGAGTCTTTTTTAATTATTTTAACAAAGCACTAACATTAGGATGATCATACCTATATATATATATATATATATATATATATATATATATATATATGTGTGTGTGTGTGTGTGTGTGTGTGTGTGTGTGTTTCACCAAAAAATTTTAATTTAAAAAACTCACTAGAAAAATCGTAATCGAAGATATATATATATATATATATATATATATATATATATATATATATATATATATATATATATATATATATATTCTCATTGAGTAATGATATTCATCTCTCCAAAGTATCCCTCCAAACCATCCTTCCTTAAGTAGCAATTGACGTGACATGTTAAATAACATTATGTGACATCTAACATGTCAGCTGACATAACAAATTTTAATCAAAAAAATAATCACCCAATTTTTTTTAATGTTAATATTAATGTAATTTTAATTTCAATGTTAATATTAATATTAATTTTAATGTTAATATTAATGTTAGTGTTAATTTTAATTTTATTTAAAAAAAAATTATGTCAACTGTCATATTAATCGCAACGTCAGCTGGCACATAAGGAGGAATGGTTTGAAGGTATATTTTGGAAGGATGAATAGTATTATTCATTTCCATAAACTTTCGTCAGTCTCACTCCTAAAGACTGATGGTTGATTATTTTTTAAGACTAATGTAGATCGGTTATTTAGTTGTGCACACTCAAGAAAAAGTGTTATAGTTAGTTGTAGCTAACCTATTGTGCTTAACTAAACGGTTGGAGATATATTTCTCTCTTCATGATCCTGATTATATCTTGTAACCATCTCGTTGCTATTGACTATTATAAATAGAAGCATACGGAGAACTCTTGAAAGGCTCGACCACTTGACAATCTCATCTCTTTCTCACCTGAGATATCTTAGTCTTTAATTCAGTACAAAACCAGTTTATTTATATCTATTTTAAACCAGAATATTATGTGGGTTTGTGTCGATATTTAAGCCAAACTTTTTTTTGAGTTATATTTATCTTTTATTGGTTTTTTAATCACTTAGAAAGCCAAAAAAAAAAAAAAAAAAAAGACTTATTATCAACTCTATTATTTTGTTAAATAAAATTTAAATGACATTGTTTTGTCAAATAAAGTTTTAAAATATACTATTTCTAAAAAAATTCCTTGTTTTTTTCCCTTCCAAACCATTGCGAATCTCCCAAGAGTGTTGTTGCCAATTCTAGGTAGTACTTATATGAGTTAGAGTGTCACATGGTATGGAGTGTCACAATGCATTTCAAGGAAGGAGGGGTGGACTTATTCTTTCCCTATACTTATGGATATGGACAGTTAGTAATAGTAGTTAGATTTGATTCGCTTTGTCCAGTTCAACCCTCTCTTCTTGTATGTGTCATGACACAACAAACTTGGACACCAACTATATTCCTCCCAAATTTACCACAAGGATTCTCATTACTATCCTTACCGTTGTGTGGTATATGGGGTCAAAGGTTCATGTGTTGAGTAATATTTGTGTATATTATTATTTTGTGAATTTTTTATATTCACCATTTTGTGGAAATTTGAATTTGAATTAGGCTTCCAATTCCATTGGTTCACGATATTTTGATCAAATAAATTCGATTTGGTTAATATAATTATGTTATAACTTACGAATTGTACATAACATAGAGTAAATAAATATAAATATACAAATTTAGAAGTCGAACAAAAAAATTAAGTAAAATATAATATAACATACAGTCTTAGATATGGTCACTCTGAGTACCCAAAATACTCCTGGTCCATAACCACTACAAATTTTTTTTTATTTGCGACGAACATTTACGAAGGTTTTCGAAAAAAGTAGTATTTGTAACAAAAAAATTTGTTCCATCGGAAGTATCTCATAAAAGTCCATATTATTTTTGACGCATAAAATGCGCTCGGAAAAGATATTGTTTTTGTCAATTACTCAATAATTGGAGGGAGTAGTTAGCGCCAAAACTATTTCCGACCAGAATATTTTTTCTCGGAAAAGATTCTGAGGACAAATAAGCCCCACCGTAAATAGTGGCCTTATTACGAGGATAATTACAGTTGTTCGTAAATAATACTTTATTTATGAGAAACACCAGATATTGTCGGAAATAAATTTGTATTTACGAGGGAACATAAATATTGTCGGTAAAAGTATAGATTTTTTCCAAAGATTTTTTATGTCATCGGAAGTAGTTGACTATTTCCGATACCAAATAGACATTGTCGAAAACAATAATCAAATAAAGTCCATATTATTTCCGACTGATAAAGCGCCTTCGGAAACGTCTATATTATTTTCGACGCATAAAATGTACTCATAAAAGAGCTATTTTTGTAGTGACGACTAAAACATATGAGTTTTTTTGGTTTAAAACATATATAAATTACCATATTATCCTTGAAATATGATTTGATTTTGTGTGTGTGTGTGTGTGGTGGGGGGAGGGGGAGGGAGAGGGTTAGACCACTCTCAGTCCAAACTTAGACTAGTTCTCTGACCGATTCTTCGTTAGGTCTCTGGGTTTTAAAGGGTGTACCTAGTTCGACTCGGGAGAGGGATAGGACCAGGTTAGGTTTAGCAAAGTGAAACCCAGTTCTACTCGCTTCCCACCAGGTTCAGACTGGATATGGAATTTGGCCGACCATGGGCTAGTTTAGTCCGAATTTGACCGGGCCACTTCCAGGTCAACTTCCAGGCAACCCAGTCCATCTTACGCCTTGATATATGAAAATTTATTTTAAGCATAAATATATAAATAATCTATTATCTAAACTAGAACTAGTATGTACCATAGATCCTCCTTAACACAAAACAATTGTAGTGTAGTGATCATTATGTTTGATTTGCACATAGAAGGTTCTTAGCTCAAATTTTGATGGTGATATTTTATAATTTTCTTTTATTTCAGTTTTTTTTATATTATGTATGGGGGGCTGAGATGGGGCCCCCATGAGCTCAGGGCGGGCCATGTATAAACTAAGGCTATGTTCGGTTCACGAAATCATTGTTGGAGTGGGTGGGGTTCCCAACTTATGAGGAGAATATCCCGGAGTGCGACGAACGCCGTCTGTGGTCAGAGAAGTTTGGGGAGGCGACGAGAGTCATACGAGAGGTCGAAGAAGCTCGGAAAGAAGGAGGAGCAGCTGCTGTCTAGGGGGAGACAGAGTTCGGGCCGAACTCGGTCCGAGTTCGGTCAGGGTGCTTCAGAAGCTCCAGAAAGCTATGTCTTCGTTTACTCGCAAAGCACCGACTCGGACGAATTCGGTCCGAGTTCGGTCGGCGGCTGGACGAAAATTCAGATATATTTTTTTTACACAGTTGGATCGTTTCCTACGGTCCATGATTTGTTGCGGGATTATGGGGTATATATTTGGTTTTTCTAAACCCTAACCCCCAAACATATCTCAAGAAAGAGAAGAAAATGAGACAAGAGTGCCATTGCAACTTTGGGAAGGAGAAATAATGATTGGATCAATTTTGGGTAATTTCTCATTGTCTTCTATCTTCGTGGTGTGATCTATTTTTTATTCGTAAGTGTTGTAGTGATTCGTGTTGGATCGAAAGGATCTTGTAGAGGGTGTATTCTCTTTATTCCATTAGTGGAGGTTCTTCAGGGTTGGACTCCGATCGTCCCGTGGTTTTTTTCGCAAGGGTTTTTCACGTCAAAATTCTTTGTGTCTGCGTGGATTATTTTTCTGTGGTTTGGTGTGTGCATTGTGTTGCTCGGTTTTCTCGCAGGTACTCTCTGGTTTGGGGGAAGGTTTCCACACTTCTTTCCCAACAGTGTGGTATCAGAGCCAGGTTCTAGAATTTCAGAAGAGTGTCAAGAGTTGACAGGCAAACCAGGGAGGAGAGATGGGCGAAGCCGATGCGCATGATAAACCTGAACGGTACCAACTATCATTACTGGAGGAGCAAGATGAAGGATCTGCTATTTGTCAAGAAGCTGCATCTGCCAGTATTTACTTCTGAGAGGTCCAGTGACAAATTCGAAGAGGACTATAATTTTGAGCATATACAGGTGTGCGGGTACATCAGGTAGTTCGTTAAAGAGAACGTGTACAACCACGTTGCCAGTATTTCTCATGTACAATAATGTTGCCAGTATTAAGCATGCGAAGGATAAGCTGGAATCTTTGTATGCGAAGAAGACAGGGGTAAATAAATTGTTCCTGATCCGGATGATGATGGGTCTACGGTACAAAGATGAGGCGTCTATTATGGATCACTTGAGTGGGTTTCAAGGCGTGGTTGACCAGCTATCCTCTATGGGAGTCAAGTTCGACGACGAGGTTCAGGGACTATGGCTACTGTGTACATTTCCAGACTCGTGGGAGACCGTACGAGTGTCAATGATCGCTTCTACTCTGGAAGGCATGGTCAGTCTGAAGTTTGCCAAGAGCGGGGTACTGAATGAAGAGATGCGGAGACGTTCTCAGGGCACTTTATCCATATCCCACTCAGAGGCGATTGTTTCAGAGAGCCGAGAAGGGATAAAAGAAGGGGTCCAGACGGTGGCAGAGACAAAAGCAGGGAAAGGTCCAAGGGTCGGTATGAGGACTCATAGTGTTACCATTGTGGCAAGAAGGGCCACATCAAGCGAAACTATTTTTCTTGGAAGAGAGAGAAGAAGGGCGACAAGGAGAAGCAAAATGAGAACACTACAGTGGCGGCTTCGAAACATGGAGGTGACGTGATCATTATAGGTGATGAGGTAGTTATGAACCTTGCCTGCGATAAAAACTCTTGGCTGGTGGACTCAGGTGCTTTAGCACATGTATCTCACAACAGAGAACTATTTTTTACTTACACAACATGCGACTGTGGAGTGTTGAAGATGGATAATGGAGATGTGTCAAAGGCGGTTGCCATTAGAGATGTACATTTGAGGAAAAAGACGGGTGCAGTTCTTGTTCTCAAAGATGTCCATCATGTCC
The DNA here is from genome assembly GCA_036927795.1 of Iris macrosiphon. Classification (NCBI taxonomy): domain Eukaryota; kingdom Viridiplantae; phylum Streptophyta; class Magnoliopsida; order Asparagales; family Iridaceae; genus Iris; species Iris macrosiphon. Next base: position 13,238,671 of record JAYESA010000007.1, read on the forward strand.
CTGATATCCGTTTTAACCTGGTATCTGTTGGAAGGTTAGATGACGAGGGTTTCTTCAATCTCTTCGGGAACAATCAGTAGAAGCTTTCCAAAGGTTCGATGGTGATTGCCAGAGGAAGCAAGAGGTCTGAAATCTACTATATGGAAGGGAGCGCACAGGGGGCACATGAGGTTAACGCAGCTACTGATGCGTCTACTATCACGTCCCAATTTTTGCTAAATCGATAATCGTCCCCCGGGAGTGATGTCGTGCACGCGTAAGGCACACGTGCACAAGGCCTAGGCATAATGATATACTTTAGAACAAATACAACATAGTACACAAATAAGATATCACACTTTGAGATATAGAAAAGTTTTCTTTATTGATAATGAACATCTGGTTACAGACTCTTGACCCAAAAGTAATAAAATGCCACACGGGCATACAACTTGGACGCAAAATGAGATAATCAATCCATACATTGCATCCCTTACTAATATTTCAAAAGCATAAAATACCTTGGGTGCGAGTTAGCACCATCGCCTAGGAGCTTCGAAAAGGAAAGTGCGAGCTCCTTTCTTGATTATGTACTTGGGCTCCAAAAGTCACAACACGAACGCGCCTGATCAGGGTGGGTTGGAGAAAGCTTCAGCTCCTCGTCGCGCCGCCTCGGCTCGGGGAACCTACTGCAACGAGGGTCAGTACTTCGAAAAGTACCGGTGAGGGCAGGTAACCCAATATACCAAATCAACATTGTATTCATGTGAACATACAATATTTTTATTATGTGATCTTTCTATCTTGCCTTAGTTTAATTTTTTATATATGATAGAATATAATGACATAACAAAATATGCCACCGTTCGGTGACTTTACCTGTACCGTCTGAACAACCTATACAAAACTTACCATGAACTTTCCTGCCACGAAGACATAGTTAGTCTGCACAGTTTAAATATACATAAAGATCACTGTCTTGACTTGCCGTCATGGACCATAGTCTGGGTAGACGGCGATGCTTGCAGTGCAGGTAGCGAGCCTCGCTCCAAACTCCTGCTTCACCCATGTTAAGTTGCTAGCACGACTAACTGATGTTCCGCCCGGGACGAATCGACTCTGGTGCCCCGACGATCGTTCGCAGGAACCAACACCTTTGTGCACAAGTTATCCATGACTATTGACGATCTGAACACTAAGTTAACATACGAAGCATTTCAAATATCAATATGAATGGAACTACTTTAGCTTAGTGTGATGGCATAGTCTACTGGATTGATATGATCAATTCACAAGTTGGGTACTACCCATTGAGCAGTTATAGATGAATAAGTTCTAACTACAACTGAACACAAAATAGCTATATGTATAACGGACATGCACGCATCAATATGATCGTGGAGAATTCTATTTGACAAGCATTATAAGTGTTTCAAGTCTATTTCTTCTTTATTCTGACTCAATTTTATTCTTTTGGTATCGTTTGATCGAAATGCACAATTGAGTCAATTTATTAGGAATGAAGACTTGGAAGAAGGGCGCTAATCGAAGTAAAGCCACTCACAAGTTGATGAATCGGGAAAGTGAACAAGGGAGATCTTCAAGACTCAGCTAACGAGTCGCCTACTCGATCACCTGCATGCACCAACCGATGATCAATATCTTCTGCTTCAATCTCCAAGGGTTTGATACAAAATGCGAAATCCAAAGAACGAAGATAATAAAATCCATCGAATCCGTTTAAGAAAAACGTAAATCACAAAACCAACAAAAAGGTAACCAAGCGGCATTTGAAAACGGGCAAAGAAACCAACGCAACGGAAAGGCCCCTCTTGACTCTGCCGCCGAGTCCTTCCTTGAGGCACGATCCATTGAATGTGGGACATGATTCGGAAGAAACCAATCCATAACAAGGAAAGGATCTTGAGTCAATCTGTCCTGATCGAATGATACCAAGTATTTCTTAGCCGCGCTCCCCGAATAGGGGGAACGGGGTGCTACCACTTAACCGACTAACAAAAAGTTTCGTCCTCGAAACTTAGGAATAAAACCAACCCTAAGGAATAATGAAGGAAACTTTTCCTTTATGTCTGATTCGAGTTCCCAGGTCGACTCCTCGACCGAGTGGTTCCACCAAAGAACGTGCACTAGCGAGACTGTCCAATTCCGTAACTGCTTCTCTTCACGATCCAAGATCTGAACGGGTTCTTCAGTGTACGACAAGTCTTCCTACAGATCCAGTCGACCAAAATCTACCACGTGGTTCGGGTCATGCGCGTACTTTCTAAGTTGTGACACGTAAAAAATATCATGCACTTCTGACATGGTTGGTGGCAATACAATTTGATAGGCAACTGAAGTGACTCATTTGAGGACTTCGAACAGGCCAACGAATCTCGGACTTAACTTCTTTTTTACCCCGAATCTCATAACTCCTCGCATGGGCAAGACCTTTAAAAATACATGATCACCTTCAAAGAACTCAAGGGGTCAAGGACGAATGTCGGCATAGCTTTTCTGTCGGCTTTGTGCTACTTTTAGTCGCTCTCGAATCAACCGAACCTTTTGGACTGTTTGTTCAACTAGTTATGGCCCAAGGATTTGACATTCCTCAACTTCATCCTAGCAGATCGGTGACCTACACTTTCGCCCATACAGAGACTCGTACGGAGCCATTTGGATGCTGGACTGATAATTGTTGTTATATGCAAATTCGGCCAACGGTAGGTGGACGTCCCAACTTGACTTCGAATCGATTACGCAGAGACGCAACATGTCTTCTAGTACCTGATTCACCTGCTCTGTTTGGCCATCGGTTTAAGGATGGTAGGCTGAGCTGAACTTCAACTTGGTCCCCATCGCTGACTAAAGACTTTCCCAGAAACGTGATAGGAATCGTCCTTCCCGATAAGACACTATAGAAACTGGTACTTCATGCAACCGAACTATCTCATCAAGGTAAGTCTGGGCAAGGCGATCGATGCTCCAAGTAGCTTTAATGGAAATAAAGTATGCTGACTTGGTTAACCAGTCGACGATGACCCATATTGCGCTCCGCTACGTCCTTGGCAAGCCAACAATGAAGTCCATGCTTATGTGCTCCCACTTCCATTTTGGGATAGTAAGATTCTGTATTTCTCCGCCCGGTCTATGATGTTCTGCTTTCATCCTCTGACATATTATGCATTACGACACGAAGAGCGCCACATCCTTCTTCATGTCGTGCTACCAAAAAATAATGAGAAGGTCTCTATACATCTTCGTGCTCCCGGGATGGACCGTATAGGCTGCATAATGAGCTTCCGCAAGGATCTCCTTTCTGAGTTTTGAGTCGTTGGGGATGCATAGACTTCCCTTAACTCGCAACACTCCATTCTCTTCTACTACAAAGTCCCTCGCCTTCCCAACTAGAATCTGCTCACGTATTTTTCTTAGGAATGGATCGTCCCTCTGAGTAGATGTGACTCTCTCTAACTAGTTGGGTACGAAACGTATTTAAGCAACCCGTGCACCACGATATCGAATTCGGAGTTCAATGCCCATTTCCTCTAAGTCCCTTTGTAACTTATGATTGTCGGACATGGATCCCGTAAACACTCGACTCAATGCATCCGCTACAAAATTTTCTTTGCCAGGTGTGTAATCAATCGTGAATTCATAATCCTTTATTAATTCTAGCCAATGCCGCTGTCATAGGTTAAGGTCCGCTTGGGTGAATAGGTACTTCAAACTTTTATGATCAGTATAAATTCGAAAAGTCACTCCATAAAGGTAGTGTCGCCACAATTTTAGCCCGAACACATTTACCGCTAGCTCCAGGTCATGCGTAGGATAATATTTATCATACTTTTTCAGTTGCCTGGATGCGTAGGCTATCATCCTATCCTGCTGCATGAATACACACCCTAAGCCCTGTCCTGACGCATCGCTGAATATTTGAAATCCCGAGGTCTCGTCTGGTAGTACAAGTAACGGGGCAGAGGTGAGACGATGCTTTAACTCTTCAAACAAGGCTTCACAGTCGACGGATCACTCAAATGCGACTCCCTTCTGTGTAAGGCGAGTCAGAGGTGATGCTAATTTGGAAAAATCCTTCATGAAACACTGGTAGTAGCCCGCTAGCCCGAGGAAGCTTCAAATCTTACTGACGGATGCAGACCGCTTCCACTCAACGATGGCTTCAACTTACTTTCGAACGACTGAAATGTCTCCCGCAGAAATGATATGCCCGAGGAAAGATACACTGCTCAGCCAGAATTCACACTTACTCAGTTTCGCATATAGCTTGTTGTCCCGAAGAGTCTGTAGCACGGTAAGTGCTCTGCATGTTCCTCCCTATTCTTCGAGTACACCAAGATATCATCAATGAACGCTACTACAAACTTGTCGAGATATAGCCGGAATACACGATTCATTAAGTCCATAAAGGCGGCAGGGGCATTGGTTAATTCGAATAGCATTACCAAAAACTCATAGTGGCCGTAGCGAGTGCGAAAGGCTGATTTCGGCACATCGTCCGGTTTGATCTTGAGCTGATTGTAACCCGAGCGAAGATCAATTTTCGAGAATACCGTTGCACACTGTAGCTGATCAAAGAGATCATTGATCCTGGGAAGGGGGTACTTGTTTTGAACAGTGACTTTATTCAGTTCACGATAGTCGATACAGAGCCGCATAGAGCCATCATTCTTCTTTACGAACAATACAGGCGCACCCCATAAAGACACGCTCGGACGAATATACCCATGATCTAGCAATTCTTGCAACTGAACCTTTAACTCTTTTAGTTCTGCCGGGGCCATTCGATACGGAGCTTTGGAAATTGGTCGAGTCTCTGGAAACGTATCAATAGTGAACTCTATCTCTCGGTCGGGCGGCAAGCCGACAACTCGTCGAGAAACACATCAGAGAAATCTGCCACAACGAAAATAGACTCAACGTTTGCGCAATCTCGCTGCATGTCTCGAACGGATGCCAAGTACCCATCACAGCCGGAATATATCATCCACCGAGCAGACATTACAGAGATCACCATGCAGGCATTCGACGCTCTCGACTGTGGACTGCACGCATAGCAAAATTTGATCTCGCCAGGTAGACGAAACACGACTTTCTTTTCCGCACAATTAATGGTAGCCAAGCAAGCGCCGAGCCAATCCATCCCCAGAATGATGTCGTAGTCCATAATGTCTAAGACTATCGCATCAAGTAATAATTTTCTTCCACCGATGCAAATATTACCTTCACGACAAACTAAGTGAGCTGGCAAATCCACGCCCAATGGTGTGCGGACGCTAAGGTTTGGGCCTAGCGGTGTTATAGGAAATATGTTCTCGATGGCAAAATTCGCTGAAATGAAACTATGTGTGTCACCAGAATCAAATAATACTTGAGCAGGTACATTATTGAAAAGTAATATACCTGACACCGTCGTGTTCGATGCGAACACCTCTTCTCGAGTCAGGGCATAGACCCGGCCCTGAGCGTTCTACGGTGCCGTCTGGTTCGCTCGAGGTGCTTGACCCTGATTCTGAGACGGACGATGCTGCTGCTATGCACGACGCGGAGGAGGATCCCGACAATCATGAGCAACGTGGCTAAACTTTCCATAAACAAAATATCCCCTTTTTCGAATACGACATTCGTTAATGTGGTGTCCTGGCCTGTGGCAGTAGGCACAAGGTTGCCCCTAGTTCTTCCCTGGATATGGGTCCTAAGAGCCGTCGTTATTGTGGCGCTTATGCGCATTGTTATCACATGTGTTGCTAGGGCGCTTGTGATTGGAATTTTGCACAACGCCGGTACAAACTGGGGGGGGGGGTACTGCGTCTCTAGGAGAGGGCATAGTTTAGGGACTCCTGCATGGTACGGTACTGACGGACGACGACGTGGGCACGAATAGAATGTCGCAGTTCTATCTCAAACCTTCGTGCTCGACTTTCGGCGTCACAGAGATGAGACTTAGCAAATTTTATAAGTCTGTTGAATTCTGTGGCGTACTGCCGCACTGTCATGTTTTCTTGTTGCAAATGTGTAAATTTATCTTCCTTCTCGCGACGGACGGCGGGTGGAATATACTCCTCCTCAAGATAGTCATCTTGTCGTCTTCACTTATTGTAGCTTGTTTGTGCACATCCCATCAATCATGTGCGTTTAAACGGAGCGAAAGTTGAGCGCAAGCGACTCTCTTTGTTTTGGACTATGTGATGATGTTTGCTGGTGGAGCAGTATCGTGGCAGTCGACTTCAAACTATATGATGATGTTTGCTGGTGGAGCAGTATCGTGACAGTCGCATTTGCAGAAGTGTGTTGCCCTGTCACAACAGAGGCATAGTACATTGCGGCGACGGAGGCTTGCAAGGAGTTGCTATGGATGAAGAAGCTGTTGCAAGAAATTGGGCTAAAGAAGGAGAAGTATCATTTGCTTTACGATAGTCAGAGTGCTATTCACCTTGTGAAGAACTAGACATTTCATAGCCGGTCCAAGCACATTGAGACCCGGTATCATTGGATACGGGATGTTGTTGATAAGAAGGAAGCGGCGCTTGAGAATGTTCATACAGATAAAAATAGAGCAGATATGTTCACAAAGATTCTTCCAAGAAAAAACTTTGAGTACTGCTGGCAGATCGTCGGGATGACGATCCCATCTACATAGTTGTGAAGAAAAAAATTTGTTGGAGTGGGTGGGGTTCCCAACCTATGTGGAGAATACTCCGGAGTGCGACGAGCACCGTCTGTGGTCAGAGAAGCTCGGGGAGGCGACGAGAGCCATTCGAGAGGTCGAAGAAGCTCGGGAAGAAGGAGGAGGAGCTGCTGTCCAGGGGGAGACAGAGTTCGGTCCGAACTCGGTCTGAGTTCGGTTAGGGTGCTCCAGAAGCTCCAGAAAGCTGCTGTCTTTGTTTACTCGCAAATCACCGACTCGGGAGTATTCGGTCCGAGTTCGGTCGACGGGTTGGACAAAAATTCAGATGTATTTTTTACACCATTGGATCGTTTCCTACGGTCCAGGATTTGTTGCGAGATTAGGGGATATATATTAGGTTTTCCTAAACCCTAACCCCAAAACATATCATCTCAAGAAAGAGGAGAAAATGAGGCAATAGTGTCATTGCAACTTTGGGAAGGAAAAAGAAGGATTAGAGGTCGTTTCGGAGGAGGAGATCAATTTTGGGTAATTTTTCATTGTCTTCTATCTTCGTGGTATGATCTATTTTCTATTCCTAAGTGTTGTGGTGATCCGTGTTGGATCGGGAGGAGCTTGTAGATGGTGTATTCTCTTTATTCAATTAGTGGAGGTTCTTCAGGGTTGGACTCCGATCGTCCCGTGATTTTTTCGCAATGATTTTTCACGTCAATTTTTTTTGTGTCTGCGTGGATTATTTTTCTGTGCTTTGGTGTTTGGTTTGTGCGTTGTATTGCTCGGTTCTCTTGCAGGTACTCTCTGGTTTGGGAGAAGGTTTTCGCGCTTCTTTTCCAACAATCATAACCTTGGAAAAAGAAACACATTCATTTTCTATGTTTTGATGCATAGAGAAAAGGAGGAGGAAAGAAAAATAAAAAGAAAAATAGAAGAGAAAGTGGTTCCTCCAACCCAACCAAGAATTTATTTTCTTCAACTAAGAATTCATTTTTCCTCTCAATTTGTTTGATATTTCCAAACAAAAAAAAAAATTTGATAAAAAATAATTTCCTAAAAAAAAAAAATTTAATTTACTTTCTTTTCCGCGAATCAAACTAGGATAGGTCACTTTCCTTTTCTGCTTTTGCTTCTGAATCACAAATCAGTCCAAGATACGAAAGAGAGACATATTGTCGCTATTTCAAAAAGGTGCAGGTGCACTGATGCTGCGAATCCATGGAACAGTCGATGAAATAACATAATCTTGAAAGTAGTTAGCTAAAATATATTAGTTTTTGTTGACAAGAGTGAGTCGAAAGTCGGAGACCACACACATCAGGGTACAACATTTGGTTGGAAGCACAGATGAGGCCAGCTAATGAACCAGACATGGGTTGAGAAAGTACCAGTACCAGACATTCGAGTTATTCTAATATGTACATGACCATATCCCAGTTGAGTAGACATATATATAGCCCACTTGCTTATGTACGTAGTCCCACTTGCCTGTAAGATTCTGGAATCTAAATGTTAAAAGCAGATTAAATAACAATTAATGGTTGATGTTTGCATGTTCTCAAACAAGTCAAGAAGAGAGAGAGAGAGAGAGAGAGAGAGAGAGAGAACAGGTCAAGGAGAGGGAGGGAGTAATAAATTAAAGATGAAGAACACTTATTACCATAGGGTTACCACATGCCAATTTGGTTTTTTTGAAAATTTAAAAGTTCTATTTTAAATGGAAAATAGAAACTGATGTATTTTCGTGCATATCACGTTTTTCGATTTCGGTCATTTTCTATCACCATAACAACCACCATAGGTGGAGCTATCGGTGGAAAAGGGTAGACTCCAGCTCACACAATGTTTTATTTTTTATACATGTCAAACATCCAGTTTTTCAGTTCAAATCTCAGTCCACAGCATCCCACACTACCAATCCAGCTATTTTTTTTAATTTTCTAGCACCCCTCTCTTTTAATCCCCAATATCCCGCGTACGTACTGTATAGTGCAAAGTAATGTACACTGAAAACTGTTCCTTCCCCAGAACCCCACTATCGATCCCCCCCTGTAGTGCCTCGTCCCCCTATTCGGGGAGCGCGGCTAAGAAATACTTTCGCTATCGTTCGATCGGGATAGATTGAATCAAGATCCTTTCCTCGTTATTGTAGAAGCATGAAAAAATTATGCAGGCCGCATAAAGGTCATGCCCCCTCAACCAGCCGTAGAGAAGCCACATACGGCTTGAACAATCAAGCCGCAGAAGAGCCACATGCGGCCTGATCAACCAAATCGCAGAAAAGCCGCATGGTATACTATATGCGGCCTGAACGATCATAGAACAGGGAGACCGCATAAGGACCCCCTGACACAGATTCCGATATCTGTCAGAAGCTCTGACATATCACTCATCACTCTGAGATGCTTCAAGACTCTTGAAGAACGACGTCTCAGAAAAAGACAACAAGTCACATCTGTGCATTAATTGCTTCGACAAGTTCCTTCGTATGCGGCTACGTCCTATGTGGCCTCGCCAATATGAAGCCAGAATGTCCATCCGACCAAGGCCAAACGAGAGCACGTATGCGGCTACAAGATCCATGCGGCCTCGCCACCATGCTGCTAGAGTTTTCATCCAACCAAGGCCAAACGAGAGCACGTTTGCGACTACAAGACCCATGCGGTCTCGCCACCATGCAGCTATAGTGTCCATTCGACCAAGGCCCAAACGAGATTACGTATGCGACTACAAGACCCATGCGACATCGCCATCATGCGGCCAAGATGCTATGCGGCCTGCAGCTCACAAGATCTTCTCGTTACAACTGCAGAGATCTTCGTAAAGTTGGTACTGACCATGTGTCCAGCTGACCATGTCACTCACATAACGGGTTAAAAATAACTCCGAGATCTCCTCAACAATATATCTTAACTAAGATCACGTGACAATCTGCACATGGAATGCGGCTACAGTTGCAACCGTATTTTCTTGAAGGAGTCTCCTGCGGCCACCAAACATGTGCATATGCGGCACCTAAAATCCATCAGAATGATGGCTATAAATAGGAGCAACTTGGACGTCCCAAAGGCGGGACTTTTTTTTCTTCTTCTTTAGAGAGAAAGCATACCACCCCCGTCCAATACAGAGAGAGAGAGAGAGAGCGCATACCGAGATGAGCAAAGAGAGAACTTAAGCTTTTCCCACCCTGCATCGGATCGTCCATGGAGTAAAGGAGATGCCATAGCACTCCTTGTCCATTGCCACACCCTAGATCAAAAAAATATTGTACTTAGATTGTCCGTCCAGGACCTCTTTGTACTTTTTTTCGTTTATTGATTAAATCAAGCTCGTTTAGAACTTTCGAATTTAATGGCGAACAAGATAACGACTCTGCTGGGGACATCTTTCTCCTCTGATGAGAAAGCTGTGGCACAATCCAACGTTGCCAAGCTTGGATCCACTCAAAGGATGCTGGTGGTCCGCTTCGACCAGCAAGCTTTCGAGGACATGCTCTCCTGGGACAGCGCGAGTCCTTCTCCCAGGCAAGCAAAGCCCAAGAAGACCCGTAGGGCACGAGTTGTAAAGGCCACCATGCCTCACCCAACTGCGGAGCAGGCACTCCCCGTCTCTCTCTCTGCTGCAGAGACCGCACATCATGAGTCCACTGCTGATGCGATAGCCTCTTCCAACAAGAAGGGTGCTTACCACTTGATGATCCGCAGGGCGTGGGTAACAAAGGTCACCGTGCCTCACCCAACTGCGGAGCTTGCGCTCCTCGCCTCTCTCCCTGTTGCTGAAGGCGCTCGCCAGGTGTCCCCTTAGGCTGTCCATACGATATCCCAGCCTGACGTAAAAAACAGTCAGCACCCAAACTCTGGCAAAGAAAAACACTACGATGCCAGACGTTCGGGTGCTGATGCAAACTCTATGCGGCCAAGGAGGAGGCTGCATAAGACTCACTATGCAACATCGATTGACGATCGCTGGAAGATGGCCGCATACGACTCTGGCAAAAGCTGAAGCTCTATTTTTGACCGAATCTCACACAACGCTGACCCTATGCCCCATGCTGAGAATGGTGAAAACCCAAACTTGGACTCTTCGTACTATGCGCCTACGGGTGCCAAGTCAAAGAAGTTTGGGACAATACGAGCTCGTCATGCTCAAGAAACTGTCCACTCGGCAGACTGTAAGAGGGCACCGCTAACTGTTATGCGGTCCCCTGATGAAAAGCTGTATAAGACCGACTCGTGCGTCCAACCCTCAGCGACAAATAGACAGGGTCCGTCTCGAAGGTCTTCCACTGACGATCTAGGGAACGTTCTTGTATGAACCCTAGATTAGGGAGCAAAAATTAACACCCACATACCCGTGCGCTCGGTCTACCCGTGCTCACGAAAAGGGTGCAAAGGTGAGTCAGCCCTCGCTTGACTTGCGCAATATGATCAATCACAAGCGCAAGGCAAGGGAGGAAGCTACGACATGTGAAGTGTCCTCCCCAGGACATAACTGTACCAAAATCATCATCAACTGCTGCTGCAACAAGGTGGAAGTACCTACAAGCAGGCAGTCGATATTCAACGACTGCTCCCGAAGGCACATATCCGACAACAATCCAAGGATCAGGAGCAAACACTCGAGGAGGATGAGATACCATTCGCCTCATGTTACTCTACTTAGAAGGACCCTTCCACTATGCGAGGAAGGAACCCCACCACCTCAAGTCCGTCAATCTCAACTAGCGCATTGAGAAGGCAATTACCAGGGGGACTAGCAGCGGGACCCGCAAAAAGAGTTTTTTAGGGAACCCGCTTAAAGAAGAAGCTATCAGCTGTTGGGGGTACCTCTCCTTCAGAACCCCTGGGGGTTACACAAGCTGGGGGTAGTAATCCCCCGGACTTATACGATAATCCGGCATTCCGATGAGATGAGAATTTCCAAGGAACGGATGCTGAAGTCCCTGGGGGTAGCCATCATCGGAAAGAATATGCCGCCTCCTACGCTGGGGGAAGTACTCCCTCTGATTCCGAATAGGGCGCGACACTGCCAACCTTTCCTGAGGACTATTTGTTGCAAGATTCTAAAGCAGAAAGTGCTACATCTACTGTCCCATCCATCTCTTCTCATGAACGACATATATGGTATCACGCCCCAATTCCGTGGAATCGTTAGTCGTCCCCCGGGCGTGATCGCCGTGCGGGCCTAGGTTGCGCACCGCACAAGGCTAAGTATTTTTGTTTCGCATAGCGAGCACATATTCAGAGTACGCAGATAATTGAACACAGATTGAAACATGGAAAAGTTCTCTTTTATTGATAATATGAACATCTATTACAAACTCCTTGAACTGAGTCATAAGGATTACCTCTATGGGCTTACAAAAGTGTTGACACAAAATGAGATAGCTGTCCTGTACATTACATCCCTTACTAAACTCAAAATATAAGACCTTGGGACGGAACGACTGCCTTGCCACGAAGCTGCATGATTGCTTTGGTGGCTAGCTTCTTCTTCAAAAGGCTTCTTCTTCAAAATGCTTCTAAGGTGGCACGGTCGAGGCGTGCCTACAGCTGGACTGGATTGGGGGTTTGTCTCCTGCTCCTCGCTCGGTTCTTCCTAGCGCGGGGAACCTGTTTCAACGAGGGTCAGTACATCGAAACGTACTGGTGAAGGCAAGCTATCCCAACTATACCAATCAACACGTTGTTTTAATGAAGCATGCATATTTATCGTGGGTTTCTATCTTGCCTTAGTTCATTTTACAACCAGACATAGATATATGGAATCATTGAAATTACTCGCCACCGTTCGGTGACATTTACCTGCCCGTCTGAACCACCTGCACAATACTTACCTTGCCTTCCCTGCCAAGAAGACACAAGTTAGTAGCCACAGGTTTAAATATACGAGGGGATCACTGGCTTTGATGCCATAATGGACGGTCTTAGTCTCAGGCTAAGGTGACGGAGGCACATGTATCGCTGCACGCCATCTCGCCTATGGGAGAGACTAATCTTGAGGTTCCGTCCGGATCGGATCGGTGCCAGTGCCCCAGCGACCGTCCGCAGGAACCGAGAGGCCTTGTGCACAAGTTGTCCGTGATCAACGGCGTTTGTGTTAAGTTTGCATTTATGTAGCTGAGGCAATGAATTCAAGGGATATGTAGCATTGTGTGATATATTTTGCATAGTCTCCCTGAATAATTGATGCATGGCAAAGGGTGTTCTACATATAGCATATTTATAGAAGAAGAAGTAAACATTCTAACTTGTATATATGCATATGGTAAACATTTTGAATAAGCAAGCATGTAGTAAGTAACCGTTCACAAGTTTCAATGACAAGCATACAGATCCAAGTCTATTCCCTTATTATCTTGATATCTTTTAGTTATTACTTGGTATCGTTTGATCGGGGCAAGCACGAACACGAGAATTAGATGTGAAGACTAGCAAGAAGGGCTAGCTAATCGGGTTGGTAGCCACTCACTTTAGTGGTTGGAAGGAGGAAGGAAGGAAGTGCTTTAGGCGTTCGCTCGAGCGACGACTACAGCTGGTTCACCTGTATTGACATGAACAGCTGATCAGTACTTCTTCCTCTCTCTCCCTTATCGGAATTGAAGTGCAGTCCTAAGAACGAAAGCAATAAAATCCATCGAAACCGTTCAAGAAAACCCAAGCAAACCCGAAAACAACTCAAGGCACGAAAGCAACAAGCGACAGCGAAAACTAGGCAACAAAGAATGCAGCGGAGAGGTCCCTCCTGACTCTGCCGCTAAGTCGATCCCGGGGGCGCGGTCCACTGAATATGGGAATCGATTCCGAAGAAACAAATCCATAACGAGGACGAGTTCTTAATTCAATCTATCCCGATCGAACGATACCGTCTTGTATTTCTTAGCCGCGCTCCCCGAATAGGGGGAACGGGGCACCACATATGGCGGGGGACGAGCATGAAGGCCCTAGTGATCGACAGCACTTCGAGGCCCTCGAGGCCATGATGGAGACCATGAGCGAATCAATGCAAGACTTGACCCAAAAAATGCTAGACATCAAGGCAAGTGTAGCCTCCCAACCAGCAAGGGCTTCTGGACAAGCAAGCTTGGACCCGGGGACCAACGCGGACTCCGACGCAACCGCTCTGCCCATAGACGAAAATCACCCTCTGCCTGGTTCATCTGCCCCTTCCGCGAGAGACAAAGCCAAAGAAGCAATGAGGGAACTCCGGGAACTCTGGCCTCTCCTAGATTCCATAGGCAGTCGGGATTCACTATGCGATCTCGGGATAAGGCAACCATACCTCCGCGAGTGGAGGGATGTTCCGTATCCGCCAAAGTACAAGCCCTTCAACCTGAACCCATTCAATGAGAAGACTTCTCCCTGTCAATACATGAGCCATTTTGTGACTACAATGGGGCACCTACCTCGTAGTGATGCACTCCTCATTAAGCTCTTTGTGGGGGCATTATTCGGGATCGCATTCGACTAATTTTTTAGTCTACCAGACAACTACATCTCGTCGTTTGAATACTTTAAGAGTCTTTTCCTCAAAAGATTCTATGATGGAGGAAGCGATATGACGATGTCTTCCCTGATGGATGTCAACCAAGGGGAAAGAGAACTCGTCCAAAATTATATTAAGCGTTTCTGCCAAGCAGCACTGATGCCTCCAAGCAATCCTAAGTCCACACTCATGGACATGTGCCAGAGGAACCTACTTCCGGCGGTCAGCCTCTGGATTGGTGGCAGTCAATTCAAAGACTGGACGTCATTCATCATCAACGTTGTCAGCACTAAAAATAAGGTCAAAGAATCCCGGCTCCTGGGAATACAGATCCCTATCACAGATGACAGGGAAAAATGTCCCAACAATAACAATAGCGGCAACAACATCCGCGGGGGAAAAGGGAAGCAGGCCCTGGTGGCCAACTTAACCAAGAAGTCCGAGCAAAAGCCGGATGAGGTTTCAAAGCTCCAGGAGACTTACTCCTTCGAAGATGATGACGTCATGCCCATCTTCGATGTATTGATGAAGGGTGGCAAGCTTCGGCTCCCCAACGTCAAGCGTCCTGTAGAGGCAGCCGAGATGAACAATCCAAAATACTGCCATTACCATCGCTACGTCCACCATGCGACGAAGCACTGCTACACCCTCAAGCGATACATCCAGCACCTGCTTGACACCAAGGCCCTTACCTTGGACTTCGACGACAAGATAGTTGCTGCCAACATGGTGTCCCTCCAGTTCGATAACTTCTCCGCAATTGAAGCCCAGGACGGAGTCATTCTAATCCCGAGGGCAACAATGGAGGTAGTCAATCTTCCACCAGCTAGCGACCAAGCAGCCGGGCTGATACCTCTTACTACACCTCGGGATGAGATCATATGGGTCCACCCGGATCTTGTCCCAGACTTGATGTAGCAAGCAACGCCTTCCGCCGTCAAGTCTAAAAAATAAAAACTAAGTTCTGCCATATGGTATCTCCCATCACTAAGGAGGCCTGAGTAGGGGCAACCAGGTCGGGCCTTACCTACCAGCAAGATTATGAGGCTTTTGACAACAATGCACCTCCAACTACTGCACCTGTCATGTCTGATCCAGGTCCATCTCAACCCCTACCAGTGGACAAGTCCAAATAAAAAGAGGGTCGCTTCGATAAGCTGTTGCGTAAAGAAATGACTCAGGGACTGGAAAAGCCCTACAACTTTGACGTATTGGCTTAACTCGCCAATACCCCAACAAAGTTGTCACTGTTTTAGCTTCTCCGACTCTCTAGAGACACACAGAACGCTCTGAGTAAGGCATTGCAAAATGCCGACGCCTACTTGGCGCAAGTCAAGCCATCAGTAGAGGATCATGTTGTATGTCCCCACTACAATAATGCGATGGAAGCGGCATCCAATATCATATTTTCATAACAGGACATGTTGCTAAAAAATAGCTGGCATGATCGTCCCCTGTACGACACAGGGTACGTTTGTGCCATCAAGTTGGATCGGATGGGTTCGTCAATCAGCATCATCCCACGGAGTCTTCTTCAGACCTTGGGCATTCCGA
The DNA here is from genome assembly GCA_036927795.1 of Iris macrosiphon. NCBI lineage: Eukaryota > Viridiplantae > Streptophyta > Magnoliopsida > Asparagales > Iridaceae > Iris > Iris macrosiphon. The sequence goes on from JAYESA010000007.1 coordinate 13,254,329, forward strand.
TGCCTCGCCTGGCAGCCACCAATACTGCCATCACTGGCTACAACGCAGGAAGGAGCTACCCTCTGAGAAAGATCTGCCAAAAATGTCAAATTGGCGACTTAAAAATTGAGGTCACTTGCTACGTTATTGACGTGGACGTATCATACAATATCCTGCTGGGACGACCATGGATACACGAATACCTGATGTAAAAACCCTAAATTTCTGGTATTTTTTTTTTCAATTTTGGGATTTAAAATACATTTTTCAGGAATTTACATAGGCCCTGTAGTGAGTTTGTAATTTTTAATTGCCAATAAACAACATTAAAATGTAATGAAAATATGATTTTATGGTGTAAAATAGAAAATCGGACTTAGTGTAATTTTCTGGGATTTTATTGGGCCTCGGACCTATTTTTAAAAGCCTAAAAACTATTTTATAATTAATTAATTAATTACTGGTTATTATTAATTATTATTTTACTGTTATTATTATTTAGTTTTGGGCCCGGCCCGGCCCAGTGGGCCGAGCCCGTTACACCCAGCCCAGCCCAGCCCTTGGCTTAACGGGTCGGGCGGGTCCTCTCCGTCCGGATCCGCGCCCGACCCGGAACCCGCGTCACCCCCACCCGCTCCCACGTTCGACCCTGTCTCCCCCGAATTCTCCACCGGCGCCGGAATTCCCGCCGCCACGACCGCGTCACCCCCACGTCGCCTCCCCCTCCGACCCCTCCGCCATGTCGCCCCGGCCGAGCCCTCCCCAGTCCCCCTATAAATAGCTCCTCCTCCGCCTCCTTTCCCCCGAACCCACCTTGCCCTAGCTAGCTCCGGCCGACCTCCTCCCTAACTCGCCGACCCAGCGCCGCCCGCCCGCCGAGAGCCGCCCTCTCCAGCTCCTCTTCCTCCTCCTCCCCAGGCGGACCCGACCCCGAGCCCAACTCCTTCCCGCTGCTCGAGCTGCCGGCCGCCCCCCTCGACGCCGCCGGAGACCTCGCCGTCCGCCGCCAGCACCGCCCCGAGTCGCCTCGACCGTCGGCCAGTCCCCCAGAGCCTCGGACACGGCGGCAGTGCGAGGACACAGCCCCAACCCTAGTCGGACACAGCCCAGGACACGTGTCCAGGACACGGTTCGGACACGGAAACCCCAGTTTTTCGGGTCCCTTCAGGTACTCATAACTTCCTGCTCGTAACCCCAATTTCGATTCCGTAAATTTCTACGCGAAGCCTGTATGACCCTCTCGGTGCTCGGACAAACCGCTCGGGGCATCGCGTCCTGTGGTGATCGCACACCGCGATCCAAAAACAGGAAAAACCAGACCCTGTTTTACCCCGGAACTGAGTACGCCCCGCCAAACGGGACGACTTGGTCGCGTGCGGTCTTCACAGATACGTGCGCCTCTTCGATACGGACGTGTGGGATTTTACGGAAGCTGATTCGGGTGTGCGTGCACACCGGAATCAACGCGTATCCGCGGACATCGCTCCGTATCCGCCTTTTCTGCAATTCACCCTAACTTCGTGCACATACGTCGGATCGAGACGAAACTTGCGCCATCGGACTCGTATCGATACGCTGGTCCTGTGGGTCAAGTTTGGTCCAATTCTGAGAACGTTGACGAAATCGCGTGTCGTGGGCCCCACAGGCCCCGCTCGACGGGCGATTTCGTGATCGGCTCATCGGAATTCAAATCTGAAAGTTCCGTTGGGTTCGTATCAGCGTTCCTGACCTGTTGACACTAAGTTTGGTGAATTTGGAGACCTTTGACCCTGACGTATTTTTCGGTGCAAAGCGGGTCCACCGGTGGACCCCGTTTTGGCCCAAAATTACCGTTTCTGTCCTTGTCTCCAAATTGGACCCAAGGACAGGCGATCCTAGCTGTTTGACACCTTCTGAGCGTGATGGTACTGTTTATTTCAGCTTTCGGAGACATCTCTGGAAATTTCCGAAACCAGGACCTTTGTGGAATTCAAACTTCAGGCAAGTGCACCTTGCCAAACTTGCAGTCATTATTTTCATATTTTCTGTAAAAATACTCTGCTGGATTTCTTGTGCAATTTCATATAAACTGATTTAAACTGCTTAACCTAGGGAACGTATGACGTACCTAGTGTCCGATCATAGTCGGGTGCCAACACCGTACGCGGTGTTGGGTTCGTCATTTAGAGATGGATTTACGATACCCTTTACTCTTGTACTTTACCTATCAAGTACCCTACAACCCAGGACACTTGACACTATGCATGGACAGAATCTTCCTGAGATATTCATGGTAATTCTGTATAGGATACAGGACTTGACAGAGATATGTTATTATAGACATTATGACTTGTTGCATTAGTTATAATCCCGCTAACATGGACATGAGACGTTATGGTCATGGCTTGCGTGATTACATTGGGTGGGGAGAGACACACAGGCTACAGGCTGTTCTATATATATATCTACTATTATTGTGAGGTTGTAGACTCTCCAGCAGAGCTAGACCCTTTACGTGTTATTACTGCTACCGGCTCCCCGACACAGAGCTTGTAGCGGTCTCAGCCTGAGTACTAGTGTTGCTCTCATTTGCATATCACATAGATGGTTACTTAGTTTACCCTGCTGTTCATTTATTTATTGCACTGCTTATTATTTGGCTTGTTTTTATCTTGTGCCTTGCTTTGTCCACTGAGGACCTAGAATGGATTATGTCCCCAGGTTTAGCTGAGGAGCAGTATCCCGAGATATACGGGACAGGAGCTGAAGCTATTGCTGGAGCTGAACCGAACACTGAAGACGAGGTGACTGCCGAGGACTTCTCCTGAGTGCTTGTTCCAGTACTCAGTATTTATTTCATGTTTACATCTTTTGTTCCTGGCCTATAGAGCCAGTTTATTTCAGACTATAGTCGGATTGTTGCTCCGACTGACTTGCTGTGTTGATGTTGCTACATTATTTTCATTTGATTATGCAGTTTATTTCTTTATCTTTATGGATGAGATTAGTGTGACTTGTGTAGTAGACCTTACTTACAGCTTAAGTACGCCCTGATGGTTCTATTAAATTAGGTTTTTCCATCGGTGCGTGCTGCTGGCCATTGCCACGTGTCCAGTCCCTCGACATTTTGGGACTGGGGCGTGACATGGTTTTTGTGGTGGCCCATGCAGGTCCAAACTAAATTGTTCGGTTTCAACTTAGGGACCGGACAGGCCTGCAATAAGATAGGTTATAGGATCTCATCCATTGATTTAATCGTTTTTGAACTCTATGTCGAACTCAATTAAATTGCTTGAACTGCATCCTGTTTTGATTCCTCTGTGCGTTCTCATTGTTTTCTTTTGATGCAGAGTTATGGATCCCAGACGTGGTGACGAGACCCCCTTGGGAACACCGCCTGAAGTAGGGTTTACCTGCGAGGCTGGAACGACGCCAGATACTAGAGGACAATCCTCTCAGAGCAATCAAACTGGCCAGCCAAGTTCCAGGTTCAGGCGTGATGACATCCCGCCTCTTCCCCAGTTCCCTCCTACGATGCCTGTCTTTCCCCCAGGACAGGCAATGGACGGCCAGCAAATGTTCCAGATGTTCTACGCCATGATGCAGGCACAACAACAGATTCAACAGGAGACCCAACGCCGAGAGGCCGAGAACCTAAGGAACAGCCTGGTCGCAGCATTGGAGCATGCAAATCCACCAAATAGGCGGCCAACGATGGGATCTATTACGGATTTCCGTCAACTCAAGCCTCGTACCTTCTCGGGCAAGGAAGGACCAACTGAAGTGCATGAATGGCTTACAAACACGCAGCATCAGTTGGAGGCCGCTGAACTACCAAGGGACAAATGGATGACTGCCGTCCGGATGCAACTGACGGACAACGCGCATCATTGGTGGCTGTCCGAAGAAAGAAGGCTCGGACATGATCAGGTTACCTGGGAGGAGTTCTCCAGACTCTTCCAGGAAATGTACATCCCTGCTGTGGCTCGGTCAGAACTCCGAGACAGATTTAACCGCCTGATCCAGGGCAACATGACGGTGGAGGAATATAACGCCGAATTCATTCGCCTGAGCCGCTTCGCCCCTTCTCTAATTCCTACCGAAGAAGAGAAGGCGGAGAAGTTCTTTGATGGGCTCAGGTTCGAGCTTCAGAAGTTAATCGGATCGGTCGCGCCCACCTCCTACACCGACGTCCTAGCTGCAGCACGTCGGCTGGAGCGCGTTACTCGGAGGGAATCAAGCCTGAAACGTCCCTTCTCCTCAGCACCGTCCAAGTCATCACCAGGGGAATCTGCTAAACGGCCCCAGAAGAGCCCGCCTCCAAGAGCAGCAACTAAGAACCTGCCTACTTGCCACTACTGCAGCAAGGTAGGACATATTGAAAAGGAATGTAGACGCAAGCTGGGGCTCTGCCTGGTTTGCGGATCTGGATAACACTTCTCAAAGGACTGCTCGGAACGTCGGGAGGGAGTTCCGAATCGACCAGCTCCACCTGCAGCTCTTCCAGCTGGGGGAGCAACACAGACAGGGCCTGGAGGAGCCAGGCCACCTCTACCACCTCAGGCAGCACTGTTCCAACAAGCTCGTCAGCAAAGGGGTCCCGCTCAGGGACGAGGTCAGGCATATGCACTAGCAGTCACTGAGGAAGCTACTGCAGGCGAAGTGATAGCAGGTACCATATTAGTAGCTTCAATTCCTGCTGTAGCATTATTTGATTCTGGAGCTTCGCATTCATTTATTGCTGCTAGCTTCATAGCCACACATAGAATAGCTACCGCACCTCTCTCGAAGATAAAGAGAATACTAACGGGAGGTAAAATTATCCCGGTTAGTGATACTTGTAGATCATATTCGGTAGTAGTCTATGGCCGAGAAATGCGAGCCCAATTTCTGATCTTTTCTATGCCTGATTACGATATTGTACTTGGTATGGACTGGTTAAGTCAGTACCATGCGACACTGGATTGCCGGCTTAGAAAAGTGATATTTAGACCCCCTAGCCTTCCTGAGTTTGAATTTCTGCGAGGAGCTGTAGAACAAGGGGTCCAGCCAACTCTTAGGGTATTGACTGTAGAAGAAGATTCAAGTTACCCAAGAGTCATAACGGAATTTGTGGATGTATTTCCCGACGACCTTCCAGGTTTACCACCTGATCGGGAGATAGAATTCACAATAGACCTAACTCCAGGAGCCGAACCTATCACCTCATCGGTATATCGGCTAGCACCTAAGGAGTTAGTGGAGCTGAAAACACAAGTTGACGACCTTCTGGAGAAAGGATTTATCCGGCCCAGTATTTCACCATGGGGAGCACCTATACTTTTTGTACCCAAGAAGGACGGATCTGTACGGCTGTGCATTGATTACAGAGCCCTTAATGCTGTAACTATTAAGAACCGGTACCCATTACCACGCATTGATGATTTGTTTGACCAGTTGAGTGGTGCTAAGGTATTCTCCAAGATTGACCTTAGATTCGGTTATCATCAGATTAGGGTGAAGAAAGAAGATATCCCAAAGACGGCCTTCAGAACTAAGTATGGGCATTATGAGTTCCTAGTTATGCCGTTTGGTTTAACCAACGCACCTGCTGTATTTATGAGTTTGATGAACGAGGTCTTCCATCAGTACTTGGATAAGTTCGTGGTGGTGTTCATTGATGATATCCTAATCTACTCTAAGAACCACGAAGAGCACGAGGAACACCTTAGAATTGTGCTAGAAACCTTGAGAAGGGAGAAGCTGTATGACAAACTCAGCAAATGTGAGTTCTGTATGGACAAGGTGCCATTCTTAGGGCATATTATCTCGGGTGAAGGACTGTCTGTGGACCCAGAAAAGGTCACTGCTATAGAAACCTGGCCTACCCTACCTCTGTTGCAGAAGTGAGAAGTTTTCTTGGACTTGCTGGGTATTACCGGCGGTTCGTAGAAAATTTTTCAAGAATCGCAGAGCCGATGACTAAGCTGACACGGAAGGATCAGGAGTTCATATGGACGAAAGAATGCCAGCATGCCTTTGAAGAATTGAAGAGGCGTCTAACAACAGCACCAGTCTTGACTCTTCCCTCAGGGTCAGGAGGTTTTGTTGTATATAGTGATGCGTCCGGTAGTGGACTAGGTTGTGTCTTGATGAAACATGGCAAGGTTATCGCTTATGCATCGAGGCAGCTGAAGGTCCACGAGAAGAACTACCCAACGCACGACCTGGAGCTAGCTGCAGTTATTTTTGCATTGAAGATCTGGAGACATTATCTGTATGGAGAAAAGGTCGAGATATTCACTGATCATAAGAGCTTGAAGTATGTTTATACACAGAAGGAGCTCAATATGAGGCAAAGGCGTTGGCTTGAGTTGATGGTGGACTTTGATATCGATCTGCAGTACTACCCGGGGAAAGCAAATGTTGTAGCCGACGCCCTCAGCAGAAAACCCTCGGCTTATTTCTTAACGGAGCAGCCTCAGCTATTACAAGACTTGCAAGATCTTCAGATAGAGGTTGTTCTACCTGGACAAAATGGTTTGCTGGCTAACCTCGAAGTGAAGTCATCGCTGGTGGAGAGAATCAAGGAAGCTTTGCCTAATGATGCCAGATTCCGAAGGCTGAGAGAAAGAATAGAAGCAGGCTTGCAGACGGGACTTCGCATCCACGAGGACGGAACATTAAGGTGCGGAAATCGCCTATGTGTTCCAAATGGAGAATTAAGGCAGGAGTTGATGACAGAAGCCCATAGCTCCATATACTCGGTTCATCCAGGAGGAACCAAGATGTACCGGGACTTGAGACAATATTACTGGTGGCATGGAATGAAAAGGGAGATTGCCCGCTTTGTGGCGAAATGCTTAGTCTGCCAGCAGGTGAAGGCCGAGCACCAGAGGACTGCAGGTATGTTGCAGCCACTTCCCATCCCTGAATGGAAGTGGGAGCATATTACCATGGACTTTGTCACTGGGTTTCCAAGAAGCCCTAGTGGTAAGGATGCAGTATGGGTCATCGTGGATCGGCTCACTAAGTCGGCTCACTTCTTGCCGTTCAGAGTCGGACAATCCACAGAAGTACTAGCCGACATGTATATGCGTCAGATCGTAAAATTACATGGAGTGCCGGTTAGTATCATATCAGATCGAGACTCAAGATTTATATCTCACTTCTGGCGAAGCATGCAAGAGAGTCTCGGCACCAGGCTCAAGTTCAGTACTGCCTATCATCCTCAGACAGACGGACAGTCAGAGCGCACAATTCAGATCCTAGAAGATATGCTGCGATCTTGTATACTGGACTTCGGAGGATCTTGGGAAGATCATCTGCACTTAGTGGAGTTCTCCTACAACAACAGCTATCAGGCAAGCATTCAGATGGCACCTTTCGAAGCGTTGTACGGAAGGAAGTGCAGATCTCTAATATGCTGGAGCGACGTTGGCGAACGTCAAATACTGGGTCCAGAGTTGGTAACGGAGACAGTGGAGAAAGTAAAGCAGATTCAAAACCATCTCCGTGCAGCCCAGGATAGACAGAAGCATTGGGCAGATGTACACCGACGACCCCTGGAGTTCAAGGAAGAAGAGCATATATTTCTGAGAATCTCGCCCACTAGAGGTACTATCAGATTCGGCAGCAGAGGCAAGTTAAGCCCAAGGTACATTGGGCCATTCGATATCTTGGAGCGCATCGGTGAGGTGGCTTACCGTCTTGTATTACCTCCGTCCTTAGAGGGAGTGCATGACGTATTCCACGTCTCACAATTGAGGAGGTATGTGACGGACCCAAGCCATATAGTTGATCATTCTGAGATTTCAGTGGGACCTAGCCTGAGATACGAAGAGCAGCCAGTGGGTATACTCGACACCAGCGAGAAGACACTGCGAGGGCAGACAATCAGGCTGGTTCGAGTAGCTTGGAAGCAGCACTCTCCAGGCGAATCGACCTGGGAGCGAGAAGATGTTATGCGGCAGCGTTATCCGCACTTATTTGCAGAATTAGGTAACCTAAGCATTTTATTTTTTTTGTAAATCTTGCCTTTATAGTTTACCCTTCGATTGCGAGGACGCAATCCTCTTAAGGGGGGTAGATTGTAAACACCCTAAATTTCTGGTATTTTTTTTTTCAATTTTGGGATTTAAAATACATTTTTTAGGAATTTACATAGGCCCTGTAGTGAGTTTGTAATTTTTAATTGCTAATAAACAACATTAAAATGTAATGAAAATATGATTTTATGGTGTAAAATAGAAAATCGGACTTAGGGTAATTTTCTGGAATTTTATTGGGCCTCGGACCTATTTTTAAAAGCCTAAAAACTATTTTATAATTAATTAATTAATTACTGGTTATTATTAATTATTATTTTACTGTTATTATTATTTAGTTTTGGGCCCGGCCCGGCCCAGTGGGCCGAGCCCGTTATACCCAGCCCAGCCCAGCCCTTGGCTTAACGGGTCGGGCGGGTCCTCTCCGTCCGGATCCGTGTTCGACCCGGAACCCGCGTCACCCCCACCCGCTCCCACGTTCAACCCCGTCTCCCCCGAATTCTCTGCCGGCGCCAGAATTCCCGCCGCCACGACCGCGTCACCCCCACGTCGCCTCCCCCTCCGACCTCTCCGCCACGTCGCCCCGGCCGAGCCCTCCCCAGTCCCCCTATAAATAGCTCCTCCTCCGCCTCCTTTCCCCAGAACCCACCTTGCCCTAGCTAGCTCCGGCCGACCTCCTCACTAACTCGCCGACCCAGCGCCGCCCGCCCGCCGAGAGCCGCCCTCTCCAGCTCCTCTTCCTCCTCCTCCCCAGGCGGACCCGACCCCGAGCCCAACTCCTTCCCGCTGCTCGAGCTGCCGGCCGACCCCCTCGACGCTGCCGGAGACCTCGTCGTCCGCCGCCAGCACCGCCCCGAGTCGCCTCGACCGTCGGCCAGTCCCCCAGAGCCTCGGACACGGCGGCAGTGCGAGGACACAGCCCCAACCCTAGTCGGACACAGCCCAGGACACGTGTCCAGGACACGGTTCGGACACGGAAACCCCGGTTTTTTGGGTCCCTTCAGGTACTCATAACTTCCTGCTCATAACCCCGATTTCGATTCCGTAAATTTCTACGCGAAGCCTGTATGACCCTCTCGGTGTCCGGACAAACCGCTCGGGGCATCGCGTCCTGTGGTGATCGCACACCGCGATCCAAAAATAGGAAAAACCAGACCCTGTTTCACCCCGGAACTGAGTACGCCCCGCCAAACGGGACGACTTGGTCGCGTGCGGTCTTCACAGATACGTGCGCCTCGTCGATACGGACGTGTGGGATTTCACGGAAGCTGATTCGGGTGTGCGTGCACACCGGAATCAACGCGTATCCGCGGACATCGCTCCGTATCCGCCTTTTCTGCAATTCACCCTAACTTCGTGCACACACGTCGGATCGAGACGAAACTTGCGCCATCGGACTCGTATCGATACGCTGGTCCTGTGGGTCAAGTTTGGTCCGATTCTGAGAACGTTGACGAAATCGCGTGTCGTGGGCCCCACAGGCCCCGCTCGACGGGCGATTTCGTGATCGGCTCAACGAAATTCAAATCTGAAAGTTCCGTTGGGTTCGTATCAGCGTTCCTGACCTGTTGACACTAAGTTTGGTGAATTTGGAGACCTTTGACCCTGACGCATTTTTCGGTGCAAAGCGGGCCCACCGGTGGACCCCGTTTTGGCCCAAAATTATCGTTTCTGCCCTTGTCTCCAAATTGGACCCAAGGACAGGCGATCCTAGCTGTTTGACACCTTCTGAGCGTGATGGTACTGTTTATTTCAGCTTTCGGAGACATCTCTGGAAATTTCCGAAATCAGGACCTTAGTGGAATTCAAACTTCAGGCAAGTGCACCTTGCCAAACTTGCAGTCATTATTTTCATATTTTCTGTAAAAATACTCTGCTGGATTTCTTGTGCAATTTTATATAAACTGATTTAAACTGCTTAACCTAGGGAACGTATGACGTACCTAGTGTCCGATCATAGTCGGGTGCCAACACCGTACGCGGTGTTGGGTTCGTCATTTAGAGATGGATTTACGATACCCTTTACTCTTGTACTTGACCTATCAAGTACCCTACAACCCAGGACACTTGACACTATGCATGGACAGAATCTTCCTGAGATATTCATGGTGATTCTGTATAGGATACAGGACTTGACAGAGATATATTATTATAGACATTATGACTTGTTGCATTAGTTATAATCCCGCTAACATGGACATGAGACGTTATGGTCATGGCTTGCGTGATTACATTGGGTGGGGAGAGATACACAGGCTACAGGCTGTTCTATATATATATCTACTATTATTGTGAGGTTGTAGACTCTCCAGCAGAGCTAGACCCTTTACGTGTTATTACTGCTACCGGCTCTCCGACACAGAGCTTGTAGCAGTCTCAGCCTGAGTACTAGTGTTGCTCTCATTTGCATATCACATAGATGGTTACTTAGTTTATCCTGCTGTTCATTTATTTATTGCACTGCTTATTATTTGGCTTGTTTTTATCTTGTGCCTTGCTTTGTCCACTGAGGACCTGGAATGGATTATGTCCCCAGGTTTAGCTGAGGAGCAGTATCCCGAGATATACGGGACAGGAGCTGAAGCTATTGCTGGAGCTGAACCGAACACTGAAGACGAGGTGACTGCCGAGGACTTCTCCTGAGTGCTTGTTCCAGTACTCAGTATTTATTTCATGTTTACATCTTTTGTTCCTGGCCTATAGAGCCAGTTTATTTCAGACTATAGTCGGATTGTTGCTCCGACTGACTTGCTGTGTTGATGTTGCTACATTATTTCTATTTGATTATGCAGTTTATTTCTTTATCTTTATGGATGAGATTAGTGTGACTTGTGTAGTAGACCTTACTTACAGATTAAGTACGCCCTGATGGTTCCATTAAATTGGGTTTTTTCATCGGTGCGTGCTGCTGGCCATTGCCACGTGTCCAGTCCCTCGACATTTTAGGACTGGGGCGTGACACCTGATAGTGCCATCAATCCTATACCAATGTCTAAAGTACGTGGATGATCATGGCACGGTAAAGGCAGAGTTCGCAGATGTTGACCCTTTCAAAAAGATCGAGACCTACTACTCTGATGCACTCTTATTCAAGAAAGTCCACCAAGATGAAGGTGGCAATGATGCTAACGATGAGGCAGAGGCCGGGACAACATCAGATGAAACTTTGGGAGTATATCTAAAGGCGTGCACTCCTGAAACAACCTCTCCCCTCGTCATAAAATTGCGCACGAAGGCACCCGACCCACTGGTCGTTCATCTTCATAGGCCAAACCGATCACCAAAGGAAGTTCCGGCGATATCTACCACGCCCGAACCTCTGGTCGTCCACCTTCATAGGCCAAGACGTTCACCAAAGGAAAATTTGGCTCCATACACTATAGCCAAACCGCTGGTTGTTCGCCTTCATAGGCCGAGTCGATCGTCGAAGGTTGCTCCATTACCTCTTAACGTGTCTGATCCTCCAGTAGTAAAGTTGTGCGGAAAACCTCCAAAGTTGCCGCTCTCACTAAGGGTAGATCACGGGAAGGACGATTTAGTGGAGTACGTAGCTGCTCACGCAGACGTCCCTTCCCTCGATGATGTAATTCCCGGAGAAAAGATACCTCGATGATGTAATTCCCGGAGAAAAAATACCTGAATTTATGAATAAAGGGCTATATTTGAACTACTCTGAAGTTGCACACATAAGCACACTGTACTCAATGGAGCATGGTCTGGGCCTGCACCTGCTATAAACTGGGTTCTCCCTAGTCAAAAATCTAACTTCCTAGTCCTAGCCAGGAAGATGGGAGACAGACTCATCATCTTCGGCAGAGTAGAATGCCCTTGATCCTTCATCACCGAAGAACTAGATCTAGAGCCCGATACTGGAAAAATGTCACTCCATCGGTATAGCTCTCAAGCCAAGCACCTTATCCAGAAGATGGGGTACGATCTGAAGGCCACTAAGGGCTTAAACTACGACAAAGGTCTATGGCTTCCTCTGCGTCTACCTGCTCATATAGGAAAATTTGAGGACTACTACCATAAGACCAAGCATGGCTTAGGGTATGTAATGCCTCCCACAACCCCTGAGGGTTCAGTTGAAGCAGACGAGGTTCACTCTCACTCTTCACAATCTTTTGCTTAGGAATCCGACATCAGTATTGGGGAGATGCTCAAGCAAACATTATCTGCCAACATGGTATCAGTTGACCCTGGGAAGTAGAACCGTGGGCCCAATGCCGAGACGCACAATGGGAGATGCGATTCGAACAACGAAAACCTCCTACCGAGGACGAAGTTGTACAAGTCAATCTGGGCGATGAATCCTCCCCCAAACTGATCTTCATCAGCAAAGGTCTGACTGATGAGGATCGGGAATCCCTGCTACAGATCGTCAGGGAATACATTGATGTCATTGCCTGGAGCTAAGAAGATATGCCAGGACTGGACCCCCAAATCGTGGTCCACAAGCTCAACATCTTGCCAAACGCTAAGCCTGTTAAGCAGCAGCAATGACGGTTCCGGCCAGACATAATAAACGCCATCGAAGCCAAAGTTAACAAACTTTAGCTAGTGGCTTCATCCACGAAGAACAACATCCAGAATGGGTAGCCAATATCGTGTCCGTAATAAAAAAGAACGGAAAGATCCAGATCTGCATTGACTTTCGTGATCTACATGCGGCCTGCCCTAAAGACAAATCTTCTCTTCCAATCAAAGACATAATGATTGACAACAATTGCGGCTTCGAGCGTATGTCCTTCATGAACAGATTCTCAGGCTACAATCAGATCAAGATGTCCCCTGACGATCAGAAGCATACATCGTTCCGAATGCTGATTGGAGTGTACTGCTACACAGTCATGCCCTTCGGTTTGAAGAACGCAGGTGCTATATACCAGCGAACTATGAGCACCATCTTCCATGAGCACCTACGCAAGACGGTCGAGTGTTATGTCGATGACATCGCTGTCAAAAGTTACTCCAAAGGTGATCACCTCAGGGACCTGAAGAATGTGTTCGACCTCTTGCGTACATACCAGCTCAAGATGAATCCTACCAAATCCTTTCTGAGAGTCTCTAGTAGCAAATTCCAGGGATTTATCATCACTTCTCAGGGTATTCATATAGACCCTGACAAAACTAAAGTAATCCTTGAGATGAACCGGCCGAAGAAACTCCGGGAGCTCTGCGGCCTTTAAGGAAGGCTGGCATACATCAAGAGATTCATATCAAACCTCTCCGGGCATAGTCGGCCATTCACCCAGTTCATGAAGAAATATGTCTCCTTTGTCTGGAATGAATAATGCCAACATGCGTTCGATGACATCAAGGGATACCTATCAAACACTCCAGTTCTGGTAGTCCCAGTCTTGGGGAAGCCTTTTCTACTTTATGTGTGCGCGATGGATCACTCCCTCGGTGCTCTATTAGATCAGAATAGTGATGCAGGCCACAAACATGCCATCTATTATCTTAGCCGGATAATGGTTGGCGTGGAGCACAGTTACACCTCCATTGAGAAGGAGTGCCTTGCTCTTGTATTCGCTATCCAGAAGACTCGGCATTACGTGACTGGACAGACTATCCATGTGATCTCGCGAATCAATCCTCTCAGAGTTCTCATGACCAAACCGGGGGTGCTCAGTTCCCGTCTAGCTACCTGGGCAATACTACTGTCTCCATATGACATGATGTTTGTCCCATAGAAAGCCATCAAGGGTCAAGCACTGTCACGCCCCAGTCCCAAAATACGTAGGACTAGGAAAACGTAACACGTCCAGCCATATATATACGAACTCCAATATATGGAAACCATATATACACGTACGATGTACATGAATATCCAATCCACCAGTGGTAATATACTGTCACAACAAGTCACACACAATCTATATCTCATCCACAACACAAATAATAAGTATGAATAAAGAGCTGAATAATAACTGAATATCCAAGATGAGTATCAAGTCTGATAGTCGGGTGGAAACAAATCTACTACAAAATGACTATACTGAAGTAGCAATAATGATCTCTAAACGGCGGTAATAAAATTACAGATTCTCCGAAGGTAAGACCTCCTCAGTCTGGTAAGTAGCGTCAGGTCCAGGTCCGTACTCCTGCGGATACTCCTGCTTATCTATATCTGGAAAGGGACCAGGTCCTCAGAGGGACGTAACAAGATACATAATAATATGCCAATAAAGTACTGAAATGTAAACATCCAATGGGGTCACCTAACCGTCTAAGTGAATGCAGTTTGAGAATAATTTTCCAACATATGGGCTATCTAGCTAAAAATGGGATTGGCATGACTCTCTCGGAGAATCAGGGGCCTACAAAGCATGTCATCTTTTGAACGGCAGAGGCCGCCTGATAATATAATATATAGTGGTCATCACCACCCGTCTCTCCGGCGGAGAATCTGGGCGCACAGGAGAAAAGTGCAAAGGAGTCCAAACGCTTTACTTGTTGTTCTCCCCACCCCATGCTCTAAGCATGCCACATCTATGACACAATAAAATCTCTAAATAACTGCATGGTCTACTAGTATATAAAGTTTCTATCAGCAGTTATCCCTATCCGTCGTACGACCTGTACGTACCAGTGGCCAGCCGAATACGCAAGTCCGTGTCCTACATGTGACTCACACTCGTGTAAGAATAGCATCATGGCCAATGAAACATAAGTTGCCTCATGATAATGGGGAGGTCTCATAAAGTTGGTTCAATGCAAATATATAATTAAAACAGAACACGACGACACCGTCGTTGCACCCAAGTTTCCTTGGACGTACAATTTATATAGCAGTTAAAATAAATGAACTAAATAAGTAGAAAGAATTAAATTATGCATGCATCATATGGAATGTAAATATTAGTACAATGGCAAGGTATACTTGCCGAGCAAAAGTTCTGTATAGTGCAAGCATCCAATACGGTGTTAAGTTTGGTGTAAGAAGTGGGATTAGGGTTTTGGAGAGTTTGTAATATATATATATATATAGATAAAGAGGCGGTGGGGGTAATTTAGTGGTTTCAGAAACTACTGCTGCTGCTGTTTCTTCTTTCTTTGTTTGGTTTCCGTTGAGGAGAGTTTAGTAATAATAGATATAAGAGGTGGTGGAATGAGAGGGCTCACACGTGCGAAGAAGGGAAAGAAAAGTTGGTTTTTGCTACTGTTGTTGTTGATATTTCCTTTTCCTAACGGGTCCGGGTAGGGGTTAAACGGGTAGTGGGTTTAGGATAGAGGGTTCGGGTTTCGGGTTGAGATCCAATAGGAATTTCTTTCTAATTATATATATATATATATATATATATATATATATATATATATATATATATATATATATATATATATATATATATACATACATACATACATAGAAAATTCTAAAAAATTATATTGGTTCATACCATTAAGCTAGCAACTGTCCAAATGGTCTCCTACATAGAATAAATTAGGAAAAATTTATAATGGCTCCATAAATCTCCTAGATGCACAAACACCCCAAATTAAATAAAAATCTATTCCCTCTATTTAGATCATAACTACTAAATAAATAAATAATAAAAAGATTAATACGGTTTTCAGAATTATGAGTTTTACAAGCACTGGCCGACTTTCTGGCAGCACATCCGACCCCAGAAATCTTGAAACTTTACGATAAAATTCTAGACGAAGTAGAGGACTCAAATATATCGTCATGCAAGGTTGTTTGGCAAATGTCCTTCGACGTTGCTTCAGAACAGGACCCAATGACAATATCATTACGGGGGTCGGGATAGTACTGATCTCCCCCATACGGTCTAGTCATCAACCGTGCCTACTCTCTCACAAACCCGTACTCCAACAATGTGGCAGATTATAACGTCTTGGTTATTGGGCTACAACTTATCAAACAAGTAGGAGTAAAGTATCTGGAGGCCTACGACGACTCCAAATTAATAGTCAGTAAGGTCCAGGGTGAGTACGAAGTCCGGCACGAAGACCTGATTCCTTACCACCAAGTTACGCTTGGCATCATCTCAACATTCGAGGAATTATTTATTGAGCATATCTCTCAGCTACAGAATGTCAAGGATGACGTCCTGGCTGGCCTCGCTGCCTCCTTGGTAGTTTCAGAAAACACCCATCAGCTAATCACAGTGATCAGTCGAGAGCTGGTCTGCCCATAGAATAACCTCTGCCTGTGTCTGAGCTACACGGCAAAAGTACGCATTGACGTCCAGGACTGGAGGCTCCCATTCATTGACTATGCGGTCTATGGAATTCTCTCTGAGAACCCAAAGGAAACCACATCAATCAGAAGATGTTCCCTCCAATTCTATTACGATACAGCTACCAAAATATTGTATCGTCGGTCCTTTGACGGCCTACTGTTTCGATGCCTATAAAATACAGAAGCGAAGAAGGCCCTCTGCTAAGCTTAAGATGGTGTCTGCGGCGCACACCAACCCGGCCCAAAGCTACAGGACCGTCTTTGGATAATGGGGTATTACTGGCCAACGATAGTGGTAGAGGCCATTGAGTATGCGAGAAAATGCCAGACGTGCCAAATCCACGCAGACTTCATCCACCCGCCCTCATAATTTCTGTACCCAACGGTCGCATCTTGGCCGTTTGAAGCATGGGGGATGGACATTATCAGACCAATCAGTCCACCTTCTTCTAAAGGGCATCGATTCATCCTAGCTATAACTAATTACTTCTCCAAATAGGCAGAAGCTGTCCCACTCACTGAAGTAAAAACCTCGATCGTGATTATCTTCGTCAAGCATCACGTCATATACCGCTTCGGCTTGCCACAAAGGATCGTCAACGACAACGGTCCATATTTTGCAAGTCATGCATTCTAGCAGTTTTACGATAAAAACTGGATTCAAAATGTAGCATCAACCGCCTATAACCTGGCAGCAAACAGTCTGGCGGAAGCCTTCAACAAGACCATCATAAAGCTACTCAAAAATTTTGTGTCTTTCAATAAGCGTGACTGGAACAAGAAGCTGGATGAATATCTCTGGGCCTACCGCACAATGGTCTAGACAGCTACTGGCAACACGCCTTTCTCTCTAGTGTACTAAAGCAAAGTCGTCCTCCCGCTCGAGATCCAAATTACTTCATTCCGAGTAGCCCTCTACAACCAATTAACCGTCGACGACAATCACCACCAACGACTACAAGAGTTAGAAGCACTTGATGAGAAACATCTTTTAGCTCAGCAGCACATTGAGCTATACCAAGCACATCTTTCAGGAGGCTTCAACAGACGGGTCAAGGAGAGAACTTTTTAAGTGGGATACCTCTTCCTGACCATGAGAAGACCGATGGTCATGACCCACAAGACAACCGGCAAATTCTAGTCTAAATGGGAGGGCCCATTCATCGTGGTGTCAGTATTCTCCAATGGTGCCTACCGGCTAGTGAAACCCAATGGTGACTTGCTTATGATGCCTATCAAGAGAAAGTTCCTAAAAAGTACGATGTCTAAACTAGACTTGTACTTATCTCTTCCCCAGCAGAACAACCCAGATGTACATCTCAACACTCTTGGTTCTTCATTCCCAACAAGTGCCTTTGTGCAACATTTTCCCCTTCTTTATAAATTCCTGTAAAAGCCATCATCTGTATCCAGGAGTCCTGGATACACAACGGATGATGGATCCCTTAAGTCTCCCCAGCGGAGCACTCCTCAGGTCTACTTACACACTCCTATGGTGACCACTCAAGAACTAATTTTGTTAGATGCTAGCCATGTTCATATTGCATCTGAGCTATCGTCCCACCAATCTTCCCAACGGAGCAATCCTCATGTCTATTTTCATTTTTGGATAGACCACACTCAGCAAATTACTCCTCTGTGAGTTTCTCGGATATTGGTTTACGTTCATATTACCTCTGAACTACTGTCCTAATATTTTTTTCCGACTGAGTTTGCCACATCCATATTACCTCTGAGAAAATCTCTCGGATCTTGGCTACCGATCATCACATCTATATTACCTCTGATATCGGTTGTCATCCTAACTTATCACCCGTACTCACCAAGGTACACCAGCGGTGTTAAGTCCATAAAAATTGCCACGTCTATATCACCTCTAGCAGGGCTTATCTCAAACCTATTACTTACACTAACATGCGCAAAACGTAATGGGTCCACAAAAACTGTCACGTCCATATCACCTCTGGCAGGACTTATTCCAAACCTATCACTTGCACTAACATGCAACAAAGTAATAGGTCCACAAAGCCTGTCACGTCCACATTACCTCTGATAGGGATTATTTTCAAATTTATTATTTGCACTCAATGTGCGCAACAAATAATAAGTCCACAAAGAGTCCCCAAGTAAAATATACTCAATGGAAGCAAACAGCTACGTCCATACTACCTCTGGCGCGCTTCCTTCTCCTTCCACAAAAATACCAGGATCGTACCTAACTTTTTGCTATGGCTATTGATCAGCTCACGTCTACGTCACCTCTAAGCTAACGTCCTCACATCCTCCCCCGAGAGTATGCCATGTACAAGTAACCTCTGAGGAAACCTCTCCCTACGGCTATCACCAGTCGTCATCTCAACTTATTACCTGCTCTTAAATTTTAGTGCGCCAACGTCCACCAAACTTGTCACGTCCATATCACCTCTGGCAACGCCTATTTTAAACTTATTACTTGCACCCTAGTACGCAAAAAGTAATAATTCTATCAAAGATCCCCCAGCGGGATATCCTTAAAAGACTACGATATTGTACTACGTCCATATTACCTCTAGTACAATACCCAAAAGTCCACAACCTACAAAATTCTAAAAAATGAGAGACTTTATTAATTAATGTTCAAGATCATGAGTACATATGATGAAAATCCATTATATTCAAGGGTTTTTCATTAGTATTCAAGGGTTTTTCATTAGTATTCAAGTTCATAAGTAGATATGATGGAAACCAGTTTTAAGGGTTTCCATGCATGAAGTCTCACTGATACAAACCTTTTTCATTAGAAGCGCCCCTCCGTGCAGCCGTTGCTACTAACACAAGTCGAGCCCCCAGCAGAACTCCATGCTTTCTGGATCATCCCTCCACAGTGCAAATCTTAATATATGAAAAATAATCCATACCGACGGATAGTAAGGGAGGAGGAGGAGAAGGCACATTATAATCATGCGGGAAGACCGACGACAAGAATGTCAATTAATCCAGATCCTGTCATCAACACCGCAGGCTCCCGGCCGGTAGCAAAATGCATAAAAGTGAGAAACATAGCTGGCACGCTGCATGAACAAGGACAGCTCAGCGCACGACATAGGATGTTCATCGTCGCCTCCTGGATTAGTTCTTGCCAAACTGTCCTCGTCTCCTGGATCAGTTCATGGCGAACCGCCATATAAAGTTAGTCTTTACCCCGAACAATGGGTGTTATGATGTCCTTCCATGCTCCATCATGAGTCGTGCGAGGGGAAATATCGTTACCATATTTTCTAGAAAAGGGTATTTTAGTCATTTCATAATTAATTAAATATTGTGCATGTTAGATAATTATTTGTTGTATTATTTAATTATTGTTAGATGTTAGTTATTTATTTTATAATTGTGTTAGTGGACCTAACTGGTTTAGTTTAGACTCATGGACCAACATGTATTAATTGTTAGAATTGAGCCCATTTAGAAGCCAATTCATTAGGAGGATGATTAGTTTAATTAAACCATTAGACTAGAACCTTTCCTCCTTAATTATTTCTTCATGAGAGGCCCCAAGGGATATAATGGATATTACGTAGTAACTTAAGGAAGGGGTAAGGGTGGGCTGGCCTATATGAGAAGGGGGAAGTTTCTCTCTCCTCTTTTCAATTGAAATCTAGATCTAGAATTTCCCTCAACCAAATTCCTTCATTCCACATCATTTTACCTACCATATTTTACCCCAATTCCTTCCCAAATCACCATTAGAGACTAGTGGAGCAAGGATCTAGAAGGAGGAAGCAAGGATCTACAAAGAGGAACAAGAATTTATAAGTTGGAGGCCAATTTTATCATATTTGGAGGTTTAATTGGAAATTCATCTCCCAATAGGTACAATTCAGTTTTTCTCCTTAATTATGTGTGTATCAATTGGTCCTATAGATCAATTGGTCCTATACGTGTAGGTCGTATCCCAACAATTAGCTGATACGTATTAATTTGGAGATTTTTTCTCCGATACGGGACTTTGTGCATGTCATATTTTGACACGGACACGTAGATTTGTGTTTGACTCTTCATATTATTTATAAATAATATATTAGACTTGCTCGTGTCCTTCGTGGTACGTTTGAATGTGTGGTGGACTCGTGTCGCAAGCGTACATAGATCTAGTGTGATACGGGTGCGATGCACTCCACGTGTTTGTTGCATTTTATTTCTAGATCTATTTCCATTGTTCTTAGTCATTATAATATGTAATTATATATATATATATATATATATATATATATATATATATATATATATATATATATATATATATATATATATATATATGTATTAGTGTATCATATATCTATGTATCTATGTGTTATGTATATATGTAGCTATACTTTTACATATGAAATAGCTATTAATTATGGTAGTGTATTTATATAAGCTATGTGTATATATATATACACACATAGCTTATATATATATATATATATATATATATATATATATATATATATATATATATATATATATATATATATATATATATATATATATATATATATACTTGCATGATTATAAATATACGTGTATGTATATGTGATGTTATGAATAAATATATATATGATACTATAATGTGTGTATGTTATACTATATGTATTATTATGGAGATGTATATATATGTATATGGATGAGCATGTAAATATATATAAATATATGTAGCTTGTATATATATTAGTAGCTATTTTGTGTATATATTAGTATATAAGTGAGAGAGGGGGGCTCAACGTATAGTGATAGCAGCAGTAGTTTTAGCAACAGCAGCAGATTCAGCAACAACAACAGCAGCGGCTTCAGCGACAGCAGTTTCAGCAACAACAACAACGTTTAGCGATAGTAGCAACAGTTTTTGCAATAGTAGCAGCAGTATTTGCAACGGTAGCAGCAGTTTTTTGTGACAGTTTGATTATATAGAGTTATCTATGTATTAATTATAGCTAATAAATATATATATGGTATTGGTATATATATATATATATATATATATATATATATATATATATATATATATATATATATATATATATATATATATATTGTCACGCCCCAGTCCAAAATACCGTGGGACCAGATTCGTGGCAATGGCCAGCAGTACCCACCGATGGACAAACCCAATTTAATGGATCCATCAGGGCATACTTAAGCTGTAAAATCAAGTCTACGACAATCAAGGCACAACTAATCTCATCCACACAAGATATAAAATATGATCCACAGAATAAATAAGGAATGTAAATCATCAGCTAGTCTCAACAAAGTACTTCGGGGAACAACCCGATAAACATCTAGTACAATGGTTCAACCGACCAGAAATAAATGACTGAAATAAATAAATAAATACTGAGCATGAAACATGGATGCTCAGGAAAAGTCTTCGGCTAACACCTCATCCTCAGATGGCGGTACAGCTCCTGGATCAGCTCCTGCTGTGGTCCCGTATACCTCGGGATAGATCTCGTCTGCAAATCCTGGGGACATAATCCATATCCAGGTCCTCAGGGGACATAGCAAGGTACAGAAAATATACAAGCCAGAATATAAATAGTACAGCAGAAAATAAAGTAAACAAGGTAAGTATGTAAACATCTGTATAAAATGCAAGAGAGAATATCAATAGTACTCAGGTTGAAACAACTATAAGCTCTGTGTAGGGGAGCCGGTAGCAGTGATATCATGAGGGGGTCTAGCTCAGCGGGAGACTGAGTAGCCGGCATAACATAATCAACCTGTAGCCTGTGGGTCTCTCCAGCAATAGATGGAACAATAAGGGAATACTAAATAACCAGCTAAGTGATATGCAAGATGAGAGCAGCACTAGAACTCAGGCTGAAGCATACTACCAGCTCTGTGTCGGGGAGCCGGTAGCAGCAGTAATAATGAGTAATGGGCCAAGCTCGGGCTTCAGAGTCTCGGCCTCACAATAGTAGGGGTGTATATATATATGATCAGCCTGTAGTCTGCGTGTCTCTCCCCACCCAATGTAACCATGCATATCATGACCATAACATCTCATGTCCATGTCAGCGGGATCATAACTAATGCACAAGTCATAATGTATCTAGACTATAGTATCTCTATAAGTCATGTATCCTATATAGGATCACCACGAATATCTCGGGAAGATCTTGTCTCATGAACAGTGTCCTGGGTCATAGTGTACTTGGTAAGACAAGTACGAGAAGATATAGTGTCATGTATGTCCATCTCTAGATGACAATACCCAACACCGCGTACGATGTTGGCACCCGACTGATAATCAGACGCTAAGTATGTCATACGGACCTAGGTTAAACATGCACAGTAATATAATGAAGTAAGAAAATAGGTAACAATACTGCAGAGTTGGCAAGGTACACTTGCCTGATGTCCGAATACCAACAACTGTCCCTGTATCAGTGGATCCGGTAGGTGCTACTCCAAAAGCTGTAATAAATATCACCAACAGTCTCAGAAGATGTCAAATAGCTAGAAATGCCTGTCCTTACATCCAATTTGGACACAGGAGCAAAAAGATCATTTTCGGGCCAAAGCGGGGTCCATATGTGGGCCACTTTGCACCGAAAAGCGGGTCAGGGTCAAAGGTCTCCAATTTCCTCAAACTCAGTGTCTACAAGTCAGGAACGATGATACGAACCCAACAGAACTTCCAGAATTGGATTCTGATGAGCCGATCACAAAATCGCCCGTCAAGTGGAGCCTGTGGGGCCCACGATACGTGATTTTGTCAACGTTCTCAGAATTGAACCAAACTTGGCTCACAGGACCAGCGTATTGCTACGAGTCCGATGGCATAAGTTTCGTCTCGATCCGACGTGTTAACACAAAGTTACAGCGTGTTCCAGAAAGGTCGGATACGGGGTATCGTCGGCGGAGACGCGTTGATTCCGGGGTGCACGCACCTCCGAATCTACTTTCGCAAAATCCCACACGACCGTATCAACGATGCGCCCGGTTTTGTAAAGACTGCGTGCGACCAAGTCGTCCTGTTTGGCGGGGCGCACTCAGTTCCGGGGTAAAACGAGTATTATTTTTCCTGTTTTTGGATCGCGGTGCACGATCACCACAGGATGCGATGCTCCGAGCGAGTCGCACGGACACCGAGAGGGTTATATAGTCTACGCATAAAAACTGACGGAAATGAAAATGGAGTTGCGAGGTGAAAGAAAACGGTACCTGAACAGGGCTCCGTGAACGCTGAATTCTGCGTGTCCGTGAGTACCGTTCGCGTCCTGGTTGGATTCTTGTGTCCTCACGTCCTGGTCTGCTGCTCGCGTCTAGGTCGGAGCTCCGTGAACGCTACTAGGGCTGCGTTGACCGATGGGGAGGATCTCGCGGCTGCTGCAGCGAGGATCGAAGATGCGTGGTCGAGCAGCGGCTCGAGCGGTGTCGTCGAAGGGGGTTCAGAGTCGGGTTGGTCCAGGGGTCGTCGCTCCGGCGGCCTGGCGACGAGGTAGGGGAAGTCGGGCTCGGCGCCGATCGGAGGCAGCGTCGAAAGAGGCGGCTGCTCTCGAGCCTGGTCGTCGACGACTGAGATATCCACGGGGAGCGACGGCAGCGGCTGGATCGAACGGCTAGGCGTGGGTGGGGGAAGTCGGCTCTGAGGGATCTCGTGGCGGCGGCCTGCCTGGCACGAATGCCGAGGCACTATATAGGGAAACAGCAACCCTCGGCTGCTAGGGTTCTGCTCGGTTTTGGGTTTTCGGACCCGACCCGATAATCGATTTGGTTCAAGTTTAGTTTGGTTTGGGCAGGGTTTGGTTCGGTTTATTAAGCCAATCATTTTATAGCCACAAAATGCCACTCCGGAGTCCAAATAATTCACCGAAAAATATCATAGGTCCGGTTTTCCATCGTGCATCATAATATATTATTTGCAGAATATTTTAACACCAATCTGCCATATTTAAAATTCTTTAAGTCATAATCATCCTCGCTTTAATTTCCAGAAAAATACCAGAAATTCGTAATATCTCATTTTAAAATTATTTTCCAAAATCAGGGTGTTTACATATATATATATATATATATATATATATATATATATATATATATATATATATATATATATATATATATATATATATATTTCATAATTGGTAATTATGTATTAGTATACTATATTTTTAGTAGTTAGTTGTAGCATATAGTTATTAATGGGTAGTTAGTATATATATGAGGTTTTGACAATTACCGTGAGATACCAAGGTAAGTATCAAGGTATTTGGGAATACCCAAGGTATTGGATTTGGGTATCAAGATAGAGGTTTAGTAGTGCGATACTGAGTTGGTTCAAAACCAAGATATCCATTAATATTTATAATTATGATTTATATATATTTAATATTGCTTTAATATAGATAGGTAATACTTATCTTTTGTTTGCGTATCCTGAGATACGGTATCCTAGTATCCTAAGATGTAGCTTGTATAACCTAGATTCGTAGTGTATGAACCCAACATCATTGAGATAGACTCATGCAACCTAAAAATAGGTAGTTTGACCAATTTAACGTAGAGTTGACCTAGTTTGACTATTTTGACTTAGAAATGGTTCTTGACCTAGATATTGACTAGTCTAACTTATTTTTATTCTGAAATATTGTATTGATGTTATATTCCATATCTAGGTATTCGAGGCACCGTATCAGACATCTGTGAGATTATTCATCGAACTTCAGGCGAGTATATTTTCTGATAGTTTCTCATTTATCATATCCTCTATGTTTATTGTATCTAGTGTAGATATTCATGTTTTCTTGACACGATGGTTACACGGATTGGTATATTCGAATCTCGTCACGAGATGTTATTCCTTGATATATGGTGTATCTTGTGCAAGCCTTATTTTATTGATTATCTTGTACATGTACAAACACTGCTTCTCGGGAAACTTGCTACCTTCCTAGAGAATCCCGTGCCATAGCATACCATGGTTGGATCCACTATACCAGTCGGGGGTGGAGAGTATTTTAGTATAGATATGTGATCATACCCTTTTTGTGGAAGTCTTATTTTTCTGTGAGTGTTGGTCATACACCGCACGTATGACTAACCAGGCTATTATTTCATGTGCAAGTTTTCTTGTGCAAGTTCCCAAGCCGATCACATGTTAAAGCTAGTACTCACATACTTAGTCATTAGTATTCTTGTTCATTGCCATATTGTTCATTATTATTTTATTCCAGTATTTTCTTATTGTATATCTCTTGTATCTATTGTGCATCTTGTATATACATATCTATTTACTGTTACATAGTTTTTATCATTGATTAGAACTGCTATTAGAGATGTACTCTGCCCCTTTCCTGACTGGATATATTTTTCCCAGAGGACACTGAGGAGTGGTACCCTATACATTACGGACCTCAGGATGTTGTGGGCTTAGAGTCAGAGACCCTGGCTCAGGAGGGACTTATCCCAACTGAGACTGATGACCCGGGACTAGTAGCTTCTTAGTATTCTTTGTACTAGATTTGTCTCCAGCTTATTTGTTTAGTTTCTGCAGACTCATTGATATTATTATTTTAGACTCATTAGTTGTATGTGACTATTCTATTCTTTATCATAGTCGTGCTCGTTTCTATCTTAGATCTGTGATTAAGTATATTGATATTATTGGTGGTTCATTATATTGCTAGATAGATTATCCAAACAACGTTCTACCGCCAATTCTGCGGCATAGGTTGGCCGTTGTTCCCGACTTGCATCCCTACATAGGGTGCGGTTCGTGAAAGAAAACAAAGTCTGCACAAGGAAAACATATGACATCAGCATATAAAGACAAAATTGATGTCTATACGACAGAGCCTAGTCGACGCATGAGGTGTCTTCCATGCGGCAGAGCTGTGGTGGTCGCATGTCCGGATCGAACTTCCATTAATGCTACAAAGTCATGGTTGTCGCATGTCCAGGTCGAGCCTTTATCTATGCGGCAGGATCTTAGTTGCCGCATGATGGTTTCCCACCCATGTGACAGATTCATGATGATCTCTTATCCATACGACAAAGCTGCATAAAAAGTCTATGCGTATTCTAGACGATTTCTCGTCCACGAAGCAAGACTGTGCATGGGTGTCTCTGTGTCCATGGAAGCCCGACACGAAGAACGCGGTGCTCCCCTACCTTCGAGTAAAGCACAAAAATTAGGGGGCCAAGGATCAAGACTGTAGTGCCCCGCTCTGCGTCGGCACTATGTGCAGGAGATATCGGTTTGCTGACTCAAAAAGGAAACCTTCTTGAAGAGCTCATTGTTGAACCAGGAGATGACTGCTCTAGGTGAGTGGGCAGAACTTCATTCTTTGATTCTTGCACGCCTTAATGAATCTGAGTTTTTGCAATGCTTGTCTGCTCAATAAGACTAACGATCGCATGAGAATGATAGAACGAGAACCTGCTTGCTTAACTAGAGAATGTCTATGCTTGTCTAAAAAGAGATAGAGATAGAACCATTGCCATACTAAGTTAAAGAATTGAATATTGCATGCTTAGTTATACGGACACCGCTATAGAACGAACCACTGCTATGCTAATAGACAAGAGTAAAAGAATTTTTATATATTTTCTTCGTATATGCTAAAAGAAAGAGTAGAACTTGATGCTTAGTTAAAGTGCTAGAGAACTATTTTCATGCTTGCTTGCTTAAATAGAGATTGTTATATGTTTCCATAGAAGTTATCGAAATACTTGAACGATATCGAAAGACGGCGACCAGTTCACATTAAGATAATGATGGCAGCATGTCCGCATAAAGACAGAGACAGAGAGAGTAGAGATCGACTATATGCTTGTTTATTGAACTGATGCATCCATACAGAGTTTATCTGATAGAGTTGTATTCATGCATTGATCTTTAGACAACTTGTGCACAAGAAAATCCCACAAACAATTTTTTGGGGCGCTGGGGACCGTTCGCCCTAGGGGGATCAGAGGAATACCCTGAGGCAAAAAATTTCTCGCGATCAGGGGGTATTCATGTCTATTAGATAGCTAATTCATGAGTCAAAGCAACTAGTATATTGAATGAGTATATTAGTGCAGTGCTGGGCCGTGATAACACCGCTACTAACTGTGAGGAAGAAGACTCATGGACCATCATATAGTTAGGTTGCATGTTAGTATTCAGCCTTCTTGCATACCTAACTATTTGATGCAGAGACTGACAGGAAAAGAGAACCTTGTTTATATATGCATATGTTGCTAACTTGTATGTCTGCTGCAGGGATAACCGTTCGGCGAAAGGGTAAGAATCACTGAATAAGTGATATTCATGTTATCGAACATGCTTTTCTGTATTAAATGCTTGTATAGAGAAGTCTTGTTTCGTATATGTTTCTATCTCGTTCACACGATAAGATGTTAATAAGAAAAAGAGAGAGAGATGCTAAGAGAGAGATGCTAAGAAGATAGTCTACTAGATGCATGCTAGAGTCTTTAGAGATTGAATATGACTCACGAGACTCGCTGCGCACTAGAGATAGTAAACAAATCTGCTTATCGTACATGAACTGCTTGTCTTACCTGCTTGCTTGTATATCGAACATGAACTTTGATTTTAAAGATGTTTTCGAAAAGAAGTAATATGTCTCCGTTCCTGTACTGCATGTAACGAACCTAGGTAAAACTAGAAAGATCACTAGTAATATAATATTTTATAACATAATTACTTAGTGATGGTTTTAGTGAATATTGCTTCTGTTCGTTGATTTTAGACTTACCAGTACTTTCTCTAAAGTGATGACCCACCAACAGTTTGCTTGTTCGCAGGTGCTAGATCGTCCGAAGAAGCGATAGACGTGCCTCATCCCCAGGACCCAAAAATCTGGTTTCGATGCCTTGAGCCGTATCAATATTTTGAGCTGCTTTTGTATAAAGAGACATAATGTATGGAACGATGCCATTATATTCAGAGAACCTCGTGCCTTGTGATTTGTCCCGTATACTCAGATGGATTTATCGTTTGCAATATTGTCCCTCCGCTGCGTACTCGATCGATTCGATGATAGCCACAACTTTAATAATGTTGCCTTATGCGGGTGCAACCCCAGACAAATGCGGCATCACGTCCCGATATAAATGATTGTCCAACGAGAGCGCTGGCAAGATAATTTGCGCCCAGCGGGGACGGCTGATTCCTGCGGGAGATCGGAGCGTGACATAATGGTATCAGAGCAACTCGATCCTCTGGCCTTACGTCCATTTCGCTGCTGTTCCTAGATGATGATTCCTTGTGCATTGATATCGTTGCTCCATAGAGAATTCTATACAATAAGTCCATAGATATTCTCAATGTTGTGCAAAAGTTTTCTGGATTTGATTTTTTGCTTAGAGTTGTGCTTTCATGTTTGTGGTTTGCTAGAGTTTTCGATTGAGGATGGTGAGGGATGAAGACTGCTAGATCGTCCGAAGAAGCGATAGACGTGCCTCATCCCCAGGACCCAAAAATATGGTTTTGATGCCTTGAGCCGTATCAACATTTTGA
Organism: Iris macrosiphon; assembly: GCA_036927795.1. Lineage (NCBI taxonomy): Eukaryota > Viridiplantae > Streptophyta > Magnoliopsida > Asparagales > Iridaceae > Iris > Iris macrosiphon. The sequence continues at coordinate 13,283,016 of JAYESA010000007.1, forward strand.
GCTGCTTTTGTATAAAGGGACATAATGTATGGAACGATGCCATTATATTCAAAGAACCTCATGCCTTGTGATTTGCCCCGTATACTCAGATGGATTTATCGTTTGCAATATTGTCCCTCCGCTGCGTACTCGATCGATTCGATGATAGCCACAACTTTAACGATGTTGCCTTATGCGGGTGCAACCCCAGGCAAATGCGACATCACGTCCCGATATAAATGATTGTCCAACGAGAGCTCTGGCAAGATAATTCGCGCCTAGCGGGGATGGCCGATTCCTGCGGGAGATCGGAGCGTGACATAATGGTATCAGAGCAACTCGATCCTCTGGCCTTACGTCTATTTTGCTGTTGTTCCTAGATAACGATTCCTTGTGCATTGATATCGTTGCTCCATAGAGAATTCTATACAATAAGTCCATAGATATTCTCAATGTTGTGTAAAAGTTTTCTGGAATTGATTTTTTGCTTAGAGTTGTGCTTTCGTGTTTGTGGTTTGCTAGAGTTTTCGATTGAGGATGGTGAGGGATGAGGACTATCGCTGCTCTGGATATCGAAAGTTTTTCCTTGAGTTTCGATAACGAAACTCTTTCTTTGTGGGTAAGTATGTAGTGCCCTGCTCCGCCTCGGCACTATGTGCAAGAGATATCGGTTTGCTGACTCAAAAAGAAAACCTTCTTGAAGAGATCCTTGTTGAACCAGGAGATGAGTGATCTAGGTGAGTGGGCAGAACTTCATTCTCTGATTCTTGCATGCCTTAATGAATCTGAATTTTTGTAATGCTTGTCTGCTTAATAAGACTAACGATCGCATGAGAATGATAGAATAAGAACCGTGCTTAACTAGAGAATGTCTATGCTTGTCTAAAAAGAGATAGAGATAGAACCATTACCATGCTAAGTTAAAGAATTGAATATTGCATGCTTAGTTACATGGACACCACTATAGAACGAACCACTGCCATGATAATAGACAAGAGTAAAAGAATGTTTATATGTTTTCTTCGTATATGCTAAAAGAAAGAGTAGAACTGCATGCTTAGTAAGAGATAGAGAATTGTTTCTATACTTGCTTACTTAAATAGAGATTGTTACATGTTTCTATAGAAGTTATCGAAATGCCTGAATGATATCGGAAGACGGCGACCAGTTCGCATAGAAATAATGATGGCAGTACATCCGCACAAAGATAGAGATATAGAGAGTAGAGATCGACTATATGCTTGTTTATTGAACTGATGCATCCATATAGAGTTTATCTGATAGAGTTGCATTCATGCATTGGTCTTTAGACAACTTGTGCACAAGGGAATCCCACGAATGATTTTTTGGGGGGCTAGGGAACGTTCGCCCTAGGGGGAATCAGAGGAATACCCTGAGGCAAAGAAGTCCTCGCGATCAAGGGGTATTTATGTCTAGTAGATAACTTGTTAATAAGTCAAAGTAGCTAGTATATTGAATGAGTATATTAGTGCAGTATTGGGTCGTGATAACACCGCTACTAATCGTGAGGAAGGAGACTCATAGACTATCACTGAGTGATCCTTACCCATTGTCGAACGGTTATCCCTGCACCAGACATACAAGTTAGAAACATATGCATATGTTTATAAACGAAGTCCTCTTTCCCTGTCCGTCTCTGCATCAAACATTTATGTATGCAAGAAGGCTAGCCTAGCATGCGCCCTAACTATATGATGGTCCCCTCCACGGGATTAGCAGTTGGGACGTACAAGCCCATCTCACTAATAGACTTCCATAACATACCGTCCCGTAAGTAAGGACTATAAGCCTCAGGGTATTCTAGATCTCTCCTAGGCCGAACGATTCCAGTGCCCCAGGAAACACTCGAGAGGTAAACCTTGTATACAAGTTGTCCTGACCAAATGCTGAATGCAAATTTCTATCAGATAAATAAGCTATCATGCAACTGATGAACGATGAACGATGAACGATGAACGATGAACGAGCAAGCAAGCAAGCATATTAATTCATATGAGCAAGCTATAGTGCCGAAACTCTCAATACTCTTGCCTAATAGCCACACCCTCCCGTAAGTAAGGACTTCAAGCCTTAAGGCGGACTATTGGTCTATATGCACATGTTCAAGCTATTCATGAAGTTCTATCTCTTTACAAGCGATCAATGAAACTTGTTCAAGCAATCTGGCTCTTTTGACAAGTAACAAGCAAGAACAGTTCTATAAATCTAACATGAAATTCTATCTTTTTTTAGACAAGCATTCAAGTATTCTAGTTTAGCATACGATACCAAGCTAAGTGCAAGCAATCTTTTACTCTTTCTTATTAGCATGGCAACGGTTTGTTCGATAGCGATGTCCATCTAACTAAGCATGCAATTGTTCCATCTTTTCTTAGCATGGCCATGGTTCCATCTCTTTAGACAAGTATACAAGTTCTCTAGTTAGGCAAGCAGATTTTTTTCAATGACAAGCTATATGAGTTCTCTTATGAGCATGCAGAGTCAGGTTCTATCATTCTTTTTATAAAACTATCTTCTTAGAACAAGCATTCAAAAACTTAGATTCATTATTAAGTCATGCAAGAATCAGAGAATGAAGTTATGTCCACTCACATAGATCAATCGTCTTGTATTTTGATCGGGAACTCTCCGAGAAGGCTTTCATTCGAGCCAGCAAAGCGATATCTCTTGCACATAGTGCCTACGTGGACCGGGGCACTACAGGGATGGCCGATTCCTGCGGGAGATCGGAGCGTGACAAAGACTGCCCCTGACAAACTCCTTGGCAAGAAGAGTCGCAGTCTGCGGCATCTTTCGCAGGAAAATGAGGAAGAAAGCAAAGAGATAAAAATTCTCTCTCTCCCCCATGACTGCCTATTTATAGGCTCCAAAACTGCTTGAAGAGATCGAGGCAATAAACCGAGCGGTTAATGAGATGAACCTGATACCTCGATCCGTGTGATCCTCTTTAATCCCCTCAAAAATTGATGCCTCGAGCCCCGTGTCAGGAGAGGGCATAAAATTCTAAGAGATCCGCGTAAGGATCAAAGCAAATGTTCTCATTTAATGATCCGATATCCTGTCAGAGACAACTATGCGACAATGAGACTATGTGATATGCCCTGCATATGCGGCAAAAACCGCTCATCCATGCTTTTTTAAAAGCATTCCAAACTTATCATTTTGAAAACTTGAAGGGGGTGCCCCCTCAACAAGCCGCATAAAGGTCATACCCCCTCAACAAATCGTGCAAGCCGTATAAAGGTTTGCTGAAGGGGGCACCCTCAACAAGCCACAGAGAAGCCATATATGCCCTGGACAATCAAGCCGCAGAGAAGCCACATGCGGCCTGAATAGTCAAGCCGCAGAAGAGCCACATGCGGCATGATCAACCAAATCGCAGAAAAGCTGCATATTATACCATATGCGGCCTGAACGACCACAGAGCAGGAAGGTCGTATAAGGACCCCCTGATACAGATTCTAATATATGTCAGAAGCTTTGACACATCACTCATCTCTCTGAGACATTTCGAGACTCATGAAGACGACGCCTAAGAAAAAGATAATAAGTCACATCAGTGTATTAATTGCTTTGACAAATATACCATGCCACGTGTTCTCTCGTATTCCTATGCAGCCTCGCCAACATCCGGCCAGAGTGTCCATCCTTCCAAGGCCAAACGAGAGCACGTATGCGGCTACAAGATCCATGCAGCCTTACAACCATGCGACCAGAGTGTCCATCCAACCAAGGCTAAATGGGAGCATGTATGTGGCTACAAGACCTATGTGGCCTCGCTACCATGCGACCAGAGTGTCCATTCGACCAAGGCCCAAACGATAGTACGTATGCGGCTACAAGACCCATACGGCCTCGTCATCATGCAGCCAAGATGCTATTCAGCCTCCAACTCATAAGATCTTTCCGTTACAACTACAGAGATCTTCGCAAAGTTGGTGCTGACCACGTGTCCAGCTGACCAAGTCATGTACAGAATGGTTTAAAAATAACTCCGAGATCTCGTCAACATTATATCTTAACTAAGACCACATGGCAATCTGCCCATGGCATGCGGCTACAGTTGCAACCGTATTCTATTGAAGGAGCCCCCTGTGGCCACCAAACAGGAGCATATGCGACACCTATAACCCATCAGCATGATAGCTATAAATAGGAGCAATTTGGACATCCCAAATATGGGACTTTTCTTCTTCTGCTTCAGAGAGAAAGCATACCACCCCTGGCCAATACAGAGAGAGAGAGACAACATACCGAGACGAGCAAAGAAAGAACGTAAGCTTCCTCACCCTGCATCAGATCATCCACAGAGTAAAGAAGACGCCATAGCACTCCTTGCCCATAGCTACACCCCAGATCAATAAAATATTGTACTTAGATTGTCCGTCTAGGACCTCTTTGTACTTTCTTTCATTTGTTGATTAAATCAAGCTCTTTTAGAACTTACAAATTTATTGGCGAACAATTATGGATTGGCTTATTCAGAATCGACTCTTATATTAAGTGGACCATGTCCCGAGGATGGACTTAGTGGCAGAGTCAAGAGGGACCTCTCCACTACAAGTTTTTTTTGTATTTTTTGCTGTCACATTGTTGCTTTTGAGCATGGCCGACCCTGAGGTTATGGGGGCCCGAGCAAACTTTCAAAATGAGATCTCATGCATAATATAAAAAAATAAAACAAAAATAAAATAAAAAATATGCCTCCACCAAAATTAGAACTAAGAACCTCTTGTGTGCAAAGTAATTTAGCAACCACTACACTACAATTGCTTTGTGATAAGAAGGGCCGTTGGTAATTACTAGTTCTATTTTTGTTACAAAATTATTTATATATTTAAACAAAAAAATTGGGCCCTCTTGGCCCATGGGGCCTTGGGCGGTCGACCTGTCCGCCCTGGTCCCGACCCGGCCCTGCTTTCGAGTTGGTTTTCAAATTTGCATTTTTTGAACGGTTTTGATGGATTGCATTATTTTCGTCGTTGAACTTACTTTTTTCGGTATTGGAAGAAAGAGAAGAAGTATTGATCATCTGTTCGTGGCAATGCAGGTGATCATGTAGGCGTCGCACGAGCGAAGCCTTGAAGAACCTCTTTCCTTTCCCTCTTTCCACCAACTTGTGAGTGGCTATACTTTCGATTAGTTGATCCTTCTTCCAAGTCTTTACACCTAATAATCTTTCCCTCTTGATATTGGCCCGATCAAATGATACCATAATAACTAATAGATATCAAGATAAAAATAGAATAGACTTGGAATACTTGATGTGCTTGTCAACCAATTTGTGAACGATTACGCTATTGCATGCTAGTTTGCGTAGAATGTGCTTTATCGTGTTTCAATTCTAGCTAGAACGTTTCTTCTATTTTGTGACATGTGTAGAACACTTTACTATGCAATTCTCTTGAACATGAAGACTATGCTATATAGATCCATCCATGTTACTTGTTTCTTGATTCATGTTGTCTTGAACAGCTTCGTTTAATAACTGAGTTTTTAGACGTCGCTTGGTCACGGACGACTTATGCACAAAGTCTTTGGTTCCTGTAAACGATCGCTGGGGCACTGTGACGGATCCGATCCGGACAGAACTTCATGATAGTCTCATGTTCGAGCGGGATGGCATGTAACACCCCATGTTCCTTGCGTTGCACACCATTCTCGTCCAAGACTATAACTCGTCCACTATGGCATCGTGTCAATGACCCCCATGTATATTTAAACTTTGCAAGCTAACTATGTCTTCGTGGCAAGGTAGGTCATGGTAAGTTTTGTGCAGGTAATTCAGACATGGTAGGTAAAATTCACCGAACTGTGGCATATTTATTTCAGTAATTCCATATATATATTGCATGCTTGTAACTTGAACTAAGGCAAGATAGAAAGACCACATAATAACTTGCATACTTCACATGAATAACATGTCAATTTGGTAAGTTGGGTTAGCTCGCTCTCACCAATGCATTTCGATGTACTGGCCCTCGTTGTAACATGTTCTCCGTGCCAAGGCGACCCTGCGAGGAGCTAAGGCGACTTCCCAATCAGTCTATCAACCGGCGTGCCCTATTCGTGCCCTTTTGAAGTGTGTTCTAGTTTCGGAGCCCGTGCACATACCTTATGCAGTTCCATGGCAAGACGATAGTCTCGCCTCAAGGTCTTTTCTTTTGAAGTTTTAGTAAAATGATGTAATGTAACGGACGACTATCTCATTTTGCGTTCATTTTTGTAAGCCTGCGTGAAAACATGTTGTACTTGTTCAAGAGTTTGTAAATAATGTTCATTATCAATAAAGTAAACATTTTCTTGTTTCATTATTCTGCTCTATTATTTGCGTAAATGTATGCTCGTTATATCAAATACCATAGCCTTGTGCGTGGCTAGGCACGCACAACATCATGCCCTGGGGAAGATTATCGATTTCACGGAATCGGGACGTGACCCCCCCCCCCCTCCATCCCCTACCCTCGTACGAACATTTCTTCCTCACTCAACCTCACTATTTATAACTCAAATTCTCTCCTCTCCTCTACTTCATCTTCAACCGAGAACCCACATAATAACCGAGATCACACCATCGTCGTCAGACTGCAATGACATCCGAATGAGGAGCTACATCAGCTGTGTCAAGTCCCATACCGTCGTTACTTTCCTCGCAGTCCGAATCCCTGCACCCTAGACGAGTTCTGCGACATCGTGGATCCTCTGTTGATGGTGAAAGATGGTATCAAAGGCTCTTAGTGTTCTAATTTATGCCTAAAAGAGTTTACTTGATAAAGAAAATATTTTTTCTACATTAATTGGCCAGACACGATACAACATGCACACGATGAGATATGTGCATGACGATACTGACACAACATTTATTTTGTTAAAAAAATTCATAACGTTTTAAGTTTAGTTTAGCCTGCGATAAACTAAAATCTTGCCCCCACCCCGACAACAATGCATGAAACGATATATATATATATATATATATATATATATATATATATATATATATATATATATATATATATATATATATATATATTTGTGTGTGTGTGTCATTTTCACCGGATTAGAAATTAAGTTTCCAAGAAAAGATTCGAACCGTGTTCATCCACATGGGAGTCCCCCATCGTGTATGTGTATATATATATGGTAAACGTTGGAAACCCATATGATTATATTTGATGTTTTAGTTCAAATGCGCAAAAAAATATCAAACACTACATTCAAATTTTAACAAACTAGACCAAAACATAAACAGTACATGCATTTATTTTATCCACACACGCATGCATATACACTGTTAGGGTTACCAACTAATTATAGCATCTCTTGTATAATTAAGATCTAGATGTTCATTACTACTTGAAAAATATAAAGGACTTTTGTTTAGGAGATCACAACTTAGATTCCAAAGGACTTTGTACGCAAAGGGCTAGATCATCAGAGTACTAATGATACTCCTAGCATGCAAGGACTTCGAAGAAACAAGTTAGCAGGGCTATAGTAATTATGCATATTTATGCTAGTTAAGTCACTACGTAATTATGAACTATATATAGCTGTCACAATGTCAGTAAGCAATTTTTCTAGTGACAACACATGAAAGTCCAAATCTTATAGAAGGATACCAGAAGAATAAACTCTTAAAAATATATATATATATATATATATATATATATATATATATATTTATACTGACTATTTCTATATTTTTGTTTTATAATACGGAGTACATATTCCTACTTTTAAAAAAGTTACACAGACAATTCCTATATTTTTGGTTTATTACACGGAATATTCTTATTTTAAGATAAAAGTAAAAAGTTATAACACTAACTACCCTTATTTTTAATTTTTTTTTCTAAAAGGAGGGATGGTCAGTGTAATTTATTCAAAAGCAAGAATATTCTTGTGTTAAAACCAAAAATATATGAGCAGTTAGTGTAAATAACCCAAAAAATTATATAAAGCATTAGGAAATCACATCTAGATCAATGTGTGTATTGAGCCAGTCCGGGCCGGCCCGTGGTCCGGGTCCAGTCCGGTCCGGACCGGGCACAACCCGAAGAGAATGGCGAGCCGGGTCGGGCCGGCCCGGTCAATAAATTATCCGACCCAGCCCTGGTCCATGACCCGGTCAGGGTAGGACCGGACCGAACCTGTCTGGGTCCGGACCGATCCAAGGTAGGTCCGGACCGGCCCAATTATATATATATATATATATATATATATATATATATATATATATATATATATTATTGGGTGGTTTGGAGCATATATATATATATATTATTGGGTGGTTTGGAGCATTGGCGAGATGCTGCTCTGAAGTGAGATGTTGATGCAGTTGAGTTGTAATCTCATTTCTTTATATTCAATTACCAATTCCAAAAAAGCGAAAATAATATATATATATATATATATATATATATATATATATATATATATATATATATATATATATATATATATATATATATAATTATTATTTTTATGAACGGATTGTACAATAAAAATTATTACAAAAATAAAACTAACTTATATATATATATATATATATATATATAAGTAAATAAAAAAAAATCGGGCCAGCCCGGCCCAATTCGGAACCGGTCCGGACCCGCAACGTTGCACACCAGGTCGGGCCGGGCCGGATTTATAGGCCGATTTTGCCGACCCAATTCCGACCTGCGGAGGAGGTGGGTCGAGCAGGTCCGGGTCGTTGACCGAGTCGAGACTGGTCCAGACTGGGTTTGATCGGTCCGAACCGATTCGGACCAAATTTGTCGGACCGGATCCGTGATGGATTTTGGACCGTCCCGCACTTTTACACACCTTGACATCTAGACTGAAGTAATCTAATGTATGCATAGTCAAATATATAAAGAAATCGGTTTCATTATTTGCATACCAAGTCTGGAGTCTTGAATATGTATGTTGGTTTGGTGGAACGTTATGAAAATAAAAGGGAGCGAGTGTTAGAAATGAGATCCCACGATTGAGTTTCAAATTTTCATATAGTTTCTAGAACTATTAAGTGTTAGTCTAGTAGCTAAACCAAAGATGGAAGAATGCGTGGTCGAGATCAGAGGCTCACACAAAAGTTTTTATTCTGACTATTCTCCATTTCCACCACTACTAGAATAAGCGGGATTAGCGACGTAATTTAGCGACTCCTAGTAAATACGTCGCTAAATTAGCGACTCGGAAAAATCGTCGCTAGGCGTCGCTAAATGACGACATTTAGTGACGTTTAGCGACTTTTATTAAGATTTTAAAAGAATAGTCGCTATAAGTTCAATTAAGGTCGCTAAACGTCGCTAATATATCTGATTTAGCGACGTTTAACGTCGTAATTAGCGACGTATCTATCAAAAATATTTAGCAACGTATTTAGCGACGTCTTTGGCGTCGCTAATTTTTATTTTAGCGACGTTTTTATTTGACGTCGCTAAACGTCGCTAAATTTTGGTTAATTATGGCTCAGTTTTCTTTTCTCCATCTGTCGAAAATTTCGAAAACGTTTCGATTTCCCCGATTTCCCCTGCCCCCCCTCCGGCGACCGGGTCTCCACGGCTGCGCCTACTCCGGCATCCCCCTCCTCCTCCTCGACCTCTAGGTAATATCTCTCTCTCTCTCTCTCTCTCTCTCTCTCTCTCATGTGAAACTGACACAAGACACACGCACACAGACACGACACACGCACACAGACATGACACACACACATAGACACACACGACACACACACAGATGCAGACACACACACGACACACACACAGACGCAGACACACACACGACACACACATACGACACACACACACAAACGCAGACACACACACACAGACGCAGATTAGGGTTAGGGTTAGGTTTAGGGTTTTTGAGCAGGGGTTAGGTTTAGGGTGTCACATTAAAGTTTTCAATGACATTATTAATAGGATTTCCTCTGATTCTAGTCTCCTAGCTCACTGACACAACACACATGGGACCTTGGTGTGTGTGGGTGTATAAGACCTAGGCATCAATTGTTAGTTTGGGTATTTGCAACAATCTTAGTCCCCGGCACTCTATTGTGACATCACTACATAAGCCCTTACTTGTTGGTATTTTCCCATTGTCCCCCATGACATCAAATAGTTTCTTATCTGATGAAGGAATGCCAAGTCTTTCACTAAAAACTGTGTCAATAAAGCTGTGGGTTGATCCTGAATCAACCAAGGTCATTGCAGATTTGTTCTTAAAAGTACCCCTAAGTTTCATAGTGGAATGATACATGCTGTCTGATAGTGCTTTAGGGAGATTTCAAATAGACTCTGAGGATCGTTTGTAAAAGTATGATAATTTTCTGATACTGACCCTAGAGTGTTAGAACCTCCTTCATCCTCATCTGATACCACATTTATAGCTTTTGTTCCTGTATAAGACCCTTCTTAGCTGCTTCAGTATTGGCTAGAGGATAGCTGTTAGTGTTCACCAAATCTCATAATTCAATTTTAATTTCAATTACAATCATATAATTTAATATTGGATCATATTTTCAAACTAGTTCAATAAATCGGTCATTTTATTTTGTGACACGTAGGATATAAATAAGATATTATGGTATCATTATTATCTTTGTGAGTCATCTAATTTCATCTATCTTACCAGATGGCACCCAAGAGAGAGACACCTCCTACTGTTAAGAAGAAAGTGATGCCTCCTACTGTTAAGGAGGAAGAGATGCCTCATACTGTTAAGGAGGAAGAGATACCACCTGCGGGGAGTTCCAGTCACCCAGCACCTATCGCGGCTGTATCTCAGACGGGGAGTTCCAGTCACCCACCACCCATAGCGGAGCTTGATAACATAAACGCTGTTTATGCGCAGTATTTGAGGGACTGGTATCTGCCCCATTTTGGAAATCCTCGAGATTGATACTATAATGTTTCATATACTTATATATTATGCATTTTGTGTTACTGTGATACTTTGATACTTATATATTATGTATTTTGTGATGCTGTTTATGCCCATTTTGTGTGACTGTGATACTGTGATATTTTTATTGTCTGTCTATAATATTTGTGTGTATTAATTATATGACTGTGATACTTTTATTCATATTAAATATTGTTAATCCGGTGTTGAGTGTTTCACCGAAGGGGTCGGCGAACCCATAGAATTCAACGGAGGGTTGCTCCGGGTCTATTTTTAATTAGAAATTTATAAATTGTAGGAATAATAGTTTGGAACAATTCAGGTTTTTTTTTTAATTTTTTTGTAAATTTAGCGACGTATTTAGCGACGTCTAGCGACGTTTTTATAAGTCGCTAATTTTGACGTGTCAGTAGCCGTCGCTAACGACGTCGCTAAACGTCGCTAAATATGTCGCTGTACGTCGCAAATTGCTGACATGGTAGTACTGCCAGGTCATTAAAGACGTCGCTGATATGTCGCTAATGAGCGACGTTTAGCGACTTTAAAAAATGTCGCTATTTCATGACGCCGCGTCGCTAAACGTCGCTATATTTAGCGACTCAATAAAGTCGCTAAAAAACGTCGGCATAGCGACGTTTAGCGACGTTTTTTCCTTCAGCGACTTGGTTTCTTCTGACTGTGTTAAAACGTCGCTAATTACGTCGCTAAACGTGTTTAGCGACATTTTTTTGTCATTTGGCGACGATTTTGGGCGTCGCTAATTTGACTTTTTTTGCTAGTGCACGAAGAACTATATAAGGATTCTGATTACAACTTTTTCTCAAGATTATAAAAGAATCAGAATTAACCAAACTTCTCGTTCTTTCTTGCAATCGCAGTTGCAGACGGACAGAACATAGTTACAATAAAATAAAAGCTAGCTTCATTCTTCTTTACAAAACACAGTTGCAATCAGACAGAACGAAGCAAGAAAAAAAAGAGAAGAAGACAGAATAAAAAATTATTCTTGCTGGGACGATGAAGACTACCGTTGCTTAAAGCAAGATTCGTCCTCTATCGACGATCTGCACCCAGGAGCCAGCAAGTTCACAAGAGAACTTCTGAAACGCTCGTAGTTAGCTCTTTGTGTGACTCGAACGGACTCTTTTGGACTCATCTTTCTCAACTTTTTGGTCTGTCTCAAAAGGAGACTAGATGGCTCTTTATATATAAAAGGATGGAAGCAGATTCTCCTCTTCTTTCCGATGTGGGACTAAAAAGCTAATATACAAAATTGATATCCCATAATCGCAGTCTAATGCATAGCCCGCTCAGCGCCCGCTCATGCAACATACGCATGCAACAATCGCATGCAACCCGAGCATAAAACTCGCGTATAAAACGAGCGCACGAGCGCCTTGCGACGATGCTGACGTGCTAAGTGCAAAGTATGCCAATAAAGTTCTACTTTGCGCCCTTGAGCCTGAGTCCGAGTTCGCGTCGCTAAGCCCCTTTGGGGCTTAGCTCCTATGAAAATAATTCCTAGAGCGTGACAAAAAGCATAAATGCTTTCATGAGGAGTTAATCTTTTTTCTCCTAGGAAAATACCCCAACATGGTACCCATATGCCCTACCACACCCCATGTGCATATCTCAACTCATACAATATATTATATTGAGATACCCACTTGGTGGTGTAGCCAATGTAGAACTATCTTTACTGGTCCAAAGGCAAAAATACCAATAATCTCCCACATATGGGTTGAGCGTTCTCCACAGTGACTATCCATCATGCATTAGGATAGATGTCGCTTCGACTTGAATCTTCCCGCATGGGTCGAACAACAATATGATACAAGAATGGACTAAGCCTTGAATTATGCATCATAGCTGCAATTTTTCTCACTCACACAATGACCTCAGTTGTCCTTCTGATTGCACATTAAAGGTCCTGTGCATGCCTGGTTTCGATGTAAGCCCCCCAATTTTCAGGAATTATTAATTTGGACTTTTCACAATTTTCTAGATTTTTTCGGGATTTTTCTGTAATTAAAACCTAGGCTCTTGGTAATTAAATAATTTTTATTTTGCTATTAAATATATTAGAATATTATGAAAATAATATTTTTGAGTGTAAAATGAAAAACTGGACTTAGGGTAATTTTTCTGGAATTTATTGGGCCCGGACCTATTTTAAATCACCTAAAAACTATTAATTAATTATTTATTTAGTTATTTATTTATTTAATTAATCCCTAGCCCAGCCCAGCCCATCGACCCAACCGGCCCGGCCCAATCGGGCCCAGCCAACCGAGCCCACCCGCCTTAACGGGTGGGGTCGGGTCCACCCGAACCCGACCCGCACCCGAACCCGACCCGCCTCTCTTCCCCAGCCCACTCCCTGCACGACCCGCGCTGCCCCCCGCGTCCGGCGCCGCCGCCGCGCCACGCCGGCCACGCAGCCCTGCACCCCTCGCCACGTCCCCCTCTCCCCTCCGCCTCTCCCGGCCAGCCCCTCCTCGGCTCCCCTATATAACCCCCCCCCCGAGCTCCTTCTCCGGCCACCTGAACCCTAGACCCCGCCACCGACTCCGGCCATCCACCGCCCCTGCCCAGCTCCGCCCGCCTCGCCGCACCGCCTCCTCTTCCCTCCAGCTCCTCCAGCCGCTGCCACCTTCCCCTCGGAGCCACCTCACCCGACGCCACGCCACTCCCCCGCCGACCACCTCGCCGCGCCGCCGTGCCGCCAGCGCCTCGCCCGGCCTCCCTCTCCTCCTCCTTTCCTCCTCCTTCCTCCCCCGACCCAGCACAGCCGCACCCTCTCCTCTGGCCGCCTCCGCCGTTCAGCGCCGGCCGCCCGCTCCGCCCAGCCGCCGGCGTCGTGCCCGCACTCGCCGGCGCTGCCCAGTCCCCTCCGGCCAGCCTCCCCCGCCGCAGCGCCGGAGCTCCGCCTGAGAACTCCCAAATCCTAACCCTAGGTCTTGCACGTGACGGACACGTGTCGGACACGGTAAAATTTAGTTTTTTGAGCCCCGTTCAGGTACCTGTATCTTTTTTCTCGTAGCTCTGTTTTCGATTCCGTCAGTTGCGTCACGTAGCCTGCATGACCCTCTCGGTGCCCGTACAACCCGCTCGGGGCATCGCGTCCTGTGGCGATCGCGAACCGCGATCCAAAAACAGGAAAAAATAACGCCCTGTTTTACCCCAAAACCGGGTACGCCCCGCCAAACAGGACGAATTGGTCGTACGCGGTCTTTACCGATACATGCGCGTCTTTGATATGGACATGTGGGATTTTGCAGAAGTCGATTCGGGTGTGCGTGCACACCGGAATCAACGGATATCCGCCGACACCTTCCCGTATCCGTCGTTTATGGAACGCGTCATAACTTTGTGTACACACGTCGGATCGAAACGAAACTTACGCCATCGGACTCATAGCAATACTACGCTGGTCCTGTGACCAAAGTTTGGTTCGATTCTGAGAACGTTGACGAAATCGCGTGTCGTGTGTCCCACAGGCCCCGCTCGACGGACGATTTTGTGATCGGCTCATCGGAATCCAATTCTGGAAGTTCCGTTGGATTTGTATCATCGTTCCTGACCTGTTGACACTAACTTTGGTGAATTTGGAGACCTTTGACCCTGACACATTTTTCGGTGCAAAGTGGGCCCACATGCGGACCCCGTTTTGACCCAAAATTATCATTTTTGCCCTTGTCTCCAAATTGGACTCAAGGACAGGCGTTTCTAGCTATTTGATATCTTTTGAGCACGATGGTAATGTTTATTTCAGCATCCGGAGACATTTCTGGAAATTTCTCGAGGACAGAACCGTAGTTGGAATCCAAACATCAGGCAAGTACCTGCACTGCAAGTTTATTCTTTATATTATGATAATTAGTTCCTTGCTCTACTAGCACCATTGGATGATTACACTTAGTATTAGGATTTGGATTTCATGTCTTGCTTTTCGTGTCGGGAGGGAGAATACTAGGAGGCATGTAGTTTACCTTTTCCTCATATCCTGACTGCTAGTTGTTGAGTACGCGACTGTACCATCAGCCTGATACTCGATTATTCCTGACTGCTAGCCGTCTATGACGTGCCTGATTAGCCTTATAACCCCTACATGCCAACTATGTATTCTAAATACACAATTTCACACACATAGTTTTCTTTGTCTTGTTACAGTTCCATTTTCTTGTCTCATTATGATCCTGTTTTACTTATATCCCTGATTTATAGTACTTAACACATTAGTTAATTTTACTACTTATTATGTATAATTATTATCGTGATACTTAGTCAGTTTTTACTACTTGTCATAATTATTTTAGTGTAAGCTTTGTTGTGTATTGGTACTTTGCTCTTTTCCTGACTGGATCCGTTGATATTAGGCGATGATGAGGACTATGCCCCCACCTTTTATGGCCCATATGGAGTAGCAGATGATACTATTGAGGAGCCTGTTCCTACTCAGGAGACTACTTTTGAGGAGTAGTTAGCCAGTTAGCTAGTATTTTCTTTCAGCATAATACTCGGGTTTGTCCCCGATTTATCTTCTGGTTCTGTATTAAACTATGGATTTGGATGTCACATTTTGTCTTATGAAATCTTAGCATTCCTATTTCCTGTTATGATCCTTGCCTATTTATATTGTGAATGGGCTAGATTTTAAATTACCTGTGAATATGGTCTAGACAGCGTACTACCGCCGACACTGCGGCGTAGGCTGGACGTACTCGCGAACCGGTACCCGATTCATCTGGGTGCGGGTCGTGACATTCGGTATATGTATTTTGGGCGTTTATAAATTTTCCCTCAAGAGACGACCTATGTCACTTTCCATACACTCTAGGTGAGTTCTTTTAAAGAGTCCTTGGTATGAAGCCTCGAGCTTCCTTGCGGTGCTACTCTGCTATGACATGGCCCAAAGCCGAGGCTAAACCTCATCGTGGTGTCATGCTACTATTGCATGAGGTCCCAGCCTCTTTGTAGTAAAAAACTATCCAGCATTAAGCCTTGCGCTTCCTAGCGGTGTTACGCAGCTGTGACATGGCTCGCGTAGCCGAGGATTTACATCTTTTACTTCTGTGGTATCACACCACTGTAACATGAGGACACCAACCCCTTTGTAGTGATGCCTATACTCTTCATTCTACAGCATTAGGCTACATACCTTTATGCGGTGCTACGCCGCGGTGACATGGCTCGCGAAGCCGAGGCATTACCCTTACCGAGGAACCTCTTGGTGATGTCACCCACTGTAGCATGGAGACCTTACGCTCCTTTGTAGTGTTGCGCTACCGTGCTTCCTGTTAAGTACACTAGACATTCAAAATTTCTGAGAACTCATTAAGACATCTAAGCCATCCTCCCACATGATTTGTTCTACACAAAAAAATAATTAGTAGACAACAGTGGTTCTGGGTCCGTAATCCCTCAATGTCTCAAAGGACTACCCATTGTTCCTGATATTCTCCCAGTCAATGGTCCTCCCTTGAACCAATAGCTAGATGTCTAGTAAATTTTCCTTTGAACTAATAACATAAAACTAAATGGTAGGATTGCAATGACACAATATCAGAGGTCCTCCAGGCCTATATATGTTGTGTCCTTGACTATATGCGGTGTTACACCGTTGTGACATGACCCAAAGCCGAGGTTTACTCCCTCGTGTGATGTTGTGCCACTGTAACATGGAGTTCTACCCTCCTTTATAGTTCTTGGGATCAGCTGGCGCTGGAGGCCTTACATGAACGGATCTGCCAGACTCTCCTGGATCCGATCATCAAATACTGTAATGATCTACGCTAGCTGCGCTCATTCAGTGTCATGTACTGGCCCTTGAGGCCTATCATGAACGGATCCGCCAGATTTACCTGACTCTTATCATTAATGTACTGTAATGATCCATGCAATCTGCACTCATTCAGTATCCTATATTCTATCAACATAGTTCTCTTCAAACTGTTGAAGAGATAAACAGATGCCACTGCTGCAGCTTCCTAGTTTTTACTGTATATCGGTACCACCCGAATCTGTGTACTAACCATAGAAAAATCATCTGAGAGCTTCCAGAGCCATTCTGCTTTATATGTTGTAGCTTGATAGTTCAAAGAACTCTGAGAGTAAAGACTATTGCTTCAACTTCCACGATATAGCAACACCACCCCTGGAGAAGTCACGTCCTCCTGTGGATCTTTCACTCTTCTTTCCTGAGCACCAACTGGCATCACCGAAGCCTTCTTTCATATCTGGATAACTGCTGTAGCACAGGATATACTACTGAGTTCTCCTGAGAATTCTGAAGACTTTTTTCACAGCTTTCAGTGTTCAACACATATATTGCTTGTGAAATGACTCAGCATCCCTACAGAAAAAGCTATGTCAGGCCTGGTGGTACAAGCAACATGAATCATTCACCTGATGATGTTCGAGTACACCAACTATTTGACGCTTTTCCTTGGATTTGGCTTCATATTCATGTCACACTTGAGGAGTATCATCCCTGATACCCAAAGTGTGTGATCAATATTTCATGCTGAGATCTTGTGACTAAGCAAGCCAACATGGCATCCGGATTATCTTATATCCTCAGGATGACATCCGCAATCCCATGCCCAGAGTTTGGACAAAAAGGACATCTTTGTTAGTGACATTTCTGTGTCCACAACTGGGACTAGCAAGTTGTCCACATAGATACAAACGATGACTCCTCCATTATCAGCGAACATCGTGTACACACACTTGTCCGTCTCGCTAATCCTGCAATAACTTTGACTAGATGACTTGTCAAACTTTTGCTGCCACATCCGAGAAATTGCTTCAAGCCTTATCAAGATGTCACCAACTCGTAGACTGTCTTCAGACCTGAATGACAATAGTTCTGACTGTTATTCGTGAATCTCTCATGTCTGTCTTCATCCAAGACTTGATATATTTCTATCATCTGATAAATAATCAGCTTATGAATAGCAGCTACGACAATCATTATCATGATCTATGACACCCTCATCGAGGTACCAAAGAACTCAATCCCCTATTGTCTGAGAAAACCCCTAGGCAGATATCCTTGTCTTGAACTCAACTGTTCTGTCTGCTTTCATCTTCATCGACTTGAAGATCTAATAAGCATCTGATTGGTTTAGCTCATTCGAACAGATTGAGCAACACCCAAGCGTGGTTGGAGGTTATTAAGTCATACTCATTATGTATAGCCTCCCTCTAGAAGGTAGCATCTCTGATCTTCATCGCCTCATTATAGGTAAGAGGATATGCTTCCACATGATAGGTGATAAAATCTTCTTCGAAGTCTTTCACTCTCCTCACTCTCTTAGATACCAGCTCTGCGAGTTCTGGTTCGATTATTTTTGTTAGGATGACAACTTCTTCTTGGACTACATCTTCGTTGGAAGCTTCAGCCTCATGTGCACCTACACTATTTTTTGAAATATCCGCGATAACAATATTCTTGTGCCTTACAAATTTATCTTCGTGGAGTTCTGCGTCGCGAGATATTATTTAATTCAAAATCAAGAAATCTTCGAGCATTACTCTTCTCAGCATCACCCTGAAAGATTATCTTCGTAGTCCTCGATTCCAGCTTCTGAATCTTTAATTCTCGGAAGCTTCACAGACGCTAGACACCCCCACACTCGAATAACATTCAAGTTGGGTCTGACTCTGAACCAGAGTTCTTGAGGAGTGACATCGAAAGTTGCGTATGGCACTCTGTTCAGAATGAACATAGCCGTCAGCACAGCTTCTCCCCAGAAGTAGTTTGGAGGACCCATAGTCAACAATATTGAGTTCATCATCTCTGTCAATGTCATGTTCTTCCTTTCAGACACCCCCACACTCTGATAACGTTCAAGTTGGGTCTGACTCTGAACCAGAGTTCCTGAGGAGTGACAACGGAAGTTGCGTATGATACTCTGTTCAGAATGAACGTAGCCGTCAGAACAATTTCTCTCCAGAAGTAGTTTGGAAGACCCATAGTTAACCGTATTGAGTTCATCATCTCTGTTAACGTCATGTTCTTCCTTTCAGCTATTATGTTCTTCCTTTCAGCTATTATATTTGATTGAGAAGAATACGGAGCAGTTGTCTCATTGACAATTCTATTTTTTTTGCAGAACGATACGAATTTAATAGACCTATACTCTCCGCCTAGATCACTTCTGAGTCTCTTGAGTTGTTGCCCCATTTGAAGTTCAGCCTCAACCATGAACTTCTTGAACTTCTCGAATGATTCGCCTTTTAACTAGAGAGATGAATGTGTACTTCGAGTAGTCGTCGATGAAAGTAATAAAATATTTCATTTTGACTTTTTTGGAGAACTGCTTGAAGTAACAGATATCTGAGTGAACCAACTCCAGAAGATCTGTACTTCAGTTTACCGTTTAAACGGTTTTATTGTAATCTTTGTTTTCACACAGACCTTACACTTCTCCACCTCCTTATCCCCATATTTGGAGATAAATCCTAGATTAGACATCTGGCAGTACGAAGTACATGTTCTGGTCTAGGGTCCCATAATTCTTACAATGAGACTTCAGTCACAAGCAGAAGTTCGAACATCAATTTGAAACTGAACGCCTTGTTTCAAAGTATGTCTCATGCCAAGATATCACCATCTGGCAAACATAGATATTCACCCTCAAGTTTGCAACAGACTTCCTGAGATCAAGTCCTTGGTAATCACTGGTACGTTGTTACACGCACTCCTTTGGTTGTAACTTCTAGAAGTTCAGAACCATTGTCCCAATCCCCAGATCTTCTGCTTGATCCTTGCTTGCCATCAAGATCTTCACCACTAAAAGGTTCGATCTTGATTAACAGCTCTTCCTAAAGCACATGTGGCTAGATGCACCAGTTTTCATCCACTAATCAGCAACCACGCCATAGGACTTAACATGTGCAATAATAGCAACCAAGTTAAGTAATTAAAGGAACCAAGTTTAGTTATACCTTGCTATATTGGTTCCGATTGGCTCTACTTCCAGGTTTTAATTTCAGCCATGCGTCAAGTCATGTATAGTGCAGTGGCCTTCATGTGGAAAGGCCACCCTGTGCCAATCCATGCGTATAAGCCACCATGCGCTAATCTATGCGCATAAGCCACCATGCGTTAATCTATGCGCATAAGCCATCATGCGCCAATCCATGCACATAAGCCTTCATGCGCGTCCTGCATGCACAGAGACCATCATGCGCATTGAGACACTATGTGCCCAGCTCGGCCATGCGCCAAGATGCCAAGACTTTCAATGCGCTGCCATGCGCCAAGTCTTGCAAAGTGCCAAGTCCTGTCATGCGCAAAGGTCTTCCCCTTGTGCGCATACTCTGCAATCTTTGGTCATCTTGTAATCTTTCTTCCAACTAGAATACACGTCCTTCAGTCGCTATCTCCTCCATCCTCGGAAATGGTATGTACCGACAACTCACTTTCAACATTTGACAAAGGACTCCTTCCCTCATCAAAATGTTCGAAGTAAATTCCGTCAATCTTCTCAAGTTTATGAAAACTTGTGTCCAGAAGACTTGAACGGATGTTCCCCATCTTTATTCGGATCTTGCTTTGATATTGTTAGTCCCGAGGCTAAACCAAAGATGGAAGAACGCGTGGTCGAGATCAGATGTTCACACAAAAGTTTTTACTCTGACTATTTTCGATTTTCACGAAGAACTATATAAGGATTCTGATTACAACTTGCTCTCAAGATTACAAAAGAATCAGAATTAACCAAACTTTTCGTTCTTCCTTGCAATCGCAGTTGCATACGGACATAACAGAGTTACAATAAAATAAAAACTACCTTCGTTCTTCCTTGCAAAATGCAGTTGTAATCAAGTTGAACGAACCAAGAAGAAAAATGAGAAGAAGACAGAATAAAAAATTATTCTTGCTGGGACGGTGAAGACCACCGTTGCTCAAAGAATGATTCATCCTCTATCGACGAACTGCTCCCAGAAGCCAGCAAGTTCACAAGAGAACTTTTAGAACGCTCGTAGTCACTTCTTTATGTGACTCGAACGGACTCATTTGGACTCCTCTTTCTCAACTTTTTGGTCTGTCTCAAAAGGAGGCTAGAAGGCTCTTTATATAGGGAAGGATGGAAGCCCATCCTCCTCTTCTTTTCGATGTGGGACTAAAAAGCCAATATACAAAATTGATATCCCACAATCGTAACCCAATGCATAGCCCGCTCAGCGCCCGTTCAGTACCCGTTCAACGCACGTACAACGCCAGTTCAGCGCCCGTTCATACAACACGCACATGCAACTCGAACATAAAACACGCGCACAAGTGCCTTGCGACGATACTGACGTGCAAAGTGCGCTGAACGGGTACTGTTCAGCGCCCGTTCAGTACCCGTTCAACGCACGTACAACGCCCGTTCAGCGCCCGTTCATGAAACACGCACATGCAATCCGAACATAAAACACGCGCACAAGTGCCTTGCGACGATACTGACGTGCAAAGTGCGCCAACAAAGCGTCACTTTGCGCCCTTGAGTCCGAGTCCGAGCCGCTAAGTCCTTTTGGGACTTAGCTTCTGTGGAAATAATTCCAAGAGCATGACAAAAAGCACAAATACTTTCATAAGGAGTTAATCATTTTTTCTCCTATGAAAATACCACCACATAGCACCCATGTGCCCCAACACACCCCATGTGCACACCTCAACTCATACAAAGTATTATATTTAGATACTCACTTGGTAGTGTAGCCAATGTGAGACTATCTTTACTAGTCCAAAGACAAAAACACCAACAGTAACTAAGAAGAGTACTACACTGTGATTATTCGACATATTTTGTTTATTTTATATTAGAAATATGTATTTCTTATCAGATTTTTTTTTTTGCATTAATTATTATTATTATTTTAATTTATCTCATCTTTTGGAGTAGAGTGAGGCTCTATTTGTGGTAGAGAAACATTTCCAACTATGTTTTTAATTTTGCAACATTTTCATGAATGACCCAAGGTGGACTATTGCCACTTTTTCGAGAGAAAAAACTAAAAAAAATACGAGCATAACTATTAAGAAAGATAACACCACCGCAATAAAAACAAAAAATATATAAGAAATTGTTTGTACCAACTCCGAAAGTGTAAGGAAGTACAGCGTCTTTGATGCAAGTACATATTAGTAAAGATAATTAGCAAGAAGATATTATTTATATTATGGGAGATATTAGCTAACACATAAAATGTTATAAGCATCCTATAACAAAATTTCTAAGAATCTGTTTCGCAATTATGGGAGTAGCAGTTATGAGGTATTTTTAGAGTATCGATTATGAACGGTTATGAGAGATCCAGTTTTGAGTGATTTTAAGTAGCGATTTTTAAACCAATCCAATTCATGCTTGGTAACGAACGATTTTGAAAGACTTTTACAAAAATAAATAAAATTAATAAAATCGTTCAAAACCTACCGATTTGGGATGTTTATAAAATCACCAAAAATTATATTACACTGATTTTGAAAAAAAATTGAGCCGACCAAAAGCAGTGCCTCATAAAAATTGCCAATCAGGGGTTTTCATAAACGGTCGGTTCATAAATACCCAAAAATCGTTGAAAATACTGTTATCCAGCAGACCCTAAGGAAATCAAATCATGAGTTCTTAATTTTTGAAACTCGGCCATAAAAAGTAATTGGATTACATGTATCTCTTTTCTTGATTTTTTTTAAGAGCAAAAACAGAAAAATGAGTACGCTTTTTAATGTTAGTGAAATCCAACTTCAATATCCAGTATAGGCCCACGATGCTCGGTTTGTGTGAGTTAATCCTATGTATATTTAATATCTCAAAATCTCGTACAACACTTAGAATGCACATATATTGGATTTAGGAGTTGCAGGTTCTGTTATAGTCTTATGGTCTAAAAACATGGCTGACCTAACTATTCAGTTTATACTTTATATATGGGTTATTTAGTATTATGATTTGTATTTAGGTCATCATATTGAAATTTGGATCGCATCCTAATGGTTGACTTGGACTGATCATTCAAAATAAAGACATAAATATAAATTTTGAATATTATACGAAACATTAAAACTAAACGAAAATATGTAAGGATTGTATGATTTAAGTTATTTAGTGGAGTTTATGTTGAATTATTTAGTTTGTGGGCAGATCTGTGTAAGGGTTGTATGATTTAGGTTATTTAGTGGAGGAATGTAAAGACACGAGCATCATAAGTATGTTATTCCTCTGGGACTAGCACCGAGAGCTCAGGGTTAGCAGCAATTCAGGACAGCAGTTTCGAGGCATGTGCATGGAGAGTTTGACATCTTGGAGCAGGTGTCGACAGACGGCGGTCAGATTGCAGGTAACGTCCTGAGCATCCTTTCGTTCTTATTTGTTTCAACATAAACGGGCAGCACTCCCGAGGCATGTGCATGGAGAGTTTGGCATCTTGGAGCAGGTGTCGACCGAGGGAGGTCAGATTGCAGGTGATGTCCTGAGCATCCTTTCGTTCTTAATTATCAATTTCAACGAACCTTAAAACTAAATGGAAATATGTAAGGGTTGTACGATTTAGGTTATTTAGTGGAGTTTATGTCGAATTATTTAGTTTGTCATGACCAATCGAGAATGAGACTTGTGATCCTGTTGTTTGTTTCTATCCCGATCTCAGCAGTCACACGACACTTCCGACGTCAGTTTCGTTAAGGATTTCATGGGCAATGTGTACTGTCAGATGTCTCTCGTCCCGGTCGCATTGTTAAATTCTTGCAACTCAAGAATCCCGAAGGGTTGTGTGCCTGTTGAGAGCGGGATAGAAGCAAACAAAGTGTCACAAGTCTCATTCTCGATCGGTCATGACAAAACTAAATAATCCAAGTCACACAATCATCACAATTCAAAATTAAATAATCCAAATAACACGGCCCTCACATATTTCAGTTTAGTTTTAGGATTTTGTATAATATTAAAAAAATCGTGTAAGTCTCCATTTTGGACGATCAGTCCAAGTCAACCGCTAAGACCAGATCCAATTTCTCTTCCGAACAATATAAAGACCTAAACACAAAATTTTAATATTATACGACCCTCAAACTGAATACCTCGTAGACTCATACATATTTGGACTTCCAAATATTATACAACCCTCAAACAGTTCTAAATGCTTTATGTGGCAATTAATTCAAAATAATCAAGTCAAATTGCCTGCATTGAATTGGTAGTATATTGACTCTAAACCCAAGATTAGAGAAGTATCACCGACCTCAACCAATTTTTTTGAACATAAAAGTCAAGAATTGAGCATAGTTGTCCAGGAAAGCTGCCCATGAAGAAGTATAATTGCAAAGAAAAAAAAAACATTCTTATATTTAATTAGCAGCAGTGCTAATTAAAAAAAAAGTATGATCCAAATTAATGAATTAAAAAAAGGGTATGATCCAAGAAAAGAAAATATAAGATGACCCTTGTATTGTGCAAAGAAAATACAAGATGACCCTTGTCTTGTGCTAACGAAGTTCTTAGCTGTCAAGACAATAGTAGTGTCCAAAAAGAATAGTGGTTAATGATTAAACAAAAACAAAGGTCAATGGATTCCCATATGCTCTATAATAACAATAGTACTAATAATGAAGCCAACCAACCAAAGACATTTTAAAGGCATCCGATCTTACCATCATTTGTTGCTCAAAATGTGAACATATGTCCCATGGCTGCATTTACAACTGCTATGACGAGATCTGGATCACCTACAGGTTCATTGTTTTGTAAAATTTCGATGTAATTATGAAATGATTAATTATGTTTGTTGAATAAAATTTAAACGAGATATTTTTAACATTAATCTCTCTTTTAACATTCTATCTTTGTTATTTTGTATTATAGACTTATATTTAGTACTTGTATATTTTTGTTAGATTAATATTCTTTTTATTTTTTTATTTTAGAAAAAATTTGAGTTGCATCCTACTTTATTTATACATATTCAAGATATATCTCACACGATTACCTTAATACATAACACCCTCTGCCACGGGCCCCCCACTCCCTGTCGCGGGCAACCGGAGCCCCCCCCCCCCCCCCCCCCCCCCCTCTCTCTCCTACCCCCTTCTTCCTCTTCGGGATAGAGATCGAGCTCGTCAGCGTCGGAGTCCTCGAACTCCGCGACGACGGCCATGGCGGAGTGGCAGAAGAGGCAGCGGGCAACAGCTTCTTGTGGGGCGGGCAATGGGGGTGGTCGCCCAGGTCGCGCAGCGGGGGTGGTGCGGGGGGTGGGGTGGGGGGGGGGGGTGCGTGGCACTGCGGGGAGCAGCAGCGATAATAGCTCCTCTCCCGCCTCGCGCACCACGGCCGCCTCCCCGAGCCCGCCACATGGCGCTACTTCCAGTAGCTCCTCTTCGCGCTCCCCGACCAGCTTCGTCACGGCAGAATCGGCCGCGGCTCTTCGAAATCAGCCATGCCTGCAGCCGGCGAGGGCACGTGGGCAACAACAGTTAGCAGTCGCGGGAGGGTGGCGGGGGGAGGAGGGACACGCGGGGAAGAAAAAATGGGAAGGAGTATTTTGGTCAAAAAAAATTTGGTCCAAGGATTAACCATGAGTGTTGAACGATTTCCGTCAAAAGTGAAAAATACCATACATTATGGTAATTGGATGTGGTGCACATTAAATATAGATAAATAAAGTAGAGTACAACTCAATTTTTTTCTTTATTTTATTGTATCATTTTCTTTGTCTAATAATATTTTTTTATTATGAAAATTAGACTTTATTAATGTGTCTTGTATTTTTTTTTGAAATAAAAATAATATTTGTAAGCTTATACTGGACAGAAAAACTTGTTAACGAAACGAGAGCGAAGGCGGAAACAAAAAATGTATTGTTTAACAAAAATGGAGGTAAAATAAAATAGTACCAGACCAAAAACGAAAACGAAAATTCGAACACTATTGAAAAAACGGAGATAGGAGATATATCTCTGGCCCTACCTGACCAGTTGCAATCCCTATACAACTGCTATGATTAGTTACATATCTAATTAAGTTCAACAAATTTAAATTATTCCAAACTTCGAAGTCATCCGCTATATGCATTGAGAGGTAATCTGTAGGCATATGCCAAAATGGTACATCCATCTTGTTAAATGTTCATGGAATTAATTATATACTTTTTCAAATATTAGACAATACTTAGTATTCTTTACATAAATTTATATTTCATACATCGATGGTGTGGAGATTTTAGATAACCGATAGTTTGTGGATGGATATCAAATGTCTCTCACTTTTAACCAGATATGCATGTATGGCATCAAATCATAAACAACACGACAGACAAACATACATATCAATGCAGTCCAAAACTCTACCTTAAAATTCATTTTTATTTTTATTTATTTTGAAAAAAAGTAGTTCTTGTAAATTAGTGGCTAGAATAAATAAATATATGATCATGCAAGCGACGGCGGAGAGAAGGCAATTAGGGTTCGTCGATCAATGGGACCCTGGCGCTCCAGATGACGGTGGCGGAGAGGCCCGTCCGATGGCGGAGGTGGTGGGTGGACAACTGTTCATCGGACGCGACAAGAGCAACGAGTGGAGGGACTGCGACAGAGGTATGGTCCGTTGACAATGAGATCGAACAGAAATATAGGGACGACGCGACAGAGGGTTGTACCCCACACAGAGCTGATCCTCCTCGAGGTGTAGCTAGGAGGCCATCATATGGGTTCGAATGTGGTGCAGAGGCTTCCAGGGTTGCGGGTGGATGACGGCTTGGGTAATGGTAGGAGGCTGATCACCCCTACGGCCTTGGTAGGGGGAGACGTACGTCGTGTCGATTCTGAACAGGGAAATGGTAAATGTGGTACGTTGAACCTACAAGACGGTGGGTACGAAACAACGAGCGTCGTTTTCAGAGAAGGTTGGCGGAGACGATAGAGTATTGGCAGAATATTGTGATATTATATGTGCTTGGTAATTATCAATCGTTCTTTGGTCAGATTCGTGTCTTTGCCAATCGTGTGTGGCGTCCTAAAGTATCCATGGAATTCTTCGCGCGAGAGATTGAGTTTTATTATGTTCGATTTGGAGTTCGCGAAGACATGGATCGCATCCTGCAAGAGGGGCCGTGGACTTTCGATCGTCATCTTATTATTATGAAGGAGTGGACGCATGTGACCCAATGCGAGCACGAAGTGTTTCACTTAGTGCTTATATGAGTTCATTTTTCTGAACTTCCTATTATGTATTGTAGTGTCCCATTGATGATGCGGCTTGCGAGTTTGATTGGAAAACGAATTAAAGCGGATGATACTAATACAAATAGATCGAAGATGGGTTTCGTGCGAGTGTTCGCTGAGATTGAGGTAGGTAAGAAGCTTCCTTCTATTCTAGAGTATGATGTTCCATCAGATGCGGTATTCTATCAGAGGGTGGAACACGAGTGGGTGCCCCCCATATGCCACCATTGTCGATGCTTTGGCCATCCTTCGAAGGATTACAAGGTTGCTACTGAACTCAACCCTGATGTTAACTGATATGATGGGGAGTTCTTAAGAGCCACAGGGAGAAACAAGCCGGGGTAATCATGAAGGGGCTAGTAGCCCTCACGACCAACAAGGCGGGAACACTGAAGCACCTAGAGGTATGGATCTTGAAATCGACATCGACTTGGCCAACTGTATTGCGGTGGAGAGGCAGCCTGACAATGAGGCTGCAACGACGAATACACAGGGTGTGACACGGCTACTTCTAAGGACACCTTTGCTTCTAGGTTAACGGTTATGTTCCAAGCAAGGGACAAATGGGCAGCGAAAGGACGTCCGCTGGTTGGGGGATCGGTTAGCAAGGAGGGAGGCCGAGCGTCTGCATGTAGAGGGAGTTCGAGCAGGCAGAAGAAGGTCGGGACTAGTGTTTCAGAAGGAAGCTCAAGTAGAAAGCGGCATGTTGGCCCCATGAGGGAAGATGCAAATCATAATATAGCTGAGAAGCAAGGAGGAGACGGGGTGTTATGTGTTGACAACCCTGAGTGGCTCAATCTACTGCAAGATAATACGATTGTGGAGAGGTTGGAAAAGGAACATAATGAGACTGTTATTTCCCCTATTAGCGACTCAGCTGACATAGAGGGGGATGTATAGGATAATTTATGTCAAATATAGCTTGGAATGCTCATGGGGTGTGCTTGCTAGGGAGATGGAGGAAGGTTAAAGAGGGACCATTGTCACGCCCCAGTCCCAAAATACCGAGGGACCAGACACGTGGCAATGGCCAGCAGTACGCACCGATGGACAAACCCAATTTAATGGATCCATCAGGACATACTTAAGCTGTAAAATCAAGTCTACGACAACATGGCACAACTAATCTCATCCACACCAGATATAAAAATATGATCCACAGAATAAATAAGGAATGTAAATCATCAGCTAGTCTCAACAAAGTGCTTCGGGAAACAACCCGATAAATATCTAATACAATGGTTCAACATACCAGAATATAAATGGCTGAAATAAATAAATGCTGAGCATGAAACATAGATGCTCAGAAAAAGTCTTCGGCTAACACCACGTCCTCGGATGGCGGTACAGCTCCTGGATCAGCTCTTGCTGCGGTCCCGTATACCTCGGGATAGGTCTCGTCCTCAAATCCTGGGGACATAATCCATATCCAGGTCCTCAGGGGACATGTCAAGGTACAGAAAATATAGAAACCAAAATATAAGCAGTGCAGCAAATAATGAGATAAATAGGGTAAGCATGTAAACATCTGTGTGAAATACAAGAGAGAACATCAATAGTACTCAGGTTGAAACAACTACAAGCTCTATGTAGGGGACCCGATAGCAGTGATATTATGAGGTGGTCTAGCTCAGCGGGAGACTGAGTAGCCGGCATAATATAGTCAACCTGTAGCCTGTGGGTCTCTCCAGCAATAGATGGAATAATAAGAGAATACTAAATAACCAGCTAAGTGATATGCAAGATGAGAGCAGCACTAGAACTCAGGCTGAAGCCACTACAAGCTCTGTGTCGGGGAGCCGGTAGCAGCAGTAATAATGAGTAATGGGCCAAGCTCGGGCTTAGAGTCTTGTGCCTCACAATAATAGGGGTTATATATATGATCAGCCTGTAGCCTGTGTGTCTCTCCCCACCCAATGTAACCACGCATATCATGACCATAACGTCTCATGTCCATGTCAAGCAGGATCATAACTAATGCAACAAGTCATAAATGTCTAGGAATATAATATCTCTGTCAAGTCATGTATCCTATACAGAATCACCACGAATATCTCGAGAAGATCATGTCTCATGAACAGTGTCCTAGGTCAAAGTGTACTTGGTAAGACAAGTACGAGAAGATAAAGTGTCACGAATATCCATCTCTAAATGACAATACACAATACCGCGTACGGTGTTGGCACCAGACTAATAATCGAACGCTAAGTACGTCACACGGTCCTAGGTTAAGCATGCACAACAATATAATGAAGCAAGGAAAATATGTAACAATACTGCAGAGTTTGGCAAGGTACACTTGCCTGGGGTCCGAATACCAACAGTCGTCCCTGTATCAGTGGATCCTGTAGGTACTACTCCAAAAACTATAATAAACATCATCAACAGTCTCAGAAGATATCAAATAGCTAGAAACGCCTGTCCTTAAGTCCAATTTGGACACAAGAGCAAAAATGACATTTTTGGGCCAAAGCGGGGTCCATATGTGGGCCTCTTTGCACCGAAAAGCGTGTCAGGGTCAAAGGTCTCTAAATTCCTCAAACTCAGTGTCTATAATTCAGGAACGATGATACGAACCCAACGGAACTTCCAGAATTGGATTCCGATGAGCCGATCATAAAGTCGCCCGTCAAGTGGAGCCTATGGGACCACAATACGCGATTTTGTCAACGTTCTCAGAATCGGACCAAACTTGGGTCACAGGACCAGCGTATTGCTACGAGTCCGATGGCGCAAGTTTCGTCTCGATCTGAGGTGTATACACAAAGTTACAGCGTATTCCAGAATGGATGGATACGGGGCGTTGTCGGCGGATACACGTTGATTTCGGTGTGTACGCACATCCAAATCAACTTCTGCAAAATCTCACACGTCCGTATCAGAGTTGTGCACGTTTCGGTAAAGACCGCGTACGACCAAGTCGTCCCGTTTGACGGAACGCACTCAGTTCCGGGGTGAAACAGGGCGTTATTTTTTCTGTTTTTGGATCGCGGTTTACGATCACCACAGGATGCGATGCACCGAGCGGGTTGCACGGGCACCGAGAGGGTTATACAATCTATGTGTTATAACTGACGGAATTAAAAACGGAGTTACGAGGTGAGAGAAAACGTTACCTGAACAGGGCTCCGTGAATCTGAATTTCACGTGTCCGTGTGTCAACTTGACGCGAGCTGTGTCCTGGTTGTGTTCGCTGTGTCGAGTCTAGGGTTGGCTGCTGGGGTCGACTGCGATCGGCAGACACGACGGATGCGGCCGGTGCTAGGTCGGCGAGGCTCGAGGTGGCTAGGGCTCAGGCGACCGGGTCTCGAGCGGCGGGGGTCGACGTCGGGCGGCCTGGCGGCGGGTCGAGGGGTTGAGGGGGAAGTCGGGGTCGGGTGCTGGACTCGGCGGCGGGGGTCGGTGAGGTCGCTGGCTGTGCGGCAGGGGTCGGTGAGGTCGCTGGCTGTGCGGGGGATCGAGCGGCGGTCTGGCGGCAGCGGCGATGAGGAGTTGAGGGGGAAGTCGTCGAGGGCGCTGGACTCGACGTGGCAGAAGGAGGCGGCGCTCGGCGCTGTCGGAGTCGGGCTAAGGTCGAGGCTCTCGGGTCGACTGCGGGGTCAGGGGAGGCCGACGGGGTCTGGTCGCTGCTCGAGACGGGGGAAAGAGGAGGGCTGATCGGAGGAGATGACGGCGCGGCGGCTAGGGTTTCCGAAGGCTGGGTACAGACTTCGAGGAGGGTTTTATAGGAGTAAATAGTAAATCCGGCGGCTAGGGTTTGGTCGGTTTGGGTTTGGGTTTGAGTCTCGATTATCCGACCCGTTAAGCTGGGTTGGTTCAGTCAGACTTGGTTTGGTTTGGTTTGGTTTGGTTTGGTTTATAATTCCATTAGCTTTTAGGACCTTAAACGCGTTTCCGGAGTCCAATAAATTCACAGAAAAATATCCCCTGTCCGGTTTTCCATTTTACACCATAAAATATTATTTCTATAATATTTTAACTTCAATAAACTGCATTTAAAAATCCTTTAATCATAATAACCTTGGTTCTTCATCCAGAAAAATACCAAAAAAATGGCGAAAATTTTATATTAAAATTATTCTGAAAAATAGGGTGTTTACAATCTACCCCCCTTAAGAGGATTGCGTCCTCGCAATCAAGAATAGGCTACTAAAGGAAGAATTATGAAAATTACAAGATTGCTTAGGTGTTAACTGCCTCCGCGAATAAGTGGGGATAACGCTGGCGCATACTATCTTCCCGTTCCCAGGTCGATTCTCCAGGAGAATGATGTTTCTAAGCTACACGAACCAGTCTGATTGTCTGTCCTCGCAATGTCTTCTCACTGAAGTCTAGGATGCCCACTGGTTGTTCTTCATATCTCAAGCTAGGGCCCACTGCGATCTCTGAATGATCGACTACATGACTTGGGTCGGTCACGTACCTTCTCAGCTGTGAGACGTGGAATACATCATGTACTCCCTCTAAGGATGGAGGTAATGCAAGACGATAAGCCACCTCACCAATACGCTCTAGAATATCAAATGGCCCGATGTACCTTGGGTTCAACTTGCCTCTGCTCCCGAATCTGATAGTACCTCGAGTGGGTAAAATCCTCAAGAATACATGCTCTCCTTCTTTGAACTCTAGGGGACGTCTGTGTGTATCAGCCCAATGCTTCTGTCTATCCTGGGCCGCTCGAAGATGATTCTGAATCTGTTTTACCTTCTCCATTGTCTGTGTTATCAATTCTGGACCCAGTATTTGACGTTCACCAATGTCACTCCAACATACTGGCGATCTGCACTTCCTTCCGTATAATACCTCGAATGGTGCCATCTGAATGCTGGCCTGATAACTGTTGTTGTAGGAGAACTCCACTAAGTGCAAATGATCTTCCCAAGATCCTCCAAAGTCTAGCATACACGATCGCAACATATTATCCAAGATCTGAATGGTGCGCTCTGATTGGCCATCTATCTGTGGGTGGTAAGCTGTGCTGAATTTGAGTCTGGTGCCCAGACTCTCTTGCATGCTTCGCCAAAAATGAGATGTGAATCTCGAATCTCGATCCGATACAATACTAACCGGCACTCCATGTAATCTGACGATTTGTCGCATATACATGTCGGCTAGTACTTCTGTGGACTGTCCAACTCTAAATGGCAAGAAGTGTGCCGATTTAGTGAGTCGATCCACAATAACCCATACCGCATCTCTTCCGCTGGGGCTCCTTAAAAATCCTGTGACAAAATCCATCGTGATATGTTCCCACTTCCATTCTGGTATAGGAAGCGGCTGTAACATACCTGCAGTCCTCTGATGCTCGACCTTTACTTGTTGGCAGACTAAGCATTTGGCCACAAATTTTGCAATCTCCCTTTTCATTCCATGCCACCAATAATACTGTCTCAAGTCTCGGTACATCTTGGTTCCTCCTAGGTGAACATAGTACAGGGAGTTATGTGCTTCAGTCATTAAATCCTGTCTCAATTCTCCATTTGGAACATACAGGCGATTTCCAAACCTCAATGTCCCGTCTTCATGTATGCGAAGTCCTGTCTGCATGCCTGCTTCTGTCCTCTCTTTGAGTCTTCGGAATCTAGCATCGGTGGGCAATGCCTCTTTAATTCTTTCCACAAGTGACGACTTGACTTCAAGATTAGCCAGCAATCCACTCTTTTCTGGTAAAACAACCTCTATCTGAAGCTCCTGTAGATCTCTCAATAAATTGGGCTGCAACGTCAAGAAATAAGCCGTAGGCTTCCTGCTGAGTGTGTCTGCTACGACATTCGCCTTTCCCGGATGATACTGCAGATCTATATCGAAGTCTACCATCAATTCCAGCCAACGTCTCTGTCTCATGTTAAGCTCCTTCTGAGTATATACATACTTCAGACTCTTGTGATATGTAAAGATGTCTACCTTCTCCCCATACAGGTAGTGCCTCCAAATCTTCAATGCAAATATAACTGCTGCTAACTCCAGATCATGTGTTGGGTAGTTCTTCTCGTGGACCTTCAACTGTCTCGATGCATAAGCAATGACTTTGCCATGTTGCATCAAAACACATCCTAATCCACTACCTGATGCATCACTGTAAACAACAAAACCTCCTGACCCTGAAGGAAGAGTCAAGACAGGTGTTGTTGTTAATCTTCTCTTCAATTCCTCGAAGGCCTTCTGGCAGTCTTCTGTCCATATAAACTCCTGGTTCTTACGTGTCAACTTCGTCATAGGCTCTGCAATTCTTGAGAAATTTTCTACAAACCTTAGGTAATATCCCGCAAGTCCGAGAAAACTTCTCACCTCTGCAACTGATGTAGGTGTAGGCCAAGCCTCTATTGCCGCAACTTTCTCTGGATCAACTGAAAGTCCTTCTCCTGAGATGATATGTCCCAAGAAAGGCACTTTGTCCATACAAAACTCACACTTACTGAGTTTGGCATATAACTTTTTCTACCTCAAGGTCTCCAACACGATTCTGAGATGCTCCTCGTGCTCTTCGTGGCTCTTAGAATATATGAGGATGTCATCAATGAACACAACCACAAATTTATCCAAGAACTGATGAAAGACTCTGTTCATCAAACTCATAAACATTGCTGGCGCGTTGGTTAAACCAAACGGCATTACCAAGAACTCATAATGTCCATACTTGGTTCTGAAAGCTATCTTTGGTATGTCTTCCTTCCTTACTTTGATCTGATGATAGCCGGATCTAAGGTCAATCTTCGAGAATACCCTAGCACCACTCAATTGATCGAATAGATCATCAATGCGTGGTAAGGGATACCTGTTCTTGATGGTCATAACATTTAGTGTCCTGTAGTCAATGCACAACCGTACTGTTCCATCCTTCTTTGGCACAAATAATATGGGTGCTCCCCAAGGTGAAATACTGGGCCGAATGAAACTCTTCTCCAGAAGATCATCAACATGTTCCTTCAACTCCACTAACTCCTTAGGTGCTAGCCGATATACTGATGAAGTGATAGGCTCTGCTCCTGGAGTTAAGTCTATTGTGAATTCTATTTCCCGATCAGGTGGTAAACCTGGAAGATCATCAGAAAATACATCCACAAATTCTGATATGACTCTTGGGTGACCTGTCTCCCCTTCTACAGATAGTACCCTAAGAGTAGGCTGAACTCCTTGCTCTACTGCTCCTCGAAGAAACTTAAATTCTGGATGTCCAGGCGGTCTAAATATAACCCGTCCGAGTCGACAATCAAGAGTCGCATGGTACTGACTTAACCAGTCCATACCAAGTACAACATCATAATCCGGCATAGAAAATATCAGAAATTGAGCTCGCATCTCTCTTCCATAGACTACTACTGAACATGATCTACAGACGTCACTAACCGGAATAATTTTACCTCCCGTAAGAATTTTTTTCATCTTCGGAAGGGGTGCGGTAGCTACTCTATGGGTGGCTACAAAGCTAGCTGCTATAAATGAATGTGATGCTCCAGAATCAAATAAAGCTACACCTGGTAATGAAGCTACTAAAATGGTACCTGCGATAACTTCGCCTGCAGTAGCCTCCTCCTCAACAGCTAATGTGAATGCTTATCCTCGTCCCTGAGCTGGACCTCTCTGCTGCTGCTGAGCCTGCTGAAATAGAGCTGCCTGTGGTGCCAGGGGTGGTCTCTGCTGATTTTCTCCTGGGGCTGGTTGTCTGACTCCTCCAACTCCCGTCTGCTGCGCTCCTACTGCTGGATAAGCTGGTCGTGGTACAGGTAAAGCTAGTCTCGGTGCTCCCTCTCTGCGCTCGGAGCAGTCTCTGGTCGAATGTTGGTTGGATCCGCAAGCCAGGCATAGTCCTAACTTGCGTCTGCATTCTCTCTCGATGTGCCCTACCTTGCCGCAGTGGTGATAAGTAGGGAGAGATATGGCCCTGTGTGCTGCTCTCTCTGGTATACTCCTCTGGAATCGTTTTGCAGAATCTCCAGGTGCTGTCTTGGATGTTGCTGATGTGATTGGCCTCTTCAGATTCGACTCCCTTCTAGTGACGCGCTCCATGCGTCGTGCTGCTGCAAGGACGTCGGTTTAAGATGTAGGTGCGACCGATCCAATCAATCTCTGGAGCTCAAACTTCAGTCCGTCAAAGAACTTCTCAGTTTTCTCTTCCTCCGTCGAGATCAAGGTTGGGGCAAAGCGACTTAGGCGAATGAATTCCGCGTTGTATTCTTCCACTGTCATATTGCCTTGGATAAGGCGGTTGAACTTGTCTCAGAGCTCTGACCGTGCTACTGCTGGAATATACATCTCTCTGAAGAGTCTGGAGAACTCTTCCCAGGTGACTCGATCCTGTCCGAGCCTCCTCTCTTCTGCTAACCACCAATGATGTGCATTTTCAGTTAACTGCATTCTGACTGCAGTCATCCATTTCTTCCTCGGAAGTTCAGCTGCTTCCAACTGGTGCTGAATGTTTGTGAGCCAATCATGAACTTCTGTTGGCCCCTCTTTACCAGAGAATGTACGAGGTTTGAGCTGACGAAAATCGGTGATAGATCCCGTCGCTGATCGCCTCGCTGGTGGATTTGCCTGCTCCAATGCGGATACCAGGCTGGTTCTCAGATACTCGGCCTTCTGACGATGGGCCTCTTGCTGAATCTATTGCTGGGCTTGCATCATGGCATACATCATCTGGAATATCTGTTGCCCATCCATGGCTTGCCCTGGCGAGAAAACTGGCATCTGTGGAGTGAACTGTGGTAGAGGGGGAATGTCATCTCTCCGGAACCTTGGATTAGGCTGGCCGGTTTGATTTCCTTGCGATGTTTGTCCTCCGTTCCCTGGGGTCACTCTGTCTATATAAGTAACCACAGCGTCGTGTGGCGTATCCAATAGAATCTCATCTCCGTTCCTGGGATCCATTACTCTGCAACCAAAAGATAAATTGTAAGAACGCTCAGAGGAATCAATATAGGATGCAAATCAAGTAACAAGTTTGAGTTCGATATAGAGTTCAAAATGGTTCAAATAATGGATGAGATCCTATAACTTATCCTATCCTTAGGGCAGGCTGGTTCGGTCCCTAAGTTGAAACCGAACAATTTAGTCGTAGACCTGCATGGGCCACCACAAAAACTATGTCACGTCCCAGTCCCAAAATACCGAGGGACCAAACATATGGCAATGGCCAGCAGTACGCACCGATGGACAAACCCAATTTAATGGATCCATCAGGACATACTTAAGCTGTAAAATCAAGTCTACGACAACATGGCACAACTAATCTCATCCACACCAGATATAAAAATATGATCTACAGAATAAATAAGGAATGTAAATCATCAGCTAGTCTCAACAAAGTGCTTCGGGGAACAACCCGATAAATATCTAATACAATGGTTCAACAGACCAGAATATAAATGACTGAAATAAATAAATGCTGAGCATGAAACATGGATGCTCAGGAAAAGTCTTCGGCTAACACCCCATCCTCGGATGGCGGTACAGCTCCTGGATCAGCTCCTACTGCGGTCCCGTATACCTCGGGATAGGTCTCGTCCTCAAATCCTGGGGACATAATCCATATCCAGGTCCTCAGGGGACATGTCAAGGTACAGAAAATATAGAAACCAAAATATAAGCAGTGCAGCAAATAATGAGATAAATAGGGTAAGCATGTAAACATCTGTGTGAAATGCAAGAGAGAACATCAATAGTACTCAGGTTGAAACAACTATAAGCTCTGTGTAGGGGAGACGGTAGCAGTGATATCATGAGGTGGTCTAGCTCAGCGGAAGACTGAGTAGCCGGCATAATATAGTAAACCTGTAGCCTGTGGGTCTCTCCAGCAATAGATGGAACAATAAGGGAATACTAAATAACCAACTAAGTGATATGCAAGATGAGAGCAGCACTAGAACTCAGGCTGAAGCCACTACAAGCTCTGTGTCGGGGAGCCGGGTAGCAGCAGTAATAATGAGTAATGGGCCAAGCTCGGGCTTAGAGTCTTATGCCTTACAATAATAGGGGTTATATATATATGATCAGCCTGTAGCCTATGTGTCTCTCCCCACCCAATATAACCACGCATATCATGACCATAACGTCTCATGTCCATTTCAAGCGGGATCATAACTAATGCAACAAGTCATAAATGTCTAGGAATATAATATCTCTGTCAAGTCATGTATCCTATACAAAATCACCATGAATATCTCGGAAAGATCCTGTCTCATGAACAGTGTCAAGTGTCCTGGGTCAAAGTGTACTTGGTAAGACAAGTACGAGAAGATAAAGTGTCACGAATATCCATCTCTAAATGACAATACACAACACCACGTACGATATTGGCACCCAACTAATAATCGGACGCTAAGTATGTCACACGGTCCTAGGTTAAGCATGCACAGCAATATAATGAAGCAAGAAAAATATGTAACAATACTGCAGAGTTTGGCAAGGTACACTTGCCTGGGGTCCGAATACCAACAGTCGTCCATGTATCAATGGATCCTGTAGGTACTACTCCAAAAGCTGTAATAAATATCACCAACAGTCTCAAAAGATATTAAATAGCAAGAAACGCCTGTCCTTAAGTCCAGTTTGGACACAAGGGCAAAAATAACATTTCCGGGCCAAAGCGGGGTCCATATGTGGGCCTCTTTGCACCGAAAAGCATGTCAGGGTCAAAGGTCTCCAAATTTCTCAAACTCAGTGTCTACAAGTCAGGAACGATGATACGAACCCAACAGAACTTTCAGAATTGGATTCCGATGAGCCGATCACAAAGTCGCCCGTCAATTGGAGCCTGTGGAGCCCATGATACGCGATTTTGTCAACGTTCTCAGAATTGGACCAAACTTGGGTCACAGGACCAGCGTATTACTACGAGTCCGATGGCACAAGTTTTGTCTCGATCCGACGTGTGTACACAAAGTTACAGCGTATTCCAGAATGGACGGATACGGGGCGTTGTCGGCGGATACGCGTTGATTCCGGTGTGCACGCACATCCAAATCAACTTCTGTGAAATTCCACACGTCCGTATCGGCGTCGCGCATGTTTCGATAAAGACAGCATACGACCAAGTCGTCCCGTTTGGCGGGGCGCACTCAGTTCCGGGGTGAAACAGGGTATTGTTTTTCCTGTTTTTGGATCGCGGTTTGCGATCACCACAGGACGCGATGCACCGAGCGGATTATACGAGCACCGAGAGGGTTATACAGTCTACGTGTTACAACTGACAGAATTGAAAACGGAGTTACGAGGTGAGAGAAAACGTTACCTGAATAGGGCTCCGTGAATCTGAATTTTATGTGTCCGTGTGTCAACTTGACGCGAGCTGTGTCCTGGTCGTGTCCGCTGTGTCGAGTCTAGGGTTCGCTGCTGGGGTCAACTATGGTCGGCGGACACGGCGGATGCGGCCGGTGCTGGGTCGGCGAGGCTCGAGGTGGCTAGGGCTCAGGCGGCCGGGTCTCGAGCGGCGGGGGTCGACGTCGGGCGGCCTGGCGGTGGGCCGAGGGGTTACGGGGGAAGTCGGGGTCGGGTGTTGGACTCGGCAGTGGGGGTCGGTGAGGTCATTGGCTGTGCGCCCGGGGTCGTTGAGGTCGCTGGTTGTGCGGGGGATCGAGCGGCGGTCTGGCGGCAGCGACGAGGAGGAGTTGAGGGGGAAGTCGTCGAGGGCGCTGGACTCGGCGTGGCAGAGGGAGGCGGCGCTCGGCGCTGTCGGAGTCGGGCTGAGGTCGAGGCTTTCGGGTCGACTGCGGGGTCAGGGGAGGCCGACGGGGTCTGGTCGCTGCTCGAGGCGGGGGAAAGGGGAGGGCTGATCGGAGGAGATGACGGCGCGGCGGCTAGGGTTTCCGAAGGCTGGGCACATACTTCGAGGGAGGGTTTTATAGGAGTGAACAGTAAATCCGGCGGCTAGGGTTTGGTCGGTTTGGGTTTGGGTTTGGGTTTGAGTCTCGAGTATCCGACCCGTTAAGCTGGGTTGGTTCAGTCAGACTTGGTTTGGTTTGGTTTGGTTTGGTTTGGTTCGGTTTATAATTCCACTAGCTTTTAGGACCTTAAACGCGTTTCCGGAGTCCAATAAATTCACAGAAAAATAATCCATGTCCGATTTTCTATTTTATACCATAAAATATTATTTTCATAATATTTTAACTTTAATAAACTGTATTTAAAAATTCTTTGATCACAATAACCTTGGTTCTTCATCCAAAAAATACCGAAAAATTGGCGAAAATTTTATATTAAAATTATTCTAAAAAATAGGGTGTTTA
Source organism: Iris macrosiphon (assembly GCA_036927795.1). Lineage (NCBI taxonomy): Eukaryota > Viridiplantae > Streptophyta > Magnoliopsida > Asparagales > Iridaceae > Iris > Iris macrosiphon. The sequence goes on from JAYESA010000007.1 coordinate 13,322,355, forward strand.
CAATGTATAGGATAATTTATGTCAAATATAGCTTGGAATGCTCATGGGGTGTGCTTGCTAGGGAGATGGAGGAAGGTTAAAGAGGTGATCAGGAAGGCATAGTGCTCAGTTATTGCTCTCCCGGAGACTAAGATCAAATCGGACATGATGATGACAAGGAGGAATCCAACTCTCTGGCACCAAATCCATAATCTAAGTCTGTGTAGTATGTCTAGGATATGGGTTCGATAGGATGGGCACATTTGGGATAGGCGAGCTATCTACTTTTCTGCCCAAACGATTGCCAGTTGGATAGGGCCTTGGGCAACAATTGTTCGCCATTAATGCAAGTTTAAGAAACTTTTGTTTAACAACCAACAAAAAAAGTACAAAGAAGTCCTAGATGAAAAATCTAAGTATAATATTTTTTGATCTGGAAATATGACGATGGAGATCGAGTACTGCATCGACTCCTTTACTCCTTTGATGGTCCGACGAGAGAATGAGTAAGCTCTCTTCACTTTTCTCTCTTGAGCTTGTGTGCATATATGTAGCTCTGCCCCAGTCCCTGTGTGGATCTTTCTTCTTGTGCATGTTGGGTATGCTATCCGGCTATTTATAGCCATCACACTGATGGGCAATGCGCGCACATAGGTTATGTGCGCATGAATGCTGAGGCTGCCACATCTTTATCTGTAACTGCTACCGTGGACGCATGTCACGGTTGAGTCGCCACATGGAATCTTTGTTAGGATCCGTTGTTGCTGAAAATCTGATCGATTCCCGTCCTTGGTGTGAACGACTTGGTCAGCTCGACACGTGGCATACACTTAGTTGTGTAGAATCTCATCAGTTATAATAGAAAGGTCTGGGATTGAGAAGGTACTGTAACGTTGAACGCATGATGTTTGGAATGCATGGGGCCAGAGATGCATGGAATACATATGGTCAGAGATGCATTGAACGGATGGGGTCAGAGACGCATGAATTGCATGAAGTCTTGAACGAATAGGGTCAAGACGCATGGAACGCATGGAGTCTGGAACACATAGGACCAGAGATGCATGGAACGCATGGAGTCTGGAATGCATAGGGTTAGAGACACATGAATCGCATGGAGTCTGGAATGCATAGGGCCTTTGTCTTATGTATACGAGGCACTGTTCAGCTGTATACGGACAAAAGTAATCATGACGATGACGTTAGTACATACGCCAACTGCCAACGTTAGAATTGAGACATTCAGAGCCATTATTGTTGTCAGAGTCATAAATGTTCTGACTAAACTGATGTGACTTTATGCGTCCAAGGCTTTATGCGTCACTTGATCCTTGGTACATGAGGATTGAGGCGCATAGGGGCCTTTGAGATTTTTTATGCTTCTACAAGACCCCCTTCAAAAATTTTAAACTGATAAGTTTGGAATACTTCGAATTAGAAGCATGGAAAGAGATCGTCGGAACACATAGGTAGCCTGTCGCATGAAGATCACTCGGCTTTGCTGAGTCCATTGGCCGCATATTCTTTCTGACGTATGGATGAATCTTTCAAGCTGTCCAGTCTGCATTAAATGAAGAGGATTTGCGTCGATCTCTGGGAGATTTCTCGGGACTCTGAGTCGACGATGATTTCCAAGGGATAGAGACGAAAAGATTTGCTAACCGTCGCGTAGATAGCGGTGGTTCAGAACTCGAGACGTCAGTTTGACTTGGGGATAATCGCTTGACCGCGAGAATCAAGGTGTCAGATTCATCCTTAGAACCGTTTGGTTCACACAATTTTTTAGCCTATAAAATAGGTTGCTGGGAGGAGAGCGGACTTTATTTTTCTTGATTTTCCTTCTTCTGTAATGTGGGCAGCCGTTGTTCTTCTCGCCGAGGAGTTCATCAGGGACTACTTTGATCCGTGGCCCCTGATGCTGGCAGCCCGTACGAAGGTAAGGGAATGCGAAGGTCATCATGTAATTGAGGGACATAGGACAAATACGTAGTATTGCAGTTGGGATAAGAAATTATCTAGAACACGCGCAGACTCTTCACGAAGTTCTATCGCATAGATGAAGACTCATCCAGAACGTGCACAGACTTCTCGCAGCTCTTGTCGTACGAATGGGAATGTGCAGGCTATCCCTCTGCCACATGCGCGAAGAGCTATGTGCGCAGAGGTCTCCTGCAGCTTGGTCGCATGGATTGAGACCCCATCCTGTTCTTACGCAAAAACTTGGCCAAGTTGAGTTATTCTGCTTCGCGTGTGGCTGTGCCCTGGTAGTTGTACGCTTTATGCAATCTTTGTTGGGACTAATGCGTGTAATCTTTATGCAGGTATTACCTCACTTTGCGCTGTCCAAGATGGATCATGGAAGGATATCATAGAACCCGTCATTCGAAGAGAATTACAACCTTATGTGGCAGATACCTAAGAACTTATCCAAGAGACGAGGATGAATATCCCGCATTATGCGCAGAGATGTCCCTGTCTATGCAGCATGCTAGCTGCGTTTCTGTCGCTCCTCGTTCCCGATATACGTATTTTGAAGGGTATTTTTATTTTAGCACGGTTCCGTGTGCATGGAAACTAGACCCATTCTTTGGTTTAACCTGGTTCATGGTTTATTTTGTAGGTTGATTCAACTCATGAGAACCTTTGGTTCAATCCTCAAACCCTGCCATATATAACCCAATATTTTCTCTCTCTCTTCACTTCTTCATTTATTCCTCTTTCTTTAGTTTTCTCTCCCCATTTCCATAGGCAAGTACACCTTGCATGAGAAATGGAAAAATCCTCCATATTATTGTTCTATTATGTTTATTATGTATTTTTAAGTACTTTTAGTTCTTGGAGTTTTCTGTTTTGATGGATGAATTAGTGTATATCTATATTTCTAAACTTAGGTTTTTTATGGGTTTCATGAGTTTTTCTTGATTTTGATCTATTAAACTTGTGTCTTTGAAAAGCAGATTTTGCTACATGATAGAGCTTTTAATTTTGAGCATTTTGGCTTTTGGTTCACCCGATTTAGACTTATAATGAGAATTTTTATGAACAAAATAATTTTTGAATTTTTGGAGTTTCCGCCATGGCCGAACCTGCTGTTGGAGAAGACGAAGTTCCCATGCGGCCAGTGAGTCATGCGGCTGAGAGTGCCATGCGGCCTTAAAGGGTTATGCGGCCTAAACTCTTGTCGTATACTGACATCATGCGTCCATCTTGTTGGACGCATGACTGCTGATTTACACAAGTGTCCTTGAACACCTTGTGCTTTCACTCACTGAACGAATGAGAAATTCGCTTAGTCCAAGAGACAACCCATGCGGCACCTACACCCATGCGGCCTGGAGAGTATGCGGCTACTATTTTTCTTGGACACATGGCTCTGAACCGTTGGCACTTATTTCTATGGTTTTATCTTTTCTTCCTGATATACTTTATGGCTGTCACATCAGTCAAATCAGTCACTTTATGTCACATCACTGATACTTTATTTATTGCCCGTCACTTCATCACTTGTCCTAAGGAGTAGACCTTAACCCTGAGCATACGACCAAGAGGTTCACACGTCCTGACTTTATGCGGCCTGACTTCTCATGCGGCCTGACTTTATGCGGGATAACTTCCCATGCTTTCCTGACTTCATGCGGCCTGACTTCATATGTGGCCTGACTTTATTTGCGGCCTGACTTCATATGCGGTCAGGATTATTATGGGGCCTAACTTTCCTTGCGGCCTTGCTTATTTTGATTGAATGTCTTCTTGATTCATATGACCCAATATATAATTGGTAATTGGACTCGAATATTGTATCCGTGCTAATACCACTATTGTCTTATTATTGTTCATGATTTAATGTGCGCCAAGGTGTGACACATCATGTCACGTGTTAAGTGATTATATTTGGGTTGTACATTGAGAATGCCTCCAAATTCCTGAACGCGTGATATTATAAATAAATATATTATTTTCCCAGCACGTGCATAATATGCGAGTCAACTACTAAAGCATAACTAGGATAATGATTATATGAATGTTGCATACACGCTCGGGTGAATCCAGATTTGACTTTCATGGATTCGTATCTAGCTTGCCCGTACTTTTACGACATCTTAAGAAAAATTCTCATGTGACCACGTATTGAGATTTCAAATACAACATAGGGCTAATTAGGTAAATAAAACTAGTAGTAACATTGGAGGGAACGATATTCCGAGATCATGCCAACGAACCTTCATACAGAGATTTATTTTAGTGCACTGTGGGCTGGCCACCACAGATACTGTATATCATCTGCCTTAGTGGAGTGCAGTATCTGACTATTATTATGGTGAGCCACTGTTTCAATATAGGAACATTGGAACCGCTAATACCGTATTTTTAGCGCAGTGGCCCTACGGGGGACCGGTGCATCCTGTAAGTGATTATTTTATTTATTTGGTTCGGTTAGCTCATGTTTAGCACTGGCATAATCTGAGGATACTTATTGTGCATTATTCTGAGATAACCTCAGACTCCACAAAATAGGAAGTCATATAAATGATTGGCCGATACGAGAAATGTACTTGGTTGTGATTGTATTTATTTAGCTAGTAGCCTAAAAATGGACTATTATAGTGTGATGGTTCAACCCTTATCCTTGTTTGGTTGTAGGGTTGAGACTTAGCTCTAGGATATGCCATGGACCTAAGTTACGACACTTAACCGATGTAATATTATATATTTTTCTTGGGTTTTTGTTTCTCTATTTCGTGCTTTCTTTGTGGTACTTGCTATTTGGGGTCTAACCCCACTGGTTTTGCATTGCCAGGTTTCGAGCCAGCACCTGAGGATCCAGCGTACTTTTTCCCAACTCATGGCACGCTCCAAGAATATGGTCGTAGGGGATAGCGAATGGGTTTTCTTCTTCCCTGCTCGTCTTGCACATTTACTTTATTTTGGCATTTAGCCACCGGCACCTGTTAGCCGGCTCATTTGGACATTAGTTTTCCTTACATGATTGTATTAAATCAGACTGTAGCTGATCACTGTCATATACTTTTCTTACTCTTCCAGCTTCTTATTTTTGCACAGTTGGACTCCAGAATATTTTGAGAAAGCTTTTGTGATGCCTTATTTCTTAGCTACATGTTCTATGCTTACTGTTTCTTCTTTGAATAGTTGAGACATAGAAGTTCTTGACCATAGGAGACTTGATTGTATCATGCACTCCATTGTCTTATATAGCCGTAATCGTCGTACGACGTATAGTACCTTGTACGGGATAGCTGGCCATGTCCGTCTTCGTATTTTGGTACTGGACGTGACAAGATTTTAGTGGTGGCCCATACAGGTCTGTTCTTCAGACTTGTGGGGTGTCATGGTCATAGGAGTCTCAATCAAACATGATCCTTCTTGAAACTCTGAATTCGTCCTCTTCAATACTCAGCTTGAATTTTTCCAGATTGATTGCTTCCTTGTTCCTTCTCGTCATATTTTTGATTATTTTTTGTGCTCTTCTTTAGGGCCTCTCCTTCTTTCGATGTTGCAGTAACAGGAGAGGAAGAGTTGCCAGTGATACAAAATTTTGTGGAACCCCAAGCAAGGGTCCAAGTTGAGCCTACGATGAATGGGACAGAGCAGCAGGCTCATGGTGTTCGCGTACCTCCCGCAGTGTTGGCAGTACTGGATACCCCGACCATGCTAGAGATTATCCGTGGATTATTGGATGCCCAACAATACTAGATAGTGGTGCAATAACAACAACAATCGCAACATCAGCAACAAAAGCTCCAGCAGTAGGAACAAAAGGTCCTGTTGAACCAAGGGTTGCAGACAGCCCTAGAACGAGACGGAAGAACAAATTCTGGGGCATCTGCTAGATTTTGCAGACTGAACCCCAAATATTTCGATGTTAGGGAGGACGCAATCACGGCAGATGATTGGCTCCAGGATATTGAGACCATTCTGACAGCAGCTAAAGTTTCGATCGAGGAACAAGTTGCCCTGGTTGGCCTACAACTCTAAGATCTGGAAAGGGATTGGTGGGCTACGATGGAGGTAGGATTGAGGAGTCCTATTTCATGAAAGGATTTCAGGACCCGGTTCAGGGCAAAGTATTTTGGTATTGTGGCTCAGTGTGAGTTGCAGCAAAAGTTCATTAACCCCAAGCAAGCTGGAAGGACAGTAGACGGCTATGTGACAGAATTTTGCCAACTAAGTAGATTTGCTCTGACCATGGTGGCAACAATGTTGGAGAGGACAATGAGGTTCCAACAGGGACTTCACTTAGAGATATTACACATGGTAGAGGTACACGACTACCAGACCTTCGGGTATTGATAGCGGCCAAGAGGGTTGAGCTTACTTCATATAGGATGGCATCCAGAAGAGTAGATCAGAAGAGGCCTCATGGACAGAGCAATGAGGGAGGACTAGTACCCCGAACGTCAGCACCATCACCTAGCATTCATATCCATGATTCAGCGTCACGGAGGATGGCAGTATCAACAGTGATAGTACCAACTCGACAATGGCAGCCGAGGCAACAATAGTAGCAGCAACAACAACAACGACGGGGAGCGTCAACAGGTTGTACCTACTGTGGCAAGGGAGGTCATACCCAGGATATTTGCCGAAAAGCTAACAAATTATGCTTGAGATGTGGGAGCCCTAATCACAAGGTTGCCACGTGCCCATTAATGCAGAGGCTGGGAGGGCTAGTACAACAGTTTCCTGCATTGCCAGCTCCAAGGACAGTGCAACAAAGAGGACCAGCAGTAGCAGCACGGCCTTTGGCTCAGCGTCAGTTGCCGACACAGCCCAACTTTATAGGCAGCAACATCTGAATTAGCAGGGGCCACAACAACAACAGCAAGGAAGATAGCAGCAGGGAGCTCAACAAGGCCAAAGGCAGGCACTCACCTTATTCTTGGAGGAAGCAATGGAGTCGGGCGACGTAGTGGCAGGTAACATTTTTGTTACAACCTTTCCTTCCATAGCTTCAATTGATTTTGGAGCTTCACACTCATTTATATCTGCACAATATGTGACACATATTGGATTAAAGTTTGAGGCATTGCTAGTGAGGCTGAATATACTCACTGACAATGGGATCGTAGAAGTTAGTAGGGTGTGCCTAGCATGTCCAGTCATAATATATGGGCATTTATTACTTGCAAAGTTGATCGAGTTCCTTATGGGTAAGTTTGACGTTATCTTAGGTATGGACTGGTTGAGAGACAGTCATGCAACAATAAACTGTCGAGAGGGTAGAGTGTTGTTTAGAATTTTCGGTCTAGAAGAGTTTGTCCTTAGCAGAATAGCAAGAGACCAGCATAAGGGAGGAGTCACATCAGTAGCAAATGAAGAAGACCCGCTGCCCAAGATAATTGAAGATTTCATGGATGTCTTTCCCACGATCTTCCCAGATTAACCCCAGTTATTGCACCCAAGTTATTCCAAAAGGCGACGCAACCGTCATTGCACCCAAGTTATTCTTGGACGTGCAGTTTTATATAGAAAAATAAAATAACTAAATGAGAAATAAAAAATATACATGATAATAATGAATGTAAATAAACAGCACTATGGCAAGGTATACTTGTCTGACAAGCAAGCTGTGTAATATTGATTTTTAGACGATGATCCCAAGGAACCAGAAAGTAGGGGCTCTGAATGAATGTCTTCGGATGCTGAAATAAATATCAATAATGTCTCCAGAATTAGTGTGATCGCCAAAAAACTCTACTCTTTCGTCCAATTTGGACACAGGGGCAAAACGGCGATTTCAGGTCAAAGCGGGGTCCACTTGTGGCCAACTTTGCATCGAAATACATGTCAGGGTCAAAGATTTTTAAATTGGACAAATTAGAGGTCAAAAAAAATCTTAAACGATAATACGAACTTAACGTTATGTCCAATTTGAATTCTGGTGAGCCGATCATAATTTCGCCCGTCAAGTCAACTGTGGGTCCTACGAATATGCGGCTTGGTCAACTATCTCGGAATTGCGTAAAACTTGGTTCACAAGAAAAGCGTGATACCATGAATCCAATGGTGCAAGTTTCGTCGCATTCTAACGAGCATGCATTAACTAATAGGGAAATTTGCAAAACGTCGACACGGGAGAACTTTTACGGATACGGGTTAATTTTGACGCGCACACACGTCCGAATCAACTTTCACAAAAGCCCACAGGTCAGAAAATACCATATACACCTTTTGGTGCAACTGGTACGTGATGTGGTGGTCTGGTTTATCGGGACACACTCCGTATCACAAGTTTTCTAAGTTTTTGAAGGTTGTTTTTCATGATTTTTAAACTAAATTTTAGCACAGAAATAACGAGCATATAGGTATAAACAATACATCATTTTGATGCCGTATAAATTGTCTCTAGGTTTGCATAATTAGATTCCAGGTTCATCAAATATTCTGGAAGAAACTAGCCTTCTAATATGGCCTCATGGATCGATTTACATGTGTTCTGCTTTGTAGGAAAACTTTTCAAAAATTTTGGTTGAATTTAAAACAGAAATATGATTGTTCGAATAAACTACTTGAAGTCATTCGATGATGTTTATGTTGTGATAAACCTAAGAAATTGGATCAAAAATTGGTGAAGCAGGTACGAAGAATTAGGAGGGAAATTTTGGGTACCTGGACTGTTTGTTCTAACGAGCAAACCAGGGTCGTAGCGGGCGGTTTCTGCGGTCGTCGAAGGTGGCGGGCCTGGCGGCGGTCGCAGGGTCGTGCGGCGGTTCGAGGCGTTGGTCTGGAGGCGGTGCTTGTTGATTAAAGTTAGGATTTAGTTTTCGGTTGTCATATATATATATATATATATATATATATATATATATATATATATATATATATATATATATATATATATATATATATATATATATACACACACAGAGAGAGAGAGAGAGAGAGAAAGAGAGATTGGGGGGGGGGGGGAGTAGTAGTCCGGATTGGATCCGTTAAGGGGAGGTCGTTTGTTTGCTGTTGTAGGTTATTGTTGTTGTAGTGTTTTGTGTTTTGGTTTGTATTATATATTTTCTTTTCTTTTCTTTTATTTTTCTTTTCTTTTGTTATTATTATTATTATTATTATTATTATTATTATTATTATTATTATAAATTATTGGTACGTCGTCCGTATATGTACTATTATTCCTATTATCATATATATATAAAAATTCTAGAAAATTAAGGGAGGTTACACAACTTTACGGTTTGCTACGATTAACTAGTTAGGGTTATCATAGACATTAATTACTAAACGCATGTTTTAAGAATATTGCAACCACCGACACTGCAGTTAACCCGGATGGCCAAGGGTACGATTGTCTAGTAAACTTAATTGCACAATTAACTATACAATAACATAAATTGTTACTTGTCATAAACGAAAATTGAACTTATAAGCATAAACTTAAACTTGTGATCATAAACTTGCTTTATAAACTTGTCTTGTAACATAAACTTGTCTTGTAAGTGCCGCAGCACACGTAAACTTGGTCAGTCATGGAGCCCTTGCCTAGCAGGGTTGGTCCATACTGCATGGGGCTCTTAGAGATCGGGGTAGCCGGTAGTGCAATATTCTTCCCTCCTAATAATCTAGGTAAATCTTATCTTGTTTAATCATTACCAAATTATTTTATGTTCTCGAGTCGTGGACACTTGAGAACTCTCTAGAATGACGAGTCACGAGTACGAACTTTTCACGAGTTATCGTATTCGCAAAACACGATATATTGGACAATACTTACACTCGATTACCCGATGCCAAATGCAATAAATTTTTACACAAATATTTCTACGGTGTCATGAGGATTGTAAACTTGTACATAAACTTGTCTTATGAACTTACATGCAAAACTTGTCTGGTAACATAAACTTGTATCGACATAAGGAAGCCCACAACAATAATCACTAAAAGAAATTACTAAATAAACATAATTAAAGGGAACACAAAATGCACATAAAAATTATGGTCGAATGCGCCCACTGGCCGCATGCACTCACTTGCCGCATGCGCTTACTGGTCGCATATACCCAATTACTGCTTGGACTCACTGGCCGCATGCACCCAATTGCCGCATGGACTCACTTGCCGCATGCTCAGGGTTAAATCTACTCCTTGGGGGCAAGTGATGAGTGATGGGTCAATATGAAGTGTCAGTGAAGTGACATAAAGTGATTAATGTGACATGCCGAAAAGTGTGTCAGGGAGTAAAGACTAGAATCATAAAAAGATGTGCAAGGGTGAAGCAGTATTATGCAGCAAAAGAGGAAAGGAACATAGTGCCAATATCGCATAAGTCCGCTTGCCGCATACTCATGTTGCCGCATAGATGCCCCCTTGGACTTTAGCGAATTTTTTATTCGTTCAGTGAGTGAAAACATAAGCAGTTCAAGAATTTTCTCAAGAATACTTTGTGAAATGAACAGTCATGCACCAAACAAGGTGGACGCATGTTGTCAGTATGCGGCAAGGATTTTAGGCCGTATAATTCTCTCGGGCCGCATAGCGCTCTCTGCCGCATAGGTCGCTGGCCGCATGAAGACTTAGTCTTCTCCAACAGCAGGTTCAGCCATAGCCAAAAGCTCCAAAACCAAAATTTTGTTTTCTTCATAAAAACTTTATTTTAACTCCAAATCAAATAAAACAAAAGCCAAATTACACGAAATAAAATGCTCTATCATAAAGAACAACTACTTTTCAAAAATACTAGGTTCTAATAGATAAAAATTAAGAAAAAATTATGGAACCCACAAAAAGCTTAAACTTAAAACTCATATCTACAAAAATCCATCAACCAAAACCAAAAACTCCAAGAACTAGAAATGATGAGGAACACAAGGGGAACATTTTCCATTAAATATATTTAAAAAAACTTATATATGAAAAATATGAAAATCAAGGTTCATTATTGAGGAAGATGTACTTACCTAAGAGTCCAACGACCTCTTCCTAGCTAGGTCCGATGCTAGGGTTCGGTTAGGGGTGATGCACGGGGGTGAGGAAGAAAGGAGCAAGAAAGAAGGAAAATAAAAATGAAGAAGAAGAAAAGGTGAAGAGAGAGAATCTCATATATATACTAAGAGGAGAGAAAAATGGTTTAGTCATGGGTTCAATCAAATGAACCAAACCAAGTGTTCATTCTACATGTGGGTCCTAAACTGTGTTTATGGCAATGCCAATAGGTATTCTATTGGTCTCGGGTAGTCTCTCTCAACAACAGAAAAAATAATAAATAAAATGACAGGAACCAACATGAGAAATACAACAGGAATACATTATTAGGAAAAATTAAATTCTAAAATTTTAAGAAGTACTAAATCTGGAATCGGGTGTGACAATCCGGCACTTCCTTGCATAATCGACAGTGTATGCTACCATCGTTGGCCAATAGTAACCCATCCTCCAACGATGATCATGTAGCTTCAGACCGGGTTGGTGTGCCCCGCAAACACCATCATGAGCTTTACAGAGTGCTTGCTTCTATATTCGATAAGCATCATAGCATAAGCCCGTCATATAAATGGCGATACAATATTTTAGTAGTCGTATCGTAATAGAATCAGATAGAACGCCTCCTGATGGAAGTAACTTCCTTTGGGTCCTCAGGCAGCATCTCATAGACCGCGTAGTCGATGAATGAGAGTCTTCATTCTTGGATGCCGGTGTTTGTCCCTAGTTGTCACTACCCATTCCTGATATACGTATATGGAACATATTAGTTTTTCTTTGCTTGCATGGTTAATTATGTTGCATGTCATGGAGACTAGACCAATTTCTTGGTTCACTTGGCTCTTAGTTTAATTATTAGGTTGGTTAGTCATGAGAGAAACTATGGTCCAAACCTCAAACCTAGCTATATAAGCAAACTTCTTTCTCTCTCTTCCCTCATTCGTTATTTCTCCCTCTTTCTTTCATTTCTAGGCAAGTACACCTTGCATGACATAGAAAAACTCTAAATTTTAATACTTGCTTTTACCATGCATTTTATTAGTCAAATATGTGTACATTATGATTATAATTACTTTTAATACTTGGAGTTTTCAGTTTTGATGGATGAAATTTAGTAGATCTACATTTTTAGTTAAGTGTTTTCATTGGTTCCAAAAGTTTTTCTTAGTTTTGATCTATTAAAACATGGTATTTTAAAAAAATAGTTTTTGTGGTTGATGGAGTACTTTATTTCGAGTATTTTGACTTTTGGTTCATCTGATTCGGAGTTAAAATAAAGTTTTTATGAAGAAAATAATTTTTTGGTGTTTGGAGTTTTTCGCCATGGCTCAACTTGCTATCTGGAGAAGACGAAGTGCTCATACGGTCAGTACCATATGCGATAGAGAGTGATATGCGGCCTGAGTGATATGTGGCCTGAGATTTGTACCGTATATACCTTCCAGCATACGTCCATCTTGTTGGATGCATGACTGATTATTACACAAAGTGTTCTAAAGCTAAGTGCTTGGAAAAGTCCAAAGTGACAGAACTCCTTTTGTTTCACTCACTGAATGAATTAGAAATTTTTTAAGTCCAAGAGACATCTATGCGGTAAGCAGAGCATGCGGCAAGCAGACTTATGCGACATTGACACTATGCGCCTCTTCTCTTTTGACGCATAACTCTGCTTCGTCCTTACATATTTTTCTATAATTTTGTCTTTTCTCTGACCCACTTTATGACTTGTCACATCCATCACTTCAGTCACTTCACTGACACACATTTAATACACGTCAAGTGGCACTTATCCCAAGGAGTGAACTTTACCTTGACCTATGCAGCTTGACTCCTATGCAGCCTGACCCCTATACGGCACTGACCCCTATGCGGCCTTGACCTATGCGACATTGATCCCATGCGTCCCTGGTTCTTATGCGGCCCCATGTGCATGGTTTATAGTTTTGCCTAGTTGGATGTTGTATTAGATTTTGTGATTCTATGCATGTTATAAATGATTATAAATGCATGAGAACTAAGTGACCATGTATTGTACCTGACTATATGCTTAACCCGACTATGACTAGAAATATACTATGTGGGCAAGTGACTATGACTATCTATGTGCATGACTCAACCCATGTGTTTCTATGTGCTAGAACTCATGTGATTTACTAATGATTGGTGACTTGACTCGACTATTGGTATCAGTGCTGATACACTTACTACGTGCTATGTGTTACTACGTGCTAAGTGTTCCTACGTAATTATGTTATATGTTTTACATCGAGGTTTAACTATGTGCTATGCAACATGTGATATAATACAATTCCTCTAGCATGGACATGATAGTTGGTTAACAACTAAGCAAGGTTAGCACTTGTGTTGATTGTTGCATCACGCTGGGGTGAATCCAAATTGAACTACCAAGTGACAAAGTGGATTCGTATCTAGCATGTCCGTACTATGGTACGACATATAAGGGAAATAACATGTGACAATGCCATATGATTCTAGCTAACCATAGAGTTTATTAGGCAACTAAAATATGTAGAGCATTGGGAGGGACAGAATCCCGAGATCATGCTTAATTAGCCACCCTCAATCATATGGGGAGTGAAGGCTGGCCCCCATAGATATTGTTTAAATTCTCATTAGTGGATGGCAATATCCGATTATTATATTGTATTATGTGTTCTATGCGATCTTAGCACGGTAGCCCTCTGAGGGACCAGTGCATACTACTATGTGCTACGCGACGATTCATGGCTCGGCTAGCCCCTGCCAGAACATGGCTCGACTTGAGGATTCCTGTTATATGTATATTTCTGGGATAACCCAAATTACACCTAGTAAGTCATACAAGTGATTGGCCGATTATTTAACTGAACTTGATTGTGTATTGTACTTTCTGTTAAATAGTTTAGGGACATGGACTATCATGGTGCGATGGTCTAACTCTTATCCTTGTTTGGTTGTAGGGTTAGATTATTGTATCACGACATGACTATATATATATATATATATGTGTGTGTGTGTGTGTGTGTGTGTGTGTGTGTTTATTCTTCCTGGTTTTGTTTTTTCATTCGTGCTTCATTTGTGGTACTTTATATTTGGGGTCTAACCCCACTGGTTTTGTATAGCCAGGTTTGGATCCAACACCCGAGGATAAAGCGTACTCCTCCTTGGACAATGGCGCGCACCAGGCGGATAGGCGTTGAGGGACACGAGTGGGTTTCTTGATCACTGCTCGTTATTGCATATTTTACTCTTTTGGGCTATAGCCACCGGCATTTGTTAGCTATAAATCTGGACATTTAGTCTTTTTATATGATTGTAATTAATCAGACTACAGCTGATCTTGGTTATATACTTTTGCTACTCTGCCAGCTTATTATTTTGTGTGGCTGGTTTTCAAAATATTATGGCAGGGCGTTTGGGACGTCTTACTTCCTTGTCATACATGTTCTATGTTTACTATCCTTACTTGAATGATTGAGACATTAAATATTCTATGTGACCCTAAGTTACTCTCTTGTAGTATGCACCCCCTTATCTAGTTACAGCCGTGACCGCTGTACGATGTTCTATACCTTGTACGGGGGAGCTGGATTTGTTCGTCTCCGTATTTTGGTACTGGGGCGTGACACTTCTGAATAGCTCAGGAACAAAAATAGGTTACTCTTCATGCAGACCAGTTCTTGGCCAATCATGGTGATCAGTTCATGAGTATTGTCCGGGATAGCTAAAGAAGCAGCGAGACCAGCCAGGGCATCGGCCTCGATATTTTACAGTCGGGGCACATGCTCTATGAAGACCCCGTCGAAGGTAGAGATTATACCAAGCGCAACTTGGTGGTAGGGAATCAAGTATTCGTGCCAGACATCGGACTCGCCCCGGACCTGACTGACTATCAGTTTGGAATCACCGTAGGCCTCTAAGTATTCTACTCCTACTTGCTTAGCGAGTTGGAGTCCGATAAGGAGAGCGTTGTACTTTGCCACGTTCTTGGAACATGGTTCCATAAGAGAGTAAGCACGGTGGATAACCAGATCGTTTAGGAAAATCAACACTATCCCGACTCCAGCGATGACATCACCTTTGAGCCCTGTTCTTGAAGCACCGTCGAAGAACATTCGCCAAACGGCCTATATGTTTGTCATATTAGAGTCCACCACTTCATCTGGGATCTCATCATAGAGCTTTAAAGTTTTGGCTCTGGATGGACGACCAGGAAGTCGGATAATGCTTGGCACTTGACCGCTTTTTGTGGAACGAATACCATGTTGTATGGTGACAATAGTATCGCCCACGTAGCCAAGCGGGCATTGAGCGCCCCTAGTTTGGTTATGAGAATCCTGAGAGGATTGACTCGCGAGATCATATGGATTGTCTCCCCAGCCACGTAATGTCGGGTTTTCTATATAGCAAAGACTAAAGCAAGGAACTCATTCTCGACGGGGTTGTACCTGTTCTTCGTACCGACCATCATCCTGCTGAGGTAGTAGATAGCTTGCTCGTGACCTGTATCACTCTTTTGAGCTAGTAGAGCACCAAGAGAGTAATCCATTTTGCGTAGATAAAGCAGGAAGGGCTTTTCCACTACCAGGGCCACCAATACCGTGGGTTTTGAGAGATACTCCTTGATGTCATCGAATTCCCGCTGGCACTCTTCATTCCAGCCAAAAAAAATTTCCTTCATCATAAGCTGGATGAATGACTGACAAAGAAAACTTCCTTCATCATAAGCTCTTGACTAGTTTACTTATGGAACACTTGCAACTTTGAATCAGTTAAGAATTGAGTCTTGGGGAAACCTTACCGCAAAATCAATCATGGACGAAATACAATGAACCCTTCAACTGTTGGAACAGCTTCTATTGAAATGAGTCCAAGAGTTTTTGTTGGTTATTTTGCTGCTTGTTTTGTGTTGCTTTGTATTTTGTCTTACTTTTGATGACTTGGTTTTCATGATTTGCTTTTCTCGCTTGCACATTCATTTCGAATCGTAAGAGAATAAGATCGAAGAATGCTAACCAAGTGTTGTTATAATTTTAGGACGCATAACAAAGTAGTGATCATTGTTTAAGGCTTTCCCATCTCTCGTGCTAATTTATTCGGTTAGTGGCTTCGGCTCTATGATGAATCCTTTTATCTTTACGTCTTAATATAGAATCTCTAGTTCACTAAATCATGTTGCCTCACTAACAGGATAAACTAAAAGAAACATTATTGCATTTTTCAAGTATAGAACTAATACTTTACTAGATTCACCATGAATTCTTACCTGCCCCTAGTTGTATGCTGCATATTGAGAAACACTGCTGGAAACCTCCTGACTTGATCGTGAAATGAGAAAAAAAGATAGACTTGCTTGTTCATCATTCAATAGTTGTATGATAGTATTTTATCTGATAGGAACTTGCATTTATGCATTTGGTCTGGACAACTTGTGTACAAGGATTATCTCTCGAGCGGTTCCTGGGGCACTGAAAATCGTTCAGCTTAGGAGAGATCTGGACATGCTGAGGCTAGAAGTCCTTACTTATGGGAGGGTATATAGGTCTATAAGTAAGATGAGATTGTACGTCCCAACTGCTAATCCCGAGGAGGGGACCATCATGTAGTTAGGTCGCATGCTAGAATTTTCCTTCTTGCAAGCCTAACATTTTGATGCAATAATAAATACATGAGTTTATACATATATTTATATTGTTGCTAACTTGTGTGTCTGCTGCAGAGATAACCGCTCGGCCATAGGTAAAATTTACCATATGCATAGTCTATCTATTGTTTATGTTTTCTTTGCATAAATTGTTAAAAGAAAATAGACAACTAGAAAGATCACATAATAGTAATGCTAGCTTCAATCACATAATAGTAATGCTAGCTTCACATGTTACTAAGTGTGGATTTCTAGATGATTTTGGCCACGGTCGCTCATCAGTACATGTTGTAGTACTGACCCACATTTGTGGGCAATCTCTAGGTTCTGGTAGCGAGAGTTTGGCAAATATTTTGAAGCTTTAGGAGCGCTTTCCCTCAAGCGGAACCGTGCTCATGCTGCTTCCCAATGCTTTCCTCTCTAGTGTGCAAGCTCTTCTTCTGCTAGTTGTTTTAATTTTTGGTCCTACTAAATGGATATGATGTTTGGACGGTATGGCTAGTTTTTGGTTTGTAAAGATTTGTTAGCCATCCATGGCATATTTTGTAATCAGCCAAGCTAGTATTTTGTAATCCAATCTTCAAGTATTCAATAAAGAAAGTATTTAGTCTTCCTATCAAATGTGTTCAACTTTGGTTCTCTGTATTTTACATTATGTGCTTGTATATATAGGTATATTTTTGTCTAACTTGTGTCTTGTGCAGGTACTATGCCTTGTGCAAGAGCAACTTAGGCTTGCACGACATCACGCCCAAGCGATGACGATCGGTTTTGTAAGGACCATGCAAGGACGATCGGCCCTTATGGGATTGGGGCATGATAATGTGGTATCAATGCACACGACTTTACGTCCTTGGCCTCTTCAAATATCATTTTCAAAAATGATATAAATTTTCAAGCGATTTCAAAAGTCCCGGATTTCAAAAATGGTTGCGAATCTATATAAGTAAATTGATGGTATAATATGCCCTGATCTTGAAAAGTATATAAAAAAAACCAATGTCCCATGCAATAAGTCCATAATACGTAATGAGACTAATGCAAGCTACTCTCTTTTGCAGCAGGATGACTAAAACAGGTAACCAAGGGGTATCGCACGCAGCGAGCGTGAGCGATGACCAAGTCGATAGGTTGATTACTATGTTCGAAAATCAGAATAATCGATATGAGGCCCAACATGAATGGTTTGAAGCTCAGCAGCAACGGGTAGATGCTAGAGTCTTGGCACAGCAACAACAACTTGACTCTTTGACTCAAATAATAACAACACTAGTAGCCAACAATGGTGCATCGGGGACCCCCATGACACCTGTGACATCTGCGACTGCGCCCCGGGGAACCGGCTCAGCAGAAACTGATGAGCCTCGACGGACAGCCAGGAAGTCTACCTTTAAGTGTGCTAAGTTTCTGAAGTTGAACCCTCCAGAGTTCGAAGACAGGACCGCGCCTGATAAGGTGATGGACTGGGTCGCCAAGTTAGAGGGCTTGTTTGAGTTTGCTTTGATACCTACGAATAAGAGGGTGGCGTGTGCAGTCATGGTCGCTGACAACAAAAATGCCGCTAATAGGCAAACTAAACGTCGCTAAATTAATTTAGCGACGTAATTAGCGACATTTTTACGGTGTCGCGTATTTCATGGTCACTAACAACAAAAATGTCGCTAGTCGTCGCTGTAGCGACGTATATTTATGACGACACGATATCGAAGAATATACGAAGATTAGCGACGTGTCATTGTTAAATGGCGATGTACTATTTGGTCGTAAAACATCGCTTCATTAGCGACATTATGAGCTACGTTTTGCAACAATAATGCTGACATGGCAAGTTTTGCCATGTCAGCATGTTAGCGACGTTTAGCGACATACTAGCGACGTCCTTTGTATCAGGTAGTGACATTCTAATACTTATTAGCGATGTAAATGTACGTCACAGAATATTGCAATACATCGCAAAACATCACTAAATTAAAAAAAGTTATAAAAAAAAGAATGCAGTTTGTAAAATATTTTCCAACAAAACTCTACTTGCAGTTATAAAATCACAGTTTATATAAATAGACCCGGAGCAACCCTCCGTTGAATTCTCTGGGTTCATCGACCCCTTCGGTGGAACACTCAACACCGATAAATTTTGGTGTACAGTTAATATAAATAATAAAACAAACTCACATAGAAAGAAATCTACAAAGTTTTATTACACTAAATATGTCCCCAGAAGTAGATAAATTAATTTAAAATAAGTATCACATGCGTCTCAGAATGTAATAAAAAGTATGAAATAAATACATCAAAGACCCAAGAATGGGTCAATACACACAAACATACTAAAATATGTCCAAACAAGGACTACTATTGATCAGGAGGAATACCGCCGCGCATCTGGGATAGAAGGAACTCATACTTCTTCTGTGAAAGCATCACCGATGCCGATGGAGGAGGTGTCAATGCCGACGGACCTGGAGGACGTATCTGCTTTAATGCTAGCAGTCGAATATTGTATGAATCCATAGAAGATACCACCCTCGAAGTGTTCTCCGCCACCGACCGGCTCAACAAATCCTGCACCACATGGATCCTCGCAAGTGAGCCGCTCGTGGTCGTTTGCGAATCCTCTAGCTCCGTCTTTCTGCGCTCTGTAGACGCGGCCAGAGTTTCCAAACTGTGCTCTGTCATCTGGCCCATAGTCCTGAGTTCCATAAGGCTGTGCTCTGTCATATGGCTCAGAGTCCTGAGCTCCATAAGGCTATACTCGAGCTAATCAAAATGTGCGATGATCGTCGCATCGTCCGTCTGTGGCACAGATTATGGCTGATCGATAATCCTTCATAGGAACAAGTCACGTAGGTCAGCAATCTGACGGTCAACGCTCTCCTGGGCTCGTGTCGATGCCTGCGATGAATGCACACTAATAGAGGGGGCCCTGGATGACTGCATCGTAATATAGGCACCGTAAAATTTTGTTCCATAGTATGTACCCCTCTGAAGACCACCAATGGTGGTCATCCAGAGCTCGTCCACCTACGGATCTGTAGAGGGTTGCGAGGAAGTACCAGCCCCTCCCTCTGCAGCTGCACTAGCAGTCGTCCGCTCACGTAGTTTAAGATACTCGTCCTAGAAAAGTGGTTGCTAATGTCTAAGTTACTTATTACTAACTATATAGATATCTATTTTCATATTTTCTAAGTTATATTAAAACTAACACAGGATAGTAAAACATACATAGGTCTGCGTGGGCTTCTCATCGATGAGCTTTATGCCGTTCCGATGGGTGACCAGGAAGACTGTCACCATGATGGCTTCCTCACCCCTCTGTACATGTTAAAAATTATATTGTTTGTTATTAAAATTAAATATCTTATCCTACTTGTATTAAAATAATATATATTCAATAGAATGCATACCAGGCGACGGAAATATTTTGTAATAGGAATCGAGCCACCACACCACTTTTCTGCCTTCGACCTAGCTGCCTTTGCCTTTTTCGACCGTTCCTTGTACTTGGGTTTGTCGAATCTCGCCTTTATCGCAGTCCACTGCTCAGGCATGATCCAACCGTGGATCGATTCTCCATTGCGATCACGGACCTTTTGGTCGTTGATCGCATCACGGATCAGCTTGGCGGCGACGACATAAAACAGCTCCTCGATCTTCTCAGCCCAGTGTGGTGGATAGGTTTTCTATAAGAAGTAAAATAGAGAGTTACATAATATACATAGATAATTATTGACATTAAAAGTAAATATATTTTTACCTTGAAGTGGACAAACCAAAATGCCTTCCTATCTTCAGGAGCATCTTAGTAGTTGATCCAAGGCCCACCATTGTTCTGCCTCAAAAAATTCCCTATTGCTCTTTGTACCGCCGAGGGACGATATTTATAAAACAATAATTAAATTCATGAATATATAGATATAATTATTTGGAAAATATTAATTATTTAACTAACTTGCTATGTTTTCCACTAAATCTTCATTCTCATCTCGCCCGAAGGCGCGCATGGAGGATCGCTCTGATCATGCGCAGACGGAGTCGGCTCGACCTCCTCCATCTGCTCCTTTGTCTCCATGGTGCCGTCAGTAGGAGAAAGGCTGGACAGGGGAGTAGTCTCAGGCATAGAACTGCTGGTCCCAGGAGTACTGCCACGTACCGTCGACGAAGTCAGAGATGTGACTGGTCGGTACACTGGAGCACTCCGTATAGAGGATCTACCTCCGTATGATCCTCGTCGTCCTGTCATACCTGATAATAACATATAATGATAAAACAAATATACAGACATATAACAGTTCATAAAAATAGACAGACACAGAGCAAACCTCCGTTGATTTTTTTGGGTACGAAATATCATAAAAGTATGTGAAATATCACAATCTAAACACAAAATAAAAGTATCACAGTCACACAATAAGCACAATATAAAAGTATCCATATAGTTGAAATAGATGTTATATTCCACATTAAAAATATAGTACATGGAAGGAGTTCTAAATGGATTTTATTTTATTTTTAATCCCCTTCTAAAAATTCATCTTCTTCATTTTTCTCGTCCTCCTCTTCCTCTTCCTCCCCATCTTTACTTTTATCTACTTCGTCTTTCTCTTCGAATAATTCTACCTCTTCTACACGATTAGACGTGTAATAAGAAACTTCCTTTGAGTCCACATCTACAATATTTGTTACAATAGGTAGCTCATCCTCCTGATAAGCTATTTCGTTAACGTCAAAGGTATTTCTAGCTTTCGTCTTGCATACTTCCCACCAGTCATACCTCGTTGTTCCCTATTTATGATAAGTTGTGAAGTAAACGAGCTGAGTCTGACTTGAAAGGACAAATGGTTCATAGTCTTGATATCGACGCCGGTAGTTTATATCCACATGACCATGCTTGTCTATTTTTTAACGTTGATCTTGGATCAGATCGAACCAATCACACATGAATAACATGATCTTAGCAGGCTCTGTTCCATAATTATATGTTAAATCCACAATCTTTCGTAAGACGGAAGAGAAATCATTGCCTGTATCGACATCTTTTTAGCTCGAAGATCTGATACACAAATAAATATTTTTGTAGAATCGAGATCCAGGAAGTTGTCTCTTATTCGGACTTTTGTTGACTTGAACCTAAACCCCCGGACTCGAGAACCCCTGAAGCGCACTGGAAGCATCTCAAGGAAAAGAAAGAAGTAAGAAGAGGAGTTTTGTCGCTTCGCTCTCTATAGGCCTCAACCGCTTACTGAAAGTATAGATTAATCCACCGGACTTTCGGAACAAAATGGAACGGACGTTCTGTCATTGTCGTGGGTCCTTCGCTTTCATTACATCAATGTGGATTACCTCGAGAGGCGGGATTCTTGCTTGCTTGACAACTCACGAAAAAGGATATAGGTATAGTATCAAGATTGACTCACCATCATGACTTTCATTGGTCGACGAAAGCAATTCTTGCCTTTCCGGCTTGCAGGTCAAGGAGAGCGGAGATTGACGGCTCAACTGGTTGTGTGTCCGAGATCGGGGAACCGAGTTCGTTTGAAGATGCAACACAGAGTAGCTTGGCCAAATTTTGACGGCATAAATTGGTCCCTTGGCTAGAGTTCTAATAGACTCATTCTCGAGTGTTGTGTGGGAACGATCGACCTAAATACCAAAAAACAGTATTAAGTTCAACGTTATGTTAATTATTGTGTATAGTGCATACATAAAAAGATCTTTACATATGAACTCAACCAAGAAGGGAAATGGAGTCTCAATTCCTGTTCTACTTCTCCATTTGTTATATATGGTCTCATCGACCTCAACTCATCAGTGAATGTGCTAAAAAGAATAAAACATCGCCCGATTATTATAAAATATTTGCGTATACTATTACATTAAGATGATTTAAACGTTGACGTATTAATTACTTACCCCTATAGCTTCTCCACTTCATCCTCATCGCAGTTGACTAATATATACAACTGAGCAGCACTTAGCTCGTCGTCATTCAGATATCTCTTATTCATTTTGCCCGAAGTCTTACCGAAAGCATTGAATACTTTTAGTATTGCATCATTAGATACCTGATATCCGTCGTGGTTTCTAGGAACTCTTGTTCTATTAGTAACAACATATGGCTTGAAATACATCGAGCAAAAGTTTATAATCTCCTCAAGAACATAGGCTTCACAAATAGAACCCTCGACCCTTGCCTTATTTTTATCTTTCTCTTTAGCTTGTTCAGTTGACGCTCGAACGGGTACATCTGTCGATAACCGACAGGCCCACCAACACGTGCCTCGTAAGAAAGATGAATTAGAAAATGCTCCATGGAGTCAAAGAATTCAGGAGGGAACACTCTTTCAAGCTTGTACAGTGTTACCACAATGTCCTTCTTTTGCTTTTCTAGATGATGGACGATCAACTTTGTAGAACAAAGATCCCTGAAGAATATGCTAAGATCAGTCAATGGATCCTAAACTACCCACGGTAAGAATTCCCGAAATACAATTGGAATTAACCTCTCCATGAATACGTGACAGTCGTGGCTCTTCATACCCGTCAGTTTCTTCTCCTTCGGGTCAACGCATCTTCTCATATTCGACACGTACCCGCCTGAAAATTTTAGCCAATAAATCCACCTATAATATCTCCTTTTATCTTCCTTGTCCAGTGAGAAAATTACCTTAGGCTGCTTATACTTTCCATTCCCTTCCTCTATCAAATACAACGCAGGGCGTCTGCATATTTCTTCCAAGTCCAACCTGGCCTTGGGATTGTCTTTCGTTTTCCCCTTTACGTCCATCATGGTATTAATTATGTTGTCAAACACATTCTTCTCGATATGTTTGACATCAAGGTTATGTCTGATCAGATTGGTGCTCCAATATGGCAGATCCTAGAATATGCTCCTCTTCGTCTAGTGTTGAATGTGACCAAATCTACCGCACTTGTACCCCTTAGTTAGCTCTTCGATAACATTTGGTAAATCTTTAACCTCTTCTCATATCGTATCTCCGGTCCACCTTGGAGGTGGATTTGCCTTCTCAATAACGCCGGCACAAAATGTATTCATGTTCCTCCGGAATGGATGATCCGATGGTAGAAATTGTTGATGACAATCGAAGAAGCACAGTTTTTTGCCGTGTTTCAAACGAAAAGCCTTAGTGTGGTTCATACAATACTGACATAAAAGACGACTATGAGTGCTCCATCCTAATAACATTCAATAAGTCAAAAAGTCATTGATGGTCCACATAAGTATTGCCCTTATCTGAAAATTCTTCTTTTTTGAAACATCGTACGTGTTGGCGCCTACATCCTACAGCTGATTCAACTCATCTATCAACGATTGCAAGTACACATCGATGTTTCTCTTCGGATTATTCGGACCCAAAATAATGACGGTTAAGAACATAACCGGAGTCTTCATGCACATCCAAGGCGATAGGTTGTATGGGGTGGCGATCACAGGCCAATACAAATACTGAGAGACCGAAAGTCCGAATGGGGTAAAACCGTCGGAGGAGAGCCCCAATCTTACATTACGCGGATCCATAAAAAAATTGGGATACTCTCGATCAAAGTGCTTTCATGCTTATCCATCGGATGGGTGATCCAACACCCTTTCAATTTGTTCTCATCTGTGCCAACTCATATTTTCGGCAGTCTCATTCACCATAAAAAACCGCTGCAACCGCGGCGTTAAAGGAAAGTAGTGCATCGAATCGGTCGGCTTCCTTGCACCGACAGACCTTCATGTACCGGTTGCCTCGTAGCGATCAGTACCACAAAATCTGTACGCATCTTCATCCTTGTCGTCTTTATAGTACAAAATGCACCCGTTGCGACATGTATCGATTTTCTCGTAGCCCATCCAATGCGATCTCACCATCCTCTTAGACCGGTAGAAGTCTTTAGGTAACTTAGCACCAGCCGACAAGATCTCTACAATCAACTCTATCAGTTGGTTGTAGCATTCTTACGACAAGTTAAAATCTGACTTGATGCTCAACTGTCTTGTAACCACCTCCAATGGTGAATGATCCTCATAACCAGGATATAATAGAGTTCTTGCATTCTCTAGTAACTCCATGAACTTTGCAGCATCAGCATTCGGTGCCTCCTCAGCTGCATCATAATTGTCCGGATCAAAACTAGGTCCGACAGCATTGAAAACCATGTTCACGCACCCGTCGTCGTAATCAGCGTGGTCATGGACACCCATATACGGCTCCACATAAGGCTCTGGCTCCGATACTAAAGATACAAGTTCTCCGTATCAGGTCTACTGATAGTAATTCGGCATGAAATCCCTCGAGTATAAATAATATGTCACATCCACTTATGAGTGATATTTTAAGTTACGATATCTCACACACACACTTAATTTTGGTACCGTCGATGTACTGAGGGAACGCCTTGGCGAACTGCAGGAACTGTTCCACCCCCTGTATGAATTTATCTCGCACATCGCATATGTCATCAGGATGACGGTTGTACATCCACGAACGATGATGCATGTAGTAATTCAGATCCATTTCTAGATACTTCTGAAAAGATGAATATAATTGTTTAAGTATATTATCCAAATGGATGCAAAGATGGATACACAAGTTCATCAAAGTAACAACTCTTATTGATGCGTGAGTATTCGAGTTGTGATACATGAGTATCCATATCGTGGTTCATGAGTATCCATTTTATAATTAGTGACTATCCAAAAACTAGTAGACATGTGGACACTTGACTTCGGAGTGTCGAATATACACATAGGTCTTGATAACACTCTAGGTATTTGTGTATAATGTGGATATCATATACCATGGTACACAATCTCATATTGATACTCTCTTGTATCTTGACACTAGGATACAATTTTAAATATCCATGACACTAACTATACTTGACACTTGTATTTTAGTACCAACATACACTCTAGGCCACTCACTCTTGACACTCAATACATATTTATACCTACTTCTATAACTGTATATTTTTATACCTTTATATATGTATCTATCTATATAGATATTAATCCTCACTAGCTCACTCATCCCTCACTCCAACATATACACCTCTCACTTGGACACTCTCATACACTTGACACACACACACACAAGGTACTACCCATACCCAAACATAATATCTTGACTTAAATATATGCCCAAATTTATATCAAATAAGCTATATCATAGTTAGATTCCATTTGTTCTGTGTGTGTGTCCATGTGTTCGGGTCCATGTTAGTACAAATCATGTCATGTAGGGTTGTGTATGTTGGTATCAAGATATCAAACAACCAATATCTTGTCTGTGTTAGTACGAATCGTGTCATATAGGGTTGTGTCTTGTGTGTGTCTCTCCATGTGTTCGGATCCATATGTCAGGGTTAGGGTTGTGTCATATGTGTGTCAATGTGTCCTGATTGTGTCTAATATGTGTGTGTCCTACTTGTATCTGATTCTGGGTTAGGGTTTACCGAGCGGGAAGGAATAGAGGAGGAGCGCCTGGGAGAGGGTTCGACGGAGGATGACCACGTCGGAGGGGGTCAGCCGCATCGGAGAGGGAGTAGCCGCGTTTGGGGGTCACCGGGGCGAAGAGGTTGCGTTTAGGGGTCGTCTGTGTTGGGGTAGGGGGCGTGGGAGGGTCTTCGAGGGCGTGGAGGGTCGCATGGGGTAGGGTCGGTCGCCGGGGGCGCGGAGGGAGGGGGCGGGGAATAAAAAGTTTGTGGGGATAGAAATAAAAAGTCGAACGGACCACGGAACCATATATTAAGTAATTTAGCGACGTCAATACCAGATGTCGCTAAACATTGCAAAATATTAATATACTGCGACATATAATGTGTGGAGTCGCTAACCGTCGTTGTTATTTAAAATATAGCGACGTTTAGCGACTTATCGGCGACATCATCTTTCACAATACTAAAGGTCGTTGCTAAACGTCATAGAAAGTCGTTGATAACGACGTATTGTGACATTTTTAAAATACGTCGCTAATTTTAATAATATTAGCGACATCGTTGTCCAGAGTCGCTAAATTCGTCGTTGATTTGAATCATTTTTGTAATGCTGACCCACTGACTGAGGAGGGGGTCGTCGGGGTTGAGGGAAGCTGAAGGGGGTCGTCGGGGCCAAGGGGACGTTGTGTCCTTGGTTACACGATACATATACCAATGATGTACCACAACCACCCAAACACGAACTCTTGTGTCAATGATAGGTTTGACACTGCTCTAACCCAAGTTGGATACGAGTTCTAGAAGAAGCCAATACCGTATCGTGTCTCGGCTTTGAAGAGTCATTTCCGTATCCATGTATACGACTCTACTTGAGTCAAGATCTGCATCGTATTATACACGATGTCG
The DNA here is from genome assembly GCA_036927795.1 of Iris macrosiphon. Classification (NCBI taxonomy): domain Eukaryota; kingdom Viridiplantae; phylum Streptophyta; class Magnoliopsida; order Asparagales; family Iridaceae; genus Iris; species Iris macrosiphon. The sequence goes on from JAYESA010000007.1 coordinate 13,349,272, forward strand.
ATACCCAAGGCTGCATCTAATTAACTCAGATATGGTTATGGTTTGTGTCGTATCTCGGCTTTGTAGAAAGATAGGGTTAGGGCCTGTGTCATATCTCGTGTCATGTCAGTGACATGTCAAGTCAGTATCTGTGTCGTATCCCATATCGTATCTATGTCGTGTCCATGTCAAATAGCTAGGGTTAGGGTTTACCTGATCTTGGGGGTTGGCCGGGGAATGGGATGGCCGAAAGAAGGAGGAGCCCGGATAGGAAGAGGCCGGAGAGTAGAAGGAGGGGGGATCGTCGGCAGTGGAGCCCGAAGATGAGGAGGAGCTCGGTGGAGGCCCAAAGAGGAGGATGATCTCGGTGGAGGAGGAGGAGGGGCGGCGATTGTCGGCAGTGGAGCCCGGAGAGGAGGAGGAGGAGTTCAATGGATCACGGTCGGAGGGGGTCGGCGGCGGGTTGGGGGGAAAGAAAAAACTTTAGAAATTTTTTGAGTAAGAATGGGGAGAAAGAAAAACCCGACCGCTATATTAAAAATAAATTAACGACGTCGGATCCAAACGTCGCTAAACGTCGATAAGTCTAAAAAAATTAGCGACTTCTTAGACGTCGCTAAACGTCACCATTAAAAAAAATAGCGACGATTGCTACATTTATAAATGTCGCTAATTAAAAAAATAACAGCGGCGGTAAAGACATGGCCAAATGTCACTAAATCAAAAAATTTAGCGACGTTTAGCAACGTTAAAAAAATATAGCGACTATTCTTTCAAAAAACAAAGTATGGTCACTAATAGCGACTATTCTTTCAAAAAACAAAGTATGGTCGCTATTCGTCGCAAACATCGACGTACAACGATATTTATTTATTGAGTTGCTAAATTCTTTAAAATTAGCGACGTTAACAGATGACGTCGCTAAAAACGTCGTGATTTCATCATATTTTGGTAGTGCCTCAACATTTCACTAATACCCTACTACTAAACTGATACTTGGCACCACTGCTCACTTATGTATAAATAGTACTTACCCCTACATTAGCCTACAACTTAGTTCATATACCTCCTTAGTGCTGATACACTATTACTCTATCATTCCTATTTGATACTTCACTGACACCACATACCTCATGAGTATAACCCACACTACACTCTGATACACTCAATCACCCAATACTTAACCATCACTGTTGGACTAAAACCAGGTCATATCTCATTCACTGTCATTGCCACAGACCCCACTTCTAATGATACACTCCCAAAACTTGTTGTCCAGCCCCTGTAGTAGATAACTGCTGCTTGTTATTGCTGTATGGCATCCCCCTTTCATAATTAAACCCAACCACACACACACACACATGGATGCACACATCCTCACATTAACCTATACCTTGCACTCAATACCAATACTTAAACACTACTCACCCCTCGCTACTAAGATACTAGGCATCCTTATCTAACTAGTCTACATAAGTCACTAGGTATCAAATACCTTAACCCCCCCCCCCCATTCTCTTACCTCATTGTTACTACTGCTTTCTCTTTTTATTCTCACTATTGCTGCTATGTACTATGTTACTTGCTGATGCTGCTTTATATGCTAATGTACCCCCTTCAAGTCTATTGCACATCCACACCCATTCTCACCTGCACATCAGTTGCTCCCATACACCATCTATGCACAGGTGTGCACACACACAGCACATACATGCACTTCGTCACATGAACCCGATACCTCACTCACACTATAACACATTCTCACAAGTCCAGGTCTACCTGGATACATACTGATGCACAACCCGAGCCCCTCTATAGCTCACTGCACCACACATAAACACATGGCACACTCATCTACATAACTGCTAACAGGGATTTCTCCATCTCAAACACACATGAATACAACCTATCCAAGCTCACAATACACCCTCATAGATTTGTCTCATCCGAACCCCTCACACACAACTGAGCACACACAGACACACACACACACACACACACACACACACACACACACAAAAACATAGATACATCTATAAATATATATATATAGACAGTTATATATAGGCATATATATACATAGTGATATATTTATCAGGTTATATATATATAATTACACTAACATGCACAAAATCCAAAATAAACTCACGTATCATAGCGTATCACAAAGTATCATGATACACCCTATTCGTATCCAATTGTGAACACGTATCTAGCCTCACACAACCAATATAAGTCTAATTAGACCTAATTGACAAAATGATAAATACTTAGTGCACCAATATCAGATTTCCCCCAAATTGGACATAAAACTCAATGTAACTTTCATAATAGGTGTCATATGAAGCTAGTTCTTCTTCCTATGGGTAGTCTTTAGCCATGGAAGGGTTCCTAATAGTCAAATACAATAATTAGAGAAGAAATTATTAGGAGAATATGAATTTTACCTATTGGGAGATGGATTTCCAATACAATACTCAATTGACACAATTAGGACATAATCTCCTAGTCAAATCTTTCTTCTCCAAGTTCTTCTTGCAATATAAGCTTCTAGGCTCCTTAAATGATAAAAATAGAAGGAATTGAGAGTGATTTAAGAGGGATTGGTGGATGGATGAGTCAATTTGGGGAATAATTCAATCAAAAATTAATTTGGAGTGAAGAATGAAGAGGAGAGAGAACATTCCCTCCCTATATTAGGGCCGACCATGGTGTCTCCTCTCCCAAGCAATGTAAAGTGTCATATTTACCCCTATTAGGTTGTCATGAAGAAAGTTAATTAAATGAAGATTCTATTCCTAATAAAGATTTAATCTAATCTCTAATTAATGAAGAGGGGTGACTTAATTGGAGTCCAATTTGGCTAGCCTAAATGTTGGGTTCAAGTGTCATGTCAAGTCTAGTTAGGTCCACTAATAATAAATCTAAATAATGGTCTAGTCTACTAACCAATAAATAATAATTATAATATATTAAATATACACAATATATAAATAATATAAAATGATCAAAATATCCCTCTTCGGGAACTAGGTAGTTACAACAAGGGAGACATATTCACTTGCAATGGGGAGATGCACGAGAACTGGAGGGTGTGATAGGAGTGATCAGCTGAGCGAGAAGTCGAGGAGCGGGGTGGTTCAGAAAGGCGCGCATCAGGCTTATGAAAGCAGTGTGACACGTTTGGAGAGAGTGAAATAAGAGAATTTTTGAGGGCCTGGCTACCCCTACATAGGGATTATCTACAATATTGAGTATGATGTAATGACAATAATGGCAAAAAAAAAAAACTACATCCACTAGATTGGATGGGATGTAAGCTTAATTAATTCAATACAATTATATATATATATACAAACTTGGCCTGAAGGCTCCACACATCCCGGCCCGAAGGCCCGCACCTGCCCCTGCACCTGCACCACACCTGACCCGCACTTGAACCGCACATGCATCGCATCTGAACCGTACCACTACTTACATTAATTCCTCTACAGAAAATTAAAGGTATTTTTTTCGTTGCTCGAACCTGCAACCTCTTGGAGAGAAATGCCTCACTCTAATCACTTGAGCTAGAGGTATTTGACATATATATATAGTGAAGTTTGGAGATGGAGAGGAGAAGGGAAAGTAGGAGAAGAGAGAATATGAGAAAGGAGATTGCAAGGGCCTTAAACCCTAGGTTGCATCTCATGTCTATTTATTTTGATATGCAATACACCCACAATTACTATTATATCCTCATATAATAAATAACAAAATAAAATAACTCTAACACCCTCCCTCAAATAGGAGCATATAGATCAGACATGCCCAACTTGCTACATAAATCAGAAAATTGACCACGAGCAAGTGGTTTGGTGAGGATATCTCCTAATTGATCCTCTGACCGAACATAAGGAGTGACAATCTGTTTCTTCAGCAACAAATCACGAACAAAATGACAATCCACCTCGATATGCTTTGTGCGCTCATGAAACACCGGATTACTTGCGATAAACATTGCCGACTGATTATCACAATACATCTCCATCGGAATATGAATCATGATTCCCATTTCATGAAGAAGAGACTACACCCACATCATCTCAGAAGCTGTATGAGCCATCGCACGGTACTCGACCTCTGCACTAGAACGAGCCATAACATTCTGCTTCTTACTATACCACGTGACAAGATTGCCACCCACAAACGTACAATAGCCAGAAGTAGACCTCCTATCACTGCGACTGCCTGCCCAATCAACATCACTGAATCCAGTCACCGTAAGCAACTGGGAAGGTTTGTACAACAAACCCTTTCTAGGTGCACCCTTCAAGTATCGAAGAATGCGAGAGATAGCCTCCCAATGCGGTTGCCGAGGGGCATGCATAAACTGACTAACTACTCCAACTGCATATGTGATGTCTGGTCGAGTAACGGTAAGATATATAAGTTTGCCAACCAAACGTCTATAATATCCAACATCCTCAAATAACTCTCCCCTGTCAGCATCAAGCTTGTCATGATAATCCATAGGAGTCTCAACTGGCCGACACTCTAACATCCCAGTCTCGGAGAGCAAGTCTAGAACATACTTGCGTTGTGACAGATACACACCTTAGATCGAGCAACCTCGATTCCAAGAAAATATCGAAGAAGACCCAAATCCTTAGTATGAAACTGACGACTAAGGTAGGCCTTCAAGTCCACAATTCCAGCATGATCACTCCCAGATATAATGATATAATCAACATAAACAATCAACACGATAATACCTGTTGAGGCAGAATGGCAAAATACTGAATGATCTGATGTGGTACGCCGAAAGCCATACTGAATGAGAACTGAACTGAACTTGTCAAACCAAGCACGAGGTGATTGTTTCAGTCCATATAATGCTTTCTTCAATCGACATACGAGTCTTTTATTTCCTGCTACAACATATCCCGGTGGTTGATCCATATAAACCTCCTCATGTAAGTCACCATGCAAGAAAGCATTCTTTATGTCTAGCTGATATATAGGCCATTGGTGATTAACCGCCACAGAAATAAGAATCCGATCTGAATTCAGCCGAGCCACTGGAGAGAAAGTCTCCATATAATCCACGCCATATGTCTGAGTATACCCTTTGGCAACTAACCGTGCCTTGAGGCGCTCAACAGAACCATCAGGGTGATACTTAACAGTGTACACCCATCTACAACCCATTGTTTGTTTTCCAACAGGAAGTGATGTAAGCTCCCAAGTCTGATTTTGATGTAAAGCATACATCTCCTCATCCATTGCACTTTTCCAACGAGAAGATGACATAGCCTGCTTGTAAGTTTTGGGAATAAAAGTAGAAGACAATGAAACAACAAATGCATGAAAAGATGATGAAGCACGGTGTAATAAAACATAGTTAGAAATGGGATGCTTATTCTTTGTGGTACAAAGGCGTTGTCTTTTTCTGAGAGCAATAGGAAGATCATCTAGATCTGTGGTGATGGGAGTAGAAACCTCAGGCACGAAAGATGATTGGTTGAAGGCTAAATTTTGCAGAACCACTTGCCTGTCCTTGGATCTCTGATAAACCTGTAAATTGGGAATGGAGACAGAAATTGATTCAGGAATGACCGAAAGTGGTATGGAAGATATCAAATCTGTTGTAAATGGAATACAACGATCTCCTGAAGGAAAAAAAGGGGTAGACTCAAAGAATGTAACATCCGCACTGACATAATATTTGCGTGACTGTGGACTATAACAACGATAACCTTTTTGAGTACGGGAATAACTAAGAAAGATACACTTCAGAGATCTATGAGCCAACTTATCTCGATTAGGTTCCAAGTTATGAATAAAAGCGACACAGCCAAACACTCGAGGAGATAAGGAAAATGGTACGACATCTGTATGTAATATGGTAAATGGAACTTTGTTATTTAATACAGATGATGGCATGCGATTAATAAGATAACATGCAGTAAGAACGACATCTGCCTAATACTATTTAGGGACATGCATATTGAACATGAGAGTTCGAGCCACATCTAAAATGTGTCGATGTTTGCGTTCGGCTATACCATTTTGTTGAGAGGTGTGGACACAACTAGTTTGATAAATCATACCACGATCAACACAGAAACTGTTCACAGAAGATTGAGTATACTCCAAAGCATTATCAGAACGCAGAAATTTGATACGTTTATTAAACTGAACATAGACTTCATTATAAAAGACAGATAACACATTTGGAAACTCAGATATTTCTTTCATTAAATAACACCAAGCCATTCTGGAATAATCATCAATAAAAATAACAAAATACTGAAATCCTTTTGGACTTTTGACTCTAGACGGACCCCAAATATCAGAATGAACAAGATCAAAAGACTCTAATTGACGACTCTCACTACGACGAGGAAAGGAACTATGATGATGCTTGCCTAACTGACAAGCCTCACATTCAAGACTAGAAACATGACTCAAACTAGGAACAACTTGACGCAACTTAGCCAAAGACGGATGTCCCAAACGATAATGCCACTGCAACGGAGAAGTAGAAACAGAAGTGAAGGCTTTTCCAGGTAGATCCAAGTAGTACAGTCCATCTTTTTCATGCCCCAAACCAATCATCTTCTTCGTCTTGAGGTCCTAAAAACACATAAATTGGGAGAAAATGTCACAGAACATTGAAGAGATTTGGTTAACTGGCTCACAGATAACAAATTAAATGGAAAATTAGGCACATATAATGAATCAAATAATGATAGTGATTGAGTAGGGTGAATAACACATTTCTCAAGCACAGGACGAGTAGACCCATCAGCCAAGATAATATTATGTTTCATGGAACTACGATTATGAAAGATATATGTTATACCAGACATGTGAGAGCTTGCTCCTGAGTCGATGACCCAAGAGGTGGATGGTGACTGGGTTGCCACAAAAGCAAGATTACCTATATGTGCCATGGTTGCAGTAGGTTGGGAGGTGGTACTAGCAAGCGCGTCCAACTTCTGGATGATCTGTTGAAATGGAGATGAGGTATCGGACGTTGAAGTCTGATTGAAATCCGAAGTATCATCTCTGGGAGCAGAAGTGGTGACCTGGGACTGCATATTTTCAGCATGCACTTGATGTGCATATTCTGGTTTGCCCACTTATCCCAACAGTAGTCTTCTACATGACCGAGCATTCCACAATAGTTATACTTCCGTGGTTGACCACGGCCACCAGCATCATCGCGGCCACCACCACGACCATTGTCTCTACCACCACGGCCTCCTCCTCGACCAAAACTACGACCACCATCTCTACCGCCACGTCCACTACCACGTCCACCACCACGACCAACAACACTAGAAACTAGGGCAGAAGAGTCAGTACTCGGCACCACAGAACTCTGTCCCAGAAAGGAACGATTGAGACGGGAGAAAATATCTGCCACCGTAGGTAACTGCTCTCCAGCAAGGATTTGAGCTTTATAAGGTTCGAGCGCAGGATCCAAGTCGGCTAGGATAAGTGAAACATGAAACTCTTCCTTCTGTCTGCGAGCTTCCTTCAAATCAGTAGTAACAGGATGATATTGAAGTAGTTCCTCCCACAAAGCCTTCTTTGAAGCCATATATTCATTCACAGGCCTCCCATTTTTCTTTGTATTGAACAATAACTCGTACAACTCATAGATACAGGCAACGTTTCGCTTCTGCGAATATGATCTTCCAGAGATGCCCAAATCTGTTTGCTTGATTCACACCACTGAACATTAGCAGCGATATGTGGTTCCATACTATGCCACAACCACGACATAACGTATGCATCTGCACTCATCCAATCTTCATACTCAGCGAAAGTTTCAGGCAGGGGTTCTTCCGTCAAAAACTTCAACTTCTTCTTCAGGCAGGGGTTCTTCCGTCAAAATCATGAAAAGTAGACGAAAAACAGCCGAAAAACAGCTGAAAAGTTTGATCGGCCCTGTCGTGGATGGGATGTACAGTACTTACAAATATATGCTCTGATACCAAGTGAAGTTTGGAGATGGAGAGGAGAAGAAAAAGTAGGAGAAGAGACAATATGAGAAAGGAGATTGCAAGGGCCTTAAACCCTATGTTGCATCTCATGTCTATTTATATTGATATGCAATACACCCACAATTACTATTATACCCTCATATGATAAATAACAAAATAAAATAACTCTAACATATATATATATATATATATATATATATATAGAGAGAGAGAGAGAGAGAGAGAGAATGCGGGAGGTGGGATAGCACCTCACTCTTAAATGAGGGTGGCGGTGACGTGGCACCATCCCAGTCCTCCATCTCAAAAAATTGGAGGGAGTCTGGATGTGGGAAGCCGGCGCGAGAGGGGACTGGAGGGGGGTTGGCCGACGCGGGAGGGGTAGGGCGGGGGGGGGGGGGGGGGGGAGGGGGGGGGGGGGAGGGGGGGAAGGGGTTGCCGGTGCGGAAGGGAGGGGGCTGGGTTGGGGGGATGGTGGAAAGGGAGGGGGCTGGGTTGGGGGGATGGTGGAAAGGTGAGGTGAGATGGAGGAATGGAATGGTGCCACATCATCGCTATCCTCATTTGAGAGTGAGATGTCATCTCAACTCTTTTATTATATATATATATATATATATATATATATATATATATATATATATATATATATATGCGCGCTAAAAAAAGAAAATAAAATATATGTGTGTGTGGTTTGGGAATCAAAGACAAGGTCATTACCTCTTGGATTAGATTGAGCAAAGACGAAATGCACAAATCATTTATTGAAGTATGGCCCTAAAATGGGAGAGATTCAATGGAGGCAAAGTCAGGAGAATAGAGTCCTCCACCACTTTGCCTGTTTGATGAGATAGGATCCTGACTGAGTTTTTGTCCCAGGATGCCCTTGTAGCCTGCCAGTCTCTCTCTCTCTCTCTCTCTCTCTCTCTCTCTCTCTCCTCTTCCCTTTGATCACTGCTAAAAAAAAAATAAACTGACACAGCCCTACTTTGTTCTCTAATAACTTTGGGATTACAAAACTCCCAGTGCTAAGTATATATATTACAAACCCTTTCCCCCAACGAGAATCTGATCTCACAGTTCAAAGCTCAAGAAATTTTGTACACAAACAAACAAGCTTCTGACTCCATAAGCATTTCTGTTCTCTACAACATATAAACCATACATTAATCCAATGTTCGGCTACACAAACACCGATGCTTGTTCCTCATCACACCACAATGCTTGACTGGGTTCAAAAAAATAAGAGAGAGAGAGAGAGAGAGAGAGAGGAAAAAAGAGAGAGTGCATGTGTGGATTTGATTGTTGAATGATGTCCTCTCTCTATAATCTATATAGGACTGACCACTGCCACTACCCCTACCGGAGAGACAACACATTGTTTTCTGAAGGAACACACACAAAACCAAGCAATATCAAATCACAGTGAATCCAAGAAAATGCACTAAGAAACAAAGAAAGAAAAGAAAAAAAAAACGAGTAGTAGTAGTAAGTAGTACGTCACACAACCATACCTCCCCCCTAGAAAATATAAACCCCCTCTCTCTTTTTTCTTCCCTTTCTTTACATAACAGTCACGATTCAGAAGTACATCATCTTCCCTCTGGCTGTTGGGTCATGATCCACAAAAGTGCTGTTGATGATGTAGTTGGAATCACAAGGGCTGGTGGCGATGAGCTGCTTGATCTCTTCGTAGTCGTACTCCAACGGAGCCAGCTCCGATGACCCCCAGGCCTGGCCCGTCCCCCCTGGTCCATAGAGAGTGGCGACGTAGCTCTGGTCATTGAAGCCCATGTGGTCGTACTGCTGCTCCTTGTTCCCGTAGCTGATCTCCGAGGAGCTGCAGCTCTGCTCGTTCCCGCCACCGAAGCTGATCTGCAGGAACTGGCTGCTCAACCCTGGCGGCGGCGGCGGCGGCGGCGGCGGCGGCGGCGCTTGGAGCAGCAGGCTCCTGAAAACGTCCTCCGGAAAGGAAGGGAGAGGCGATGACGTGGACGGGAAGAAGAGCTGCTGCTGACTGTGCTGCTGCTGGTGTTGTTGGTTTTGGTTTGGTTTCTTCTGAGAAATTCCGAGCAGCTTCTTCTTGAGCTTGGTGTTCCAGTAGTTCTTGATGTCGTTGTCAGTCCTGCCTGGTAGTTGCGCTGCTATAATGGACCACCTGCAATTTGTTTGTAGCGAGAGAGAGAGAGGGAGGGAAAGAAAAGTCATTTTTTGCATGCTTTTAATGGGACGGTGCAGCGCAGTGATATATTGCCCGATTTGGAGGTTTTTTCCAAGGAAGAAAAAGAAAGCTAGGGACGTGCACCTGCTGCCAATGGTGGCAAAGAGGGAGCAGATGACCCTGTCCTCCTCTTTAGAGAACTCCCCGTGCTTTATGTTGGGCCTGAGATAGTTGAGCCATCTCAGCCTGCAGCTCTTCCCGCACCTCTTCAAACCTGTCCATAATTTTAGTCTCACATAAGTGTTGTTTCCGGAATACAATTCAGGTTACGTACATTTATGCAACAAACGAAGCAACAATCTAGCGACAAGTTTCGATCCGTATATAGAACATACCGGCTTTGTGGGGGAGAGCGATCCAGTTGCCGCCGGTGCCGAACTTGTCGATGAACTCCTTGAGCTTGGTGTCCTCCTCGGGGGACCAGGGGCCCTTCTTCACATTAGCCTTGTCGCAGCATGGAGCCCTACCCATGATTCAAGAATTATAAAGATCCCCTTCTTTTCCTTTCCTTTCCTTCCTTTTTGTCTTTCTTTCTTTCTGTTGTTGTGTTTGGAGTTGGCAAACCCTTTTTGAAGAAGAAGAAGAAAGAAAGGATATAGAGAGAGAGAGAGAGAGGAGAGAGGGGATGTGTGTATATATGACAAAGAGAAAGTGAGGTGAAAGAGAGAAGTCAAAGGATAGGCTGTCTGGCTTCAATCAGGAAACCAAACCCTTTCTCTCAGTCTCAGCGCCACAAAGACTTACCATCAATCATAAACTAGCTAGACTGACACACTCTTTTTTATTTTTATTTTAATTACTTGCTTCTCTTTTTCCTGTGAAAAGAATATATATATGTATATATGCGAGAACAAGAAAGTCCTTGATCATGGGAAGTGTGAGAAGCAAGTGAAAGAGATGGATGGGGGCATGGGTCCTCCCTCTCCCTTTGGCTACTATGTGACGTGTTCCAAACCTTAGGCTATATATGTTCTTGTACACAATATACATATATATATTTGCATGTACAGAACACAATCATCATACATATTTATGTACATTGGTTGGCCATTATAGCTAGGACAACTTATATATATATATATATATATATATGAATTACAGTATAAAAATATGTAGGAATACAAATATCTAAAAATGTCGTTAATCCATTGCTAAACAAAATTATCGACAAAATCAGTAATAGATAGTAAGTTACCGGGATTTTATCCGTCGCTGTCAAAAGTGTGTCGTCAAGTTGCATCGATTCGAATGCTACTAAACCGACGATCGTGACCACAAACAAGCGACGTTTGTTACTTGGCGACGGCTTGGAGACGACCTAGCGAGAGCTTTGTTTTTACGAAAATCGACTAATCGGTGACAGCCATTCGACGTGCTCGGTGACCACCGAGAGACAACATGGCGACGTCCTTGTATTTCTCATACGCAATTCTCAGTATACGATACTCCACTTAGTGATGGCCAGATGATGTACCTTTCCGTACGTTACTCATTCATCGTCATGCGTCACCTATCAATGCCCGTAATCTTGTACATACACTTATAATATTTCACACAAGACAAACCGTCATAGAATTCATTTCCAATCGGACCTTTAGCCGCACAAAACGCTCGATGAAAATTTCAAAAAATAATCAAAACATAATATATGAGACCCGACGCAATCTGTCGTAGAATTTCTATCAAATCAGACCTTTAGCGACACAAAACACTCATTGGAAGCCAAGAAATAGAAAAATAAAATTATTATACACCCGGCACAACCTGCCATATAATTCTCCTAAAAAAAACTAGTATAAATAAAAATACACCTACAATACAAAACACAGGCAAAATTACAAATTATAAGAACAAACATACAAAAAAAAATTGTTATTGCTCTAGCGGTGGTGGTGGTGGTGGCGCCGGGTCTACAAACGAGTCATGAACTCCGGCGGAAGCAAACTAAGGAATCTAAAAATCACGTCGGCCATGGTGTCGGCCATGGTATACGCTGTCAGGACAAGAGAGGTAGCCGATATAGCAGAAGTAGCTAAACTCAACATATTTATAATTATTTGCGTACGCTTCATATGTGTATGGAGTCCGGTAATAGCAGTAATTGCTTGCATTAAGACTTGATCCGAAGGAGGCAGAGCAGAAGATACAGGTGGAGGAATACCATAATATGACTGTTGTTAAGAGATAATCTGATTGTTGTTAATTGTTATATAGATATATATAATGTTGTACTTTTGTTAGAAAATAATAGAATATTATACTGTTGATATGGATGTGAAATATTGTATTGCCGTTACATAGTAATATGGAAATGTGGAAAAAAATACATTATGGATCATCCAAGGTAGAAATTCCTTGATTAGTAAGTGGTATGGATATATGGTGTGGTTCCACAGAATAGTTAGAATGGTTTGGGATCAATGGGTTGCCAATTGGAACTCGAATAAAAATTGGGATATCGCGAGAATAAACTGTTGTACAAATAGAAAATTGTATTGCTTTATTTCAGTTTCTGTTATCATGCATGTTATGTTTTAATAGCTAAGTTGTATATGCATTCTTATACACAAGGTTTGGTTTACTCGAACAAGGTCCGAAACACCGTACATTCAGTCTAGGAGGCAATTATGTCACGAGCGAGGTATTACAAGACCTTCATTCGGGCTAGCTATCCAGAATAGAAGGATACGTCAAAATACCATGCATAGTCCAAGATGGTGTGTTACGAGTGGCCATCATATAGTTAGGTTGCATGCTATCTTCTTCTCCACTTGGAAGCTTCAATAAGTCCAAGTGGAGAAGAAGACATTTGCTGAAGGTGTTTTGAGTTTTGCCTTTAATAAGAAATATGATGTATGTAATAGTTGCATCTCATTTCAACATGTCTACAAGTTGTAGGCTAAGTTTGGTATTTCTACTTGGCTGTTTGTTCGTTGTAAATTTATGAATAAAAAATTTATTTTTATTTCAATCAGTGTATTTAATTTCTCTATGATCCGTCGCAAATTGTCTGAAAAATATATATTATATAAAATGAGCACAAGTACGTCTTGTACAAGCGTAACTCAGGCTTGTACATCACGCCATATGGCAATATCGGGACATGACATATATGGTAAGCCTTGGATATGATTTATTGTGTCAAGTAACACATTTAGGTTTATATATATATATATATATATATATATATATATATATATATATATATATATATATATATATATATATATATATATATATATATTATGTATGTATGTGTGTGTGTGAAATTGTTACCTTATCCTAAGTGAAGAAAAGAAAGACACTTAATAATTTTATCTTTCCTTGTTTGTTTAGGTAATTTTGCTAGAGAACGGTCACTAGTGTTTTCCCGAAATTGCTCATTACCCCTTCTCCACAGATGTGAAAATTCGCTTGGACGTGCTGAGACGTTGAAGTTAGGATTTGCAACTTGAAGATGTTCGACTAGAGATGTTTTCTTTTGTTTATAAGGGACATAATAAATGGAACATTGTCAATTGTATTAGTTCATGACTTGTAAGCCTTGTGGCATCAATATTGATTGTAATAATATCCAGTATTGTAATCAAGTTGTTCTTTTGGCCTAGAGCCGTTATAATTTCGCTGCAAATTATCAATAAAGAGAATCATTTTTGTATATCTTGTGTGTCTATCGCGCTGGAATGATTTTGTTTATGAGATATTTTATCGACCGTGAATGATCTTGACTTGTACAAGTGTAATTTAGATTGTACGACATCACGTACAGTGACAACTTTCGGTTCTGTGGAACCGAGAAGTGACATATTCCGGATTATATGCATGAACGTTTAACACAATCTGTTTCGAACCAATTATATTCATCCAAATCAGTCCCGTAACCTTGAACTCTGATACCACTGGTTGGCAATGCGGTGTGACCTGAACCTAGTTTGGCCCATGAGGTATGATATTGAATTGGATCCATATATGCTTTAAAGAAAATTCTTATGTAAAGTATGAACCAATTCCAATTATCTGCAATTTGTGATTCCACTTTCTATTCGATATAGGACTAAATTATTAAGTCCAATGTTATCACTTTTGGAGCGCTCAATCGGAAATGAGAATCCAACATTGCACACCTTACATAGTTCTTATTCTTTCTTTACTGATTTTCTTTGCATATAAAGCATAAATAATCTGCCATTGGGTCCATCTAAGCACTCCGAAAATAACCTAGGTGATTATCATTTATGCCTTTGTATCGGTGTACACATCTAATATTGTCGAAGTTACATTTTCGTAGGTATTTATTAAAGTTGGAAGTCACTTTTGTTGTCGATAAATTTCCAAAGGAAGTCACTTTTGTTTAGTTGATTTGATGCTTAGATGCCTCTTACCATTTGGTTGTGGCGATAGTTTGCTAAGTTTCTTTTGGGGTTAGACTCAAATTTATCCAAGTTCCATATATCATTGAAAGTGTGCATACAAACTTCGTATTTGCTATAGTACTAACATCTACAAATTTCGTACAAAGGCAGAAAGGAAGTAGTAGTAGACTTTAATCTCTCCATCCTCTTAACCTCTCTTCATTCAAGAGAGCAACAAGTAGTGAAAATGAAAAGAAAAATCGGTATGGATTTTTTGTCAAGTCCCAAATTCCCATTAGTTGGTCTAGATCACTATGACTTTCAACACCTCCACAACATCCTGTACTGGTTGTATAGTACTAACATCAACAAATTTTATACTAGACTTCATTATTACAGTAGAAATATAAAGATTTTATTCATGCATAAAGCAATTGTACATGTATTCTACAATATAGTTTGTTACATGTTTGTAACGGTCAATTGTGGGGATTCTGACCAAACTTTGAAATTCAATATTCATCTCAACAGTGGGTAATACCAAAGAGTTGATTTCCCTAGCTTGCTTTCAAGAAACAAAACACTCAAGATAGTGGTGAGCAATATTCTGATTTGGATCGAAAATCGAATTGAATCGAATCAAATAAGACATTCGGTTTCGTTTGAAAAAAAAAAAATCAATTCTGTTTTGATCTTGAAAATCTAAAATTTCTCATTTGGTTTCGTTTTCTGTTTTGAGTTTCAGTTTCGATCAAAAACTGAAAATCGAATAATACTTATGCAATATACAAATATCATAAATTTTATACATATTTTATGATTAAAAATGTGTATATATTTGTATATATTTTAAAAATCATAACATTTTTATTATTATATTTTGAAGTCCGACTTTGGTAATTTTATAATTAGTACAACTTTTGGCACAAATTTAAAATACAACCAATGTGTGTGTAAAAATTATAAATTTTAATATAGTTTAACTAAGATCCTAATTTTAGGCCCGGCCCAATAAATAATAGAAATAGTCCAACCAAATCAATTATTCAGTTCGTTTCGCTTTCGATTATGGCTAATTTCGATTTCGATTTCGGTTTTGACTATTTCGATTTAGTTGAAATCGAATGTTTAATCCCCTACTCGAATGATGCAATTATCTTTTGTTTTAGGCTCACATATTATGCTCGTATGATTTTCTATGCAATTGTATATATGCTGCTATATATAGTGTTTTCATACATCAGAAATCTGAACTTTTCGACTTCCCAAATGCCGAACTTTATGCTCACTTTATTCCCAAATGTTGAACTTGTGACTAAGAAATCAACATTATTGGTATTCAGAACAAAATCAGCCTATTATACACCCAAAAGGAAACATCATAGTAATATTCCCAAAAGAAAGCCACTCATGCCAAAAAGGAACTGCGGACACATCGTCCGTCTTATGTTGAGAGATGACAGTGGCATCGTCAGATTTAGCGACGTTGAACGACGCTCATGTATCCCGTATAAAATACGTCGCTTGATTGTTGATTAGATGCTAGTTAGTCGCTGATCAGCGACGTACGTACTCAATCCATCGTCATGGTGCATCGATGATCACTAGGTTTTTGGTAGTGTTATAACTTCACCAAGAACCTTGTGCTTAACTCTTCTTGGTTTGTCTAAAGACTTTTTCTCAAATGATCAAATATACGTGACTATGTATGATGTGAAATAGGTAGGTCTACTAACTAATCATGCATTTGAGGCTCTAGTATGAACTATTCTGATATGCAGTTCAGCTAAAGTTGTAGGGGGTTAACACATCAAACCTCATGACAGACGTAACAAGGAATTGGTCAATTTTTTTATTGTGTTGTCTTGTATCATTAATCATGACAGTTGCATTCTGATAAGAAAATACTTGGATTATGTTCCTAATTGTAATGATATCTTTTATATATAATATATTAGGTCGATTTCATTTTAAGCACTAGTCAACTGCATGTGTTACAGAGTGACCCCAACTGATCCACACATACAGTATACATCTGTCAGAGTAGACTTCTCCACTTAGTATTCTTTCAAGGATCTATGCAGGAGTGTTCTATGCAGGAGTGTCATTTGCAGGCTGCAGCAAAACTAGGTGTTTACCTTGTTTGCAACAGTGTCACTTGCAGGCTGCAGCAAAACTAGGTGTTTAAAATTAGGTGTTTACCGTGTTTGCATGGTTGTAATCAATGCTATCAGAATTGTGGGTCACTTTGGTACGTAGTGCGGATACAGATATGTGGTACGGTATTTCAGTCGGTATGCGATGCGGTGGAAATATACTTATTCGATACGCTATTTGGGGTCGTTATTCGTTTTTATCTCGGTCGTCTTTTGTACCATATACAATTAGATAGAAGTATACACTAAATATTATAAGTTCATAACCAAAGTCTTCAAAATCCAAGTGAAGGAAAGCATAGACAATATTCTTGTAACTAAACCAAATATCATAAGTTCATAACCAAAACCATCAAAATCCGGGTCGCTAAATTTGACGAACGGGTCGCGAATGCATACCGTTCGGGGTCGTTCGTCCCAATTCGTGAGATGTATGGGGGTTGACGAATTTGGCAACTATGGTTGTAATTGCAGCAAAGAAGCATTGAAACTAAATAGAAAAAATGAAAGAAAAAATAAACAAATCAGTGTTTACTATTGTATCCATCTCATACATATTGTTGTATTGTATCTCGTTTTCGATTGAGCGCTCAATGGAGGGTGACAATGTAGTTGGTAATTTAGTTCCACATCGGATAGGAGGTGGATTCATAGGTATAGATAATTGGAATTGATTCAGGCCTTACATGGGAATTCCCTTTTAAGGAATATAGGCACAGTCCAATATCACACATCATGGGTCAACTCCGGTTCGGGTCACATCGATCGTGTTCCCAACAAGTGGTATCATCGCCCAAGGTTACTGGACTAGTTTGAGCGGCTCTAATTGGTTCGAGACAGTATCAGATCCCAAGGTTACATGACTGGTTTGAGCGGCTCTAATTGGTTCAAAACAGATGGTGTGTAACGTTCATAGATTATACGGGCTCTTCTCAAGGTATAGTAGGAGCATCCTTCTCAAGGTGGAGTAGAAGCATCAACTACACGAATTAACTTTAAAGGCGGATATGGTGAGTCCAAGGTAGAGCAAGACATTGTGGTTGGCACACAATAGTGGTATGGATGAACGTCACTACCAAAATAAGTCATATTAGTGACTCTGAACATAAGTCATATTAGCGACTCCGAACATAGACATCGCTAATATTATTGAAATTAGCGACGTATTAAATAGACGTCACCATGTGTCACTGATAGCAACGTTTCGTGACACCTACCGACTACCATTAGTATTATGGAAAACGTCGTCACCTAGGAGTCGTTGAACGTCGCTATATTTTTAACAACGGGGACATCATATCTTATACGTCGGAGTATATTAAAAATATAGCGACGTTTAGCGACGTCTAATAGAAACGTCGCTATTTTTTTAACAATACACCAATCAGTATTCACTTTCCCCCCATTCCCAAATTTTTTAAACCCAATTCCAAAATTTTCCTTCTCTCCTTCGGCCCCCTCCAACCGCCCCGCTGCTCCTTCACTCCGACGACCGCCCTCCCTCCAGCGACTACCCTACCATACGGCGATCGCCCTCCTCCTCGCGGTCGCTGCTCCAGTCCTCCACCGCCGACCTTCTCGAAGTCGCTGCTCCAGTCCTCCACCTCAAACCTCATCCTCGCCGCCGCTCTAGTCCCCCATTGCCGACCCCCTTGTTCCCCTGTCCAGGTGACCCCGACCCCCCTCGGTCAGGTAACTCTAACCCTAACCCTATCTCTATCTTGCCGACACGACACATACACACTAACATAGACACACTGACACGACACACACACTGTCACTAACACGGACACTTTCTGTAATATGTGTATATATGTGACACGACACACGCTGACACAGGCACTGACACGACACACACATTGTGTAATATATATATATATATATATATATATATATATATATATATATATATATATATAGCCTAGTGGTTAAGACCGATGCATATTACCTAGGAGGTTGCGGGTTCGAGCATGCTGGGTGTCATTTAATTCCCCTTTGGGAGAATTAAGTGGTAAGTTGGTGATGGGTGCAGCGCATGTGCAGTTCAAGTGCGGTGCAGGTACGGACCTACGGGCCGAGATGTGTGGGGCCTTCTGGCCTAGTTTGTAGGCCTTCGGACCAAGAGTCTGTAACACAATTACATCTTCCAAATATATATATATATATATATATATATATATATATATATATATATATGTGTGTGTGTGTTTGTGTGTGTGTGTGTGTGTCCCCTAAGGCAAGCCTTGATTTTATATATATGTGCATAATATGTTTGTTAAAAAGTCTCTTACATGAATTTTGAATTTTTGAGTTGAAAACTCTTACTTGTACTTATTATGATATGTTAACCTACGTATAGAATTTTGAATTTAAAAATGGATAAAATTTAAAAATGGATAAAATTAGGTATATGCATTTATTGTTTCATATATTTATATAAAACCCTGGCGACCCTGTGCCCTCTCCGACCGCGCCCCCAGGCACCCCTGGATGAAATATGAAAATAGATAAAATTAGATTGAACTAGATTTAACTAAATACTTTTAATGCATAAGTGTGTATATTATTTTTGAGAAAACGTTATAGAAGTAGGTATAAATATGTGTTGAGTGTTTAAGTAAGGGATGAGTGAGCTAGTGAGGGTTAATAATCTATATAAATGTATACATATATAAGGGTATAGAAATATACAGTTATAGGAGTAGGTATAAATATGTGTTGAGTGTCAAGAATGAGTGAGTGGCCTAGAATGTTGGTACCAAGATACCAAGTGTCAAGTATAGTTTGTGTCATGGATATTTGAAACTGTATCCTAGTGTCAAGATACAAGAGAGTGTCAATCTAATATTGTGTGCAATGGTATGCGATATCCACATGATACATAAATACCTAGAGTGTTATCAACACCTATGTGTATATTGTACACTCCGAGATCAAGTATTCCTTGTGGGATCACAAGGAACACATGACGACAGAGATATCATTATCTTCTATGTCAAGTTTCCATGCCAGCCCGAAGTCAAGTATCCATGTCATCCCTTCTCTGAAAAGCAAATTTACATCTATAAGCCTTTTTTGAGGCTTTTAGAGTTCTACCAATTTCTGAAAAATTATAGAAAAGACAAAGAACACGTCAAACTGTCCATGTCAGATTTTTTAAAAATCTGGTAGAACTCTAATAGCCTCAAAATGATTACAGATACACATTTACTTTTCAGAGAAGGGATGACAATAAACACGTGACGACACATATTTAATAGGGTTTGAAATTAGAGTTGTCCATATGTCTACTAGTTTTTAGATAGTCATGACTTATAAAACGAATACTCATGAACCACGATATGGATACTTACGCATCACAACTTGAATACTCACGCATCACTAAGAGTTGTTACTTTGATAAACATGTGTATCCATCTTTGCATCCATTTGGATAATATACTTGAACGATATATATTCATCTTTGTAGAAGTATCTAAAAATGGATCTGAATTACTACATGCGACCTCATTCATGGATATAAAATTGTCATCCTGATGACATGTGCGGTGTACGAGATAAATTCATACAGGGGATAGAACAGTTCCTGCAGTTCGCCAAGGCGTTCCCTCAGTACATAGATGGCACCAAATTAAGTGTTTGTGGATGAGTTGTCACAACTTGAAATATCACTCAGAAGTGGATATGACATATCATTTGTACTCGAGAGTTTCACGCCAAATTATTAACAGTAGACCTCACACGGAGAACTTGTGTCTTCAGCATCGGAGCTGGAGCCTTATGTGGAGACATATATGGATGTCCACGACCATGCTGATTACGACGACGAGTGCGTGAACATAGATTTTGACGCTGCCAGGTCTAGTTTCAATTTAGAAAATCATGTTGCTGCTGAGGAGGCATTAAATATCGATGTTGCAAAGTTCATAGAGTTACTGGAGAATGCAAGTAGTACTCTATTATATCCTGGTTGTGAGGATCATTCACCGTTGGAGGTGGTTACAAGACTGTTTACAATCAAGTCCTATTTTAATATTTTGCAAGTATGTTACAACCGACTGACAGAGTTGATTATAGAGATCTTGTCGGTGGGTTCTGTGGTGCCACATTCCCCTTTTCGGGTAGCACGGCTGAGAAATACTTTCGGTATCATCCGATCGGGATAGAATGAATCAAGATCTTTTTCTCGTTATGGATTTGCTTTTTCGGAATTGATTCTCATATTCAGTGGACCGTGCCCCAAGGATGGACTTAGCGGCAGAGTCAAGAGGGACCTCTCTACTGTAAATTTTTTTGCCTAGTTTTCGTTGTCGCCTTGTTGCAATGACCAGATTCCAGCATTTTAGGATTATTTTTAAAATTTTAGGATTTATGGCAATATTTTAATTTATTTTGCTTACATATCCTATTGACTTGTGCACCTGTCCATCACCGAATTATTTGGAGCTTTACCTTGACTGTTATACCCGAACAAAGTTCACATACCTCTCATAGACATGCTATTCTATTTTTTTGCACTTTGTGCAACTCCCAGATACTTTACTTTGAGCCTCATTTGGATGCACAAATATCGTTACAAATGTACGTATTTAAATTCCCATACCTGTACCCATCCATGTTCCAACAGACATTAGAGACCCAACATGCACCTGTTTTGTCCAAACAAAAATACGTTATTATTCTACATTGAGTATACTACATTTAGTATATTGACACCGTAGTAAAATTATGGCCCTACCTGCCTCTAAATAATTAGAGAGCACCATGCGCAGTATTTATTTATTAATTAATACGATGGCCCGTATCACCCAAGAAAACCAGGCCCTGTCCCTGCCCAGGCTCACCCCGACCCCCTCAGGACCCTCACACAACTTTTCTCTTCAATTCTGTGAATTTTAGCATTTTCAGAAATCTGGTGTTTTTCCCAGACAATTTCGTAATTGCGTAATTTCCCAAAATAGGACCTCTGCGCAATTTATGAAATTGTAGGGACTTTTTTGCAAATTATAGTGCGAGGTGTCACCCCCTCATTGGTCGGTGAACATGCACCGTCCATTCCAAAAGGAGTCCAGATTCGATGTATTTACATAAAGCAAATATCCTAATTATGAAATTACTAAATTACCCCTTAAATAATAATTTCTATAAAAAGAAAAATTCCTAACCCTAACCCAGCCCAGCCCGCAGCCGACCCCCCCCCCCCGCTGGAGCGGCGAGCCCCCCCCGTCGGAGCCACTCCGCAGCTGTTCTCCCCCCCCCCCCCCCCCCCCGCGGCGAAGCCAGCCCCTCCCGCCGCTGAGCTCCGCCGCCCTCTCCCAGCCCCCGAGCCCATCTCCCCTCATCTCCCTCCGCCTGACGACCCCCACGACTCCGCCACCACCACCATCACCATCTTCCCAGCTCCTCCTCCTCCTCGCCATGATCCCCGCCCCCGCAGCTGTCCCCCGCCGGCCTCGCCCAGCCAACCTTCCCCCGGCCTCGATCCCCTCTACCTCCTCCGCCCTTCCTCCCCACCCTGTCGATTCCGCCACCACCACCATCATCATCACTCGCCACCACCACCACCATCATCATCGTCGCCATCTCCTCCGCCCTCCGCCACCCGACCCCCCTCGAACCCCCTGAGCAGCCCCCGACTCCCCCGCCACTGTGAAGCCCGACCTCCACGACGACCAGAGCCCCAGAAGCGGTCGTCCTCCATCGCGAGCTACCTCCAGCACCTTCCTCCGGCCAATCCAGACCCGGCCAGCGTAGCCTCCCAACTCCGGCAAGTCTCCGGCAGAGACCAGAACCCTAAAACTAACCGGACACGGCAACCAGACATCGTGTCGTGTCGCATCTCTTCACAGACACGAAGAAAAGTCATTCTGCGGAGCCCTGTTCAGGTAACCCGTCCTATCTCCTCGTAATTCTATTTTTAATTCCGTTAGTTGTGACACGTAGGCTACGTAACCCTCTCGATGTCCGTGCAATCCGCTCGGAGCATCGCGTCCTGTGGCGATCGCGAACTGCGTTCCAAAAACAGGAAAAATAACGCCCCGATTCACCCCGGAACTGAGTACGCCCCGCCAAATGGGACGACTTGGTCGCACGCGGTCTTTACCAAAAAGTGCGCACCATTGGTACGGACATGCGGGATTTCACAGAAGTTGATTTGGATGTGCGTGCACACCGGAATCAACGCGTATCCGCCGACAACGTCCCGTATCCGCCTGTTCTGGAACACGCTGTAACTTTGTGTACACACGTCGGATCGAAACGAAACTTGCGCCATCGGACTCGTAGCAATACGCTGGTCCTGTGATCCAAGTTTGGTTCGATTCTGAGAACGTTGACAAAATTCCGTATCGTGGGCCCCATAGGCTCCACTTGACGGGCGATTTTGTGATCGGCTCATCGGAATCCAATTCTAGAAGTTCCGTTGGGTTCGTATCATCGTTCTGGACTTGTTAACACTAAGTTTGGCGAATTTGGAAACCTTTGACCCTGACACATTTTTTGGTGCAAAGTGTCCCACATGTGGACCCCGCTTTGACCGAAAACTGTCTTTTTTGCCCCTGTGTCCAAATTGGACTTAAGGACTGGCGTTTTTAGCTATTTGATATTTTCTGAGACTGTTGGTGATATTTATTTCAACATCCGAAGACGTTCATTCTGAGACCATAGTTTCTGACACTTGGTATTTGACATCTGGACGTATATTTTGCAGCTCTCTTGCCAGGCAAGTATACCTTGCCTTGTTGTACTGTTTAAATTCAGTTATTGTTAGTTATATGTTTATTTATTATATAAATGTGCGCGTCCGAGCAGACTCGGGTGCAGCCAACGAAGGCGTTGACGTTAGGAGTGGTATCTGACCTAGTGTCTAGTAGACCCACCTAAAGTTGTGAAGTTATTGATATAACTTCCCAGGCCTTGACACATATCATTACACGTCACAGAGTGAGTTCATGTAGGGACGCGTGCCTCATGCGCGACTGACCATCAGTATGAGCAACATGTGTAACGGTATGTAGCTTAGTTATTTATTTTATTGAGACTTGCATCATAGTAGGAGATGTCCACGTCATTTTTATGACTTGTACATCTATATTGGGCGGGGAAGATACTAGTAGACTTATGGGACACCCCCTCCTTGAGTCTTTTATCCTTCGTACCATGCTCCTCATGGTCGATTGCAGAGCTACCCGTGTGTCCGGGGGCATATGACACATATACTAGCCGGTCATGACGATTGGTGAATTACGTCAGCATATGTCAAGCCTACACATTCCCATGCGTACTATCAGGTCTTTAAATTGCATTCACTTAGATGGTTAGCACACCCCATTTATTTATTCAGTATTTACATACATGGCATGTTGTTTTTTGTATCTTGTTATGTCCCTCTGAGGACCTGGTCCCTTTCCAGGCGTAGATGTTCATGAGTATTCGCAGGAGCGCAGATCCGGACATGTTACGTATATTCCGAGGAGGTCTTCTCTTCGAGCCTCGTGACTGTCAGATGCTGTATTTATATGGTGTGTATCTGGTTTCTTTTATATTCTTTTTCGGCAGTAGATTTGTTTCCATCCGACTGTCATTCTTTAGATATCTGTATTGAGATCTAGTTACCTGGTTATTGGTTATTCATGTATATGTGATTTCTGTGGATGAGATTTAGATATTACCCTGTGACTTGTGATAGTTTTACCATTTATGAATTATTGTTCATTATACAGCGTACGCTCGTATATATGGTTTCCATATATTGGAGTTGCCATATATACAGGCGGCTGGCATGCTTACGTGTCCTAGTCCTACGTATTTTGGTACTGGGGCATGACATGTTTTTAGTGGTGGCCCATGCAGGTCAGAGCATATTGTCTCAGTTACGTTACTGTACCGAGCAAGCCTGCACCTAGGATTAGAGTATAGGATCTCATCCCATTTAACTATGACTCATCCTTCTTCCAATCCATTCTATTTGAATAAATTGCATCTTGCTTGAATCTGTGCTTCCCTAATAATTCTTCGAGTATAGCCCCTGCTAGAGTAGAGGAATCCCTGTTGATAGAATGATATTTAGGTTAATATTCCTACTTAGAATACAACTAGGGCTTTGACACATCACTAAGTCTAGGATACTAAATGAACCCTAGTCTTCCATATTACTAAATAAACCCTAGCATCACTACCTATAGATTAACTTACCATTGTCCCTTGACGTATTTATGTATGACTTGAGAGTAGTACAACCACTACTAGGATTAGTTAGAGAATTGACCATAGTGTTGACCCTAGTCTTGAGGAACCCATAAAAATCTAAGGTTAAATATTAGGACTAAAACCTCATCCTATGTTGGATAACCAGAGTTTTACGCCAGAGACCCTTTACTCGTGTTGGCGTAAAACCCATTTGACCGTTGTTGGCATAAGAACCAAACAAACTGCCTAGTTGGCGTAAAAGCCAAATGACTTTCTAGTTGGCGTAAAAGCCAAATTATGCAGGAGATTGTCTCCTTTACGCCGCAGTTATGACAACCGCTACCCACGTTCCCTTAGTCTTCCTTATCCTGCGTATGACACGTCATGCAAGCCACGTAGGTAACTGCCCTGCGTAAACCTGATGATTCATGAATAATAGATAACCAGCGTAGAGTAACCTGATTAGGCGTAACATAAGGATAGGATGTGAGTGTATTGTTACATCCTTAGCTTTCCCCAGGCATGACCAAATCTTGTGCATTAAAGGCAGAGGTACGCCTCGAGCCCTGTGCAAAAA
Source organism: Iris macrosiphon (assembly GCA_036927795.1). Lineage (NCBI taxonomy): Eukaryota > Viridiplantae > Streptophyta > Magnoliopsida > Asparagales > Iridaceae > Iris > Iris macrosiphon. The sequence continues at coordinate 13,374,735 of JAYESA010000007.1, forward strand.
GAAATAGCTTTTGACAGGACATCTGGTTTTGTCTTACCTCGAGCGGAAAAAAAATGACTTGTATCCAATAAAGTCACTAAACGACAACCTGGGTCCCCGTGCAAATTCATCATCACAAACCGTTCACTCGATCGTTATGCAAGTACTGTTGTCAGATGTCAGGATTCACTAATTTTGACTGACAAACTCATGAGTTTCTCGTACAACTTTACGCTGCTGTCACGACCCGCACCCGGTATAGGGGCACGAGAGCGTGGGTACGTCCAGCCTACGCCGCAGCATCGGTGGTAGAATGCTGTCTAGGTCACAGTGTTTCTATATAACTGAATACCTGTCAATGATATACATCTCACAATAATCTCAATCGCAACAACTATAAGGCACGATAAAAGATAAAGGAATTGACATAGTTAAACACCATGTCTCAAAATATAAAGATAACTCGCAGTCTAGCTGTCCAACATAAGTCTAACATAAACTGAAACAACCTCCATAAGTCTCAAGCAAAAATAAATACTATCTAGATAGCTGTAGGCAATGTCTCGTCTAGAAGCATAGTCTCCTCTAGGATCTCTGGTACATAGTCTGCATCTATACCTAGTCCGTAGTGCGTGGTACAGAAATCCTCAAGGTTCTCTGGAAAAAAATATCCAGTCAGGATTGGAACGAAATACACCTCTAACAGCAGTTCCACATATATTGACAAAAACTATAATACAGTGTAAAGAAATACAAGACAGAATAAAATACTGGCAATAAGAAATACTGGAACAAAGTACTGGAACATCATCATCAATATGCATCTGACAAGGAATAAAACTACAAGTGTACGTAGGTACAAAGAACTGGTATGTAAGTGTGTATAAGAACAACAACTAGAACATATAGAAATACAAGATCAATCTATCAAGATACATGTTAAGAATCATCTATCTAAGTGTGTGAAACATCAGTATATCATGTGATCGGCTTGGGACTATATGACTCATTACATGGATTAGCGATCATCCCCAACAGGTCAGGCTAACCAGATGTAACAGCGATGAGGCATGTAAGGGTAAGGCTGCACCGACGTGAGATGTGAATGAGCTAATGCTGCATGTAAAGTTGGGTATGATCACATAAGCTACTAATATTTCCCCGTTTTTCCCAGCTAGCACGATGGATTCCAATCACGACTCCTCGTGACAGGTCTCAATGATGCTAACTCGTGTAAACAACAGTGTCAGAGTCATGTACGCTATACAACAAGAATTATAGAGATAATCAACATAATGGAAACTGTCAGAGAATGTACTCGCCTGTGGTCCTTAGCTGGCAATACCAATATCCGGGTTCCAAGGTACCGTCTGAGTGATCCAACAGTCCTATAGATATATCATAAACATAATACTGCATCAGACATTACACTAATACACCATCAACACAATGATCAAGGACTATACTAGGGGGGTCACGTCTGTAGTTGCTGTGCATAACAGACAGTCAATGGTACGGTCATGCCAGTACGTCAGTGTACATATGGCAGTCTACTAACATACTACATGGTCACAGGTCAATGTAACTGCGGGGTTATCCCTGATTACATTCAAGTCATCTATAATATGGCCTAACATACATAAATGTCTATTAGTTACCATTACACTATATGTTTATATATTATATAGATATACTAGCAAGGCTTATACCATGTGTATACACAATAGCATAAAAATATATATATATATATATACTAGGGATACCTAGAATACATATATATGAGTACGTATATATATATAAGTTGAGCATAATATCCACATACCTCTACGTATATATATATATGTACCTACGTGCATGTATTGATACCTACGCATACTAACGCATGATCTACGGATGTGTAAGTAGTCGAGTATAGGCTCATGTCGAACCTGCGTGCGGACACAAGACGATGACGATGGCTACGGGCGATGGTCACGAACAGGGAAGGCCGGTCGAGTGCAGGTCTGTCATTGAACTCCGGTCGGCAGCGTCGTTGAACAGTCGGTCAGCGCGAAAACTCTCGATCGGCAGCGTCGTCGTCTTCAGCGCGGGAACTCTCGGTCGGCAGCGTCGTCGACTTCAGCACGGGAACTCTCGGTCGGCAGCGTCGTCGACTTCAGCGCGGGGGTCCAGGCTTTCGACAGCACCGTCGACTTCAGCGCGGGGGTCCATGCGCGGGGGTCCGGGCGTTCAGCAACCTACTTGAGTCGACGAGGGCGGGTTCAGGCGTCCGGCGGTCTGCTTGAATCGACGAGGGCGGGGTCAGGCGTCCGTCGGTCTGCTCGAATCGACGAGGGCGGGTTCAGGCGTCCGGCGGTCTGCTCGCGGGATCAGCGGATGGTGATGGCAGCCGGTTTAGGGTTAGGGGAGTATTTGATCGGCTGTGGGTTGGGAAGGAAAAGAAAAGAGGAAGTAGGTTTATATATATATAGTATTATGTAAGGGTTGACCTAGGATTGGGTTGACTGGTCAACTCTCTTGGAATTTGCCTCTTATGGAGATGTTTCAAGGGCCAAGATTTAAGAGAATTAAAATGGAAGGATATGATGCATTAATTTCAAGATTTTTGAGGCTATGGTTTCGAGAAGATTAAGGTTGCAATGTCACAGTCCCCAAAATTATGGGAAAAATATACATGAAGGGAAATTGGATTTATTCGCATGTCGTGTCCAACAAATAGGGAAACTGCACAAAATTGAATTTATTAAGGATTAGATACAATGGGTTGCGACGAATGTTGCGCATCTAAACTGAAACACAACGAGTTATGGTTATGAGCCACACAAGGATCGAAGTAATAGTTTAGTACGTCTAGGACAAGGGTGAGACATCAGTTGGAAGACAAGGCTCGTATAGCGTCCTAATTATCGAAACAATAATAAATTGCAACAGTCAAATAATCATCATCAATTGTTGAAATATAATTAATATCGTGCAAATTATTTATACATTAATTACGAAAAGACGAAAATACCCCTAATCCAAAAAGTGGGGGTGACAAGTCTACCCTCCTTAAAGAATTTTGTCCTCGAAATTTAAAATGACTAACACAAGAACAAGCAATCAATTAATGAATTATACCTCAAGTCTCGAAGAGATATGGATACCGCTCGCGCATTTTATCCTCTCTCTCTCCCAAGTTGATTCTCCTGGAGAGTGGTTTCTCCATGCAACACGAACCAAGGGAATAGTCTGGTTCCGCAATATCTTCTCTCTACGATCCAAGATCTCCACCGGTTGTTCAGGATAGCTGAGTGTCGGTCCAACTTTGATCTCCGAGTGATCTAATACGTGACTAGGATCTGCCACGTACCGTCTCAGCTGCGACACGTAGAACACGTTATGTACTCCATCTAGAGCAGGCGGTAAGTCAAGTCTATAGGCCACTGCACCGACCCTTGCAAGAACACTGAAGGGCCCGATGTATCGTGGACTAAGCTTTCCTCCTCTGCCGAAATGAATCGTGCCCTACGTCGGAGAAATTTGTAGGAACCCCAAATCGCCAACCTAGAACAACGATCTTAACATGCAACCTAAACAAAGCAATCACAAACCAAACAAAATAAATCAAAACAATACCTGAAACTCTAGGGGTCTACGGTGACTATCTGTCCAATGCCGCTGTCTGTCCTGCGCCACTCGCAGTCTGTCTCTGATAAGTTTTACCTTTTTTGCTGCATCCACGACCATTTCTGGTCCTAACAAGGCTCTTTCTCCAACATCATCCCAAGATAAAGGGGTACGACACCTCCGTCCATATAAAGCCTCGAATGGTGACATCTCAATGCTGGCCTGGTAGCTGTTGTTGTAAGCAAACTCTACCAAGTGTAGATGATCCTCCCAAGAACCTCCGAGATCCAATACGCAAGTGCGTAACATATCTTCAAGAGTCTGAATAGTCCTTGCAGACTGCCCGTCTGTTTGAGGGTGATATGCGGTACTGAACTTGAGCTGAGTGCCCAAGCTAGACTGCAGGCTCCTCCAGAAATGGAAAGTAAAACGACTATCCCGATCTGAGACAATACTCACAGGAACTCCATGTAATCTGACAATCTGCTGTACGTACATCTCTGCTAGCTTCTCCGTCGAAGTACCCACTTTAAAAGGTAAGAAGTGGGCTATTTTGGTCAATCTATCCACGATGACCCAAATTGCGTCCTTTCCTCCTGGAGAATGAGGAAGTCCCGAAACGAAGTCTATAGTCACGTGCTCCCACTTCCATTCTGGAATGGGTAAAGGTTGAAGCAATCCCCCTGGCCTCTGACGATCTGCTTTCACCTGTTGGCACACTAAACATCGGGATACGAAGCGTGCTACTTCGTGCTTCATACCATACCACCATACATGCCTCCTCAAATCTCGATACATCTTGTTGGCTCCGGGATGCATCGAGTACTGAGAGCGATGTGCCTCCTGTAAAACTTCTTCGCGCAGCTCTCCACTTGGCACACACATCCTCATGCCATGTCGTAAGGATCCATCATCCGCAATAGTGAAATCGTCTATCAATCCTGCCTGAACTTGTGCCCTAATATTCCTTAGAGTCTCATCATCATACTGCGCAGCTCTAATTCTGTCTATCAACTCTGATTGAATCTGCAGTCCCCACATCTGAATCTCAGCTCTTGGAACTAATACCTCAATTTCTAAGCTCTCAAGATCAGCTAATAAGTGTCTATCCGAAGTCAAGCACATAGCCATTGGGTACCTGCTCAAGGCATCCGCGACTACGTTGGCTTTTCCTGGATGATACTGTAATGAGATATCAAAGTCTTTCATCAATTCTAACCACCTTCTCTGTCTCATATTCAGCTTCTTCTGTGTAATCACGTACTTTAAGCTCTTGTGGTCTGTGAAGATTTCCACACGCTCTTCGTACAGATAGTGCTTCTACAGCTTTAGGGCAAAGATAACTGCCGCTAACTCCAGATCGTGAGTGGGGTAGTTCTTTTCATGAGGGCGTAATTGTCTTGAAGCATAGGCAATTACTTTCCCGTGTTGTTGAAGAACGCATCCCAACCATTTTCCTGAAGCATCACTGTAGATAGTGAATCCACCTGTCCCTGAGGGCAATGTCAAAACTGGCGCTGTCATCAATCTCCTCTTCAGCTCATCGAATGCGGCTTGACATTCTTCTGTCCAGACAAATTCCACATCCTTCTTGGTCAGCCTAGTCATTGGCTCTGCAATCTTGGAGAAGTCTTGTACAAATCTTCTGTAGTATCCTGCTAGTCCGAGAAAGCTCCTGATTTCAGCTACCGTACCGGGGGTAGCCCATGACTTCACTGCCTCTATCTTCTTTGGGTTAACTGAAATTCCGTCACCCGTTACCATATGTCCAAGAAATTCAACCTTTCCAAGAAAGAACTCACACTTTGAAAGCTTCCCGTATAATTTCTCTCTCCTGAGTGTTTCTAAGACTATTCTCAAGTGCTCTTCATGCTCTTCTGGGATTTTTGAATATACTAGAATGTTGTCAATAAACACCACTACGAACTTGTCAAGGTACTGATGGAACACCTTGTTCATCAAGTTCATAAATACTGCTGGTGCATTGGTTAAACCAAACGGCATTACTGTAAATTCAAACTGGCCATATCTGGTTCGAAAGGCGGTCTTCGGTGTGTCTTCTTTCTTCACTTTTACCTGATGATAGCCGGACCTCAAGTCTATTTTTTAAAACACCTTCGCTCCGTTCAATTGATCGAAAAGATCATCTATCCTCGGCAGCGGGTATTTGTTTTTGATAGTGAGGTTATTCAAACCTCTATAATCGATACACATACATACCGTGCCATCCTTCTTTGGTACAAATAATACCGGTGCTCCCCATGGCGATGAACTGGATCTAATAAAACCTTTGTCTTGCAGCTCCTCAACTTGTTTCTTTAGTTCTATCAATTCGTTGTTGTTAACTCTATAGACATGTTGTGAAATAGGCTCTGCTCCTGGTATCAAGTCTATAGAGAACTCAACATCTCTGTCTGGCGGCAAGCCTGGAAACTCCTCTGGAAATACATCTAGGAACTCCGCTATAAGTGGATGCAGTATCTCTTCTTCTTCCACCCTGGCTCCGCAAAAAGTGCCTCTGTTCTGCTCCTCTGGCAATCTCAAACTCTGGCTCTCCTGGTGGTCGAAATACTACTCTACCTCCGTGACAATCTATAGAAGCATGGTGTTTACTTAACCAGTCTATTCCGAGTATAATATCGTATTCCGGAAGTGGCATGACGAGTAAACTCATGCTCAATTCTCGGCCTTCCAATGACACTCTCCGATCCTTGCAACAATCACGGATTAGGATAATGCCTCCTCCTGTCGTGATCTTGCAAGTCCTATCTAATGGTTCCATTTCTAAATGATGCTTAAGGGCATAAGATACAGATACAAAACTATAGGAAGCGCCAGAATCAAATAATGCAAGTGCTGGAATAGAATCGAGTAAAACTGAACCTGAAATCACGTCTCCAGTTGGCTCGGTCTCCTCAGTGGTCATGGCGTAAGCTCGTCCTTGTGGTGCTCCTCTCTGTTGCTGCTGCTGCTGAGCAAACCTCTCCTGCTGTGATGGAAGTGGAGGTCCTCTCTGCTGGCCTCCTGGTACAATAGGTGCTCTGGCTGGTCCTCTCTGAGCTGCTCCTCCTCCTTGGCAATTCTGAATAGTTGGGCAGTCCCTCAGCTGATGTGCTGCTGATCCACACGATAAGCAAGTGCCCAACCTTTTCCTGCAGATGTCTCTTGTATGTCCCATCTTTCCGCAATACGAACATGGGGCAACGAGTTGATTATGTCTTTGTGGTTGTGGTTGTTAAGCATGTCCTCGAACTGGTGCCTGTTGCTGGTGTTGCTGCTGGTGTTGTTGCTGGTATGGCCTAGTTTGTTATTGAAAGTGTGGGCGCTTGGCTGGTCCTGTGTTACCTCCTGTTGCTCCGGATGTATCGCGTCCTCTCTTGGGCCTGAGATCCAAGTCGTCTTCGGCAATCTGGGCATCCATCAGAATACTCTCAAATGTAGCAGTACGTCGTCCCGAAGTACGAGACTTGATCTCCCTATTTAGTCCCTTCCTGAATTTTCGTGCTCTGTCTCCTGGGTCTCGAACCATCGATGGTGCAAATTGACTCAATCGACAAAACTCTGCAGCATATTCGTCGACTGACATACCTCCTTGGACTAAGTCATGGAACTGACTTTCTAATGCTCCCAAGGCTACGTCAGGAAAGAATTTCTCTTTGAAGAGTTTCTTAAAGTCCTCCCAAGTAAGTTCTTCAGCGGCGAGTCTCGGCTCTGTACGATACCACGTCAGTGCGATATCAAACATCTGGCTGCCAGCGGCCTCTATCTGAAGAATCTCTGGAATCTGTGATAAGCGCAGATTTCTCTCTATGTCTTCTAACCATTCGTCAGCATATAGTATTCCTTCTGTGCCTTTGAACTCTCGAGGCATCATCCTCTTAAAGTCCACTATGGTACCGGCCTTTGTTGTTGTTGACCTTGACGTTGCGGTTGTCGTGCTACCCTCTCCACAGCTTGGAGAGTTACCTGATGAGCATTCTCCATGCTCTCTCTCATCAGTTCGGTCTGCGCCTGGTGTGCTTTTGCTTGCATTCTCTGAGCCTCATCTTGAACACGCTGAGCCTCTGCTGTTACTCTCTGGGCCTCTAGCATGCCCTGCATCAATGCGAACATCTGTGCCCCGTCAGTGGGCACTCCTCCGGGAATCAGTATCGGTGGTGGTGGAAGGTTGTCTGTCATAGCTGGGGCAATCCTCTGTATAGGTGGAGGAGAAATCCCGTTAGTTGCAGATACTCCCACACGAACAGGAGATGTAGGAGAATCTCCAGGTATCTGTTCGTCAGGTTGAGAGGTGGCAGTCCTCTCTGAATTGGCTGCTCCCATTCTCATGGATCTAGTATTCGGCGATATCCTGAAAATAGATCAAAGAATTAATTAAGGTGATAGATATGATATTATCAAGGAAGGATACTAAAGTGCTAAAGGAAGCAATCCATTAGATTAGCAATATAAAGTTCAGAATTTCCTAGTGTGATTGAGCATTTTCTCATCCTAGATCCGATTTCCTATATCCTAGCACAGGCTCGCAGCAGTACAACTAAGTTGTCGCACTACCACGATATCGCATAACTTGCGAAACTAGACCTGTATGGGCCACCACTAAAAACGTGTCACGACCCGCACCCGGTATAGGGGCACGAGAGCGTGGGTACGTCCAGCCTACGCCGCAGCATCGGCGGTAGAACGCTGTCTAGGTCACAGTGTTTCTATATAACTGAATACCTGTCAATGATATACATCTCACAATAATCTCAATCACAACAACTATAAGGCACGATAAAAGATAAAAGAATTGACATAGTTAAACACCATGTCTCAAAACATAAAGATAACTCGCAGTCTAGCTGTCCAACATAAGTCTAACATAAACTGAAACAACCTCCATAAGTCTCAAGCATAAATAAATACTATCTAGATAGCTGTAGGCAATGTCTCGTCTAGAAGCATAGTCTCCTCTAGGATCTCTGGTACATAGTCTGCATCTATACCTAGTCCGTAGTGCGTGGTACAGAAATCCTCAAGGTTCTCTGGAAAAAAATATCCAGTCAGGATTGGAACAAAATACACCTCTAACAGCAGTTCCACATATATTGACAAAAACTATAATACAGTGTAAATAAATACACGACAGAATAAAATACTGGCAATGAGAAATACTGGAATAAAGTACTGGAACATCATCATCAATATGCATCTGACAAGGAATAAAACTACAAGTGTACGCAGGTACAAAGAACTGGTATGTAAGTGTGTATAAGAACAACAACTAGAACATATAGAAATACAAGATCAATCTATCAAGATACATGTCAAGAATCATCTATCTAAGTGTGTGAAACATCAGTATATCATGTGATCGGCTTGGGACTATATGACTCATTACATGGATTAGCGATCATCCCCAACAGGTCAGGCTAACCAGATGTAACAACGATGAGGCATGTAAGGGTAAGGCTGCACCGACGTGAGATGTGGGTGAGCTAATGTTGCATGTAAAGTTGGGTATGATCACATAAGCTACTAATATTTCCCCATTTTTCCCAGCTAGCACGATGGATTCCAATCACGACTCCTCGTGACAGGTCTCAATGATGCTAACTCGTGTAAACAACAGTGTCAGAGTCATGTACGCTATACAACAAGAATTATAGAGATAATCAACATAATGGAAACTGTCAGAGAATGTACTCGCCTGTGGTCCTTAGCTGGCAATACCAATATCCGGGTTCCAAGGTACCGTCTGAGTGATCCAACAGTCCTATAGATATATCATAAACACAATACTGCATCAGACATTACACTAATACACCATCAACACAATGATCAAGGACTATACTAGGGGGGTCACGTCTGTAGTTGCTGTGCATAACAGACAGTCAATGGTACGGTCATGCCAGTACGTCAGTGTACATATGGCAGTCTACTAACATACTACATGGTCACAGGTCAATGTAACTGCGGGGTTATGCCTGATTACATTCAAGTCATCTATAATATGGTCTAACATACATAAATGTCTATTAGTTACCATTACACTATATGTTTATATATTATATAGATATACTAGCAAGGCTTATACCATGTGTATACACAATAGCATAAAAATATATATATATATACTAGGGATACCTAGAATACATATATATGAGTACGTATATATATATAAGTTGAGCATAATATCCACATACCTCTACGTATATATATATATGTACCTACGTGCATATATTGATACCTACGCATACTAACGCAAGATCTACGGATGTGTAAGTAGTCGAGTATAGGCTCATGTCGAACCTGCGTGCGGACACGAGACGATGACGATGGCTACGGGCGATGGTCACGAACAGGGAAGGCCGGTCGAGTGCAGGTCTGTCGTCGAACTCCGGTCGGCTGCGTCGTTGAACAGTCGGTCAGCGCGAGAACTCTCGATCGGCAGCGTCGTCGTCTTCAGCGCGGGAACTCTCGGTCGGCAGTGTCGTCGACTTCAGCGCGGGAACTCTCGGTCGGCAGCGTCGTCGACTTTAGCGCGGGGGTCCAGGCGTTCGACAGCACTGTCGACTTCAGCGCGGGGGTCCAGGCGTGGGGGTCCGTGCGTTCAGCAGCCTGCTCGAGTCGACGAGGGCGGGTTCAGGCGTCCGGCGGTCTACTCGAATCGATGAGGGCGGGTTCAGGCGTCCGGCGGTCTGCTCGCGGGATCAGCGGATGGTGATGGCAAACGGTTTAGGGTTGGGGGAGTATTTGATCGACTGTGGGTTGGATAGGAAAAGAAAAGAGGAAGTAGGTTTATATATATATAGTATTATGTAAGGGTTGACCTAGGATTGGGTTAACTGGTCAACTCTCTTGGAATTTGCCTCTTATGGAGATGTTTCAAGGGCCAAGATTTAAGGGAATTAAAATAGAAGGATAGGATGCATTAATTTCAAGGTTTTTGAGGCTATGGTTTCGAGAAGATTAAGGTTGCAATGTCACAGTCCCCAAAATTATGGGAAAAATATATATGAAGGGAAATTGGATTTATTCGCATGTCGTGTCCAACAAATAGGGAAACTGCACAAAATTGAATTTATTGAGGATTAGATACAATGGGTTGCGACGAATGTTGCGCATCTAAACTGAAACACAACGAGACGTGGTTATGAGCCACACAAGGATCGAAGTAATAGTTTAGCACGTCTAGGACAAGGGTGAGACATCAGTTGGAAGACAAGGCTCGTATAGCGTCCTAATTATCGAAACAACAATAAATTGCAACAGTCAAATAATCATCATCAATTGTTGAAATATAATTAATATCGTGCAAATCATTTATACATTAATTACGAAAAGACAAAAATATCCCTAATCCAAAAAGTGGGGGTGACAGCTGCAACGAATGCTAGACTTTACGTGCAGATATTTACGTGCAGATTTCTACGCACAGACTTTTTACGCTGATAGCTCTGAAGCCATGCCTTACGCCAAAATATTTTATCTCTGCTTTATGCAGACAACCTCGAACCCCTACTTTACGCAGACTTTCTTGAAATCTCTGTTTTAGGCGGACAACCTATAGTGTATATTAAGATTGTAGAACTTAGAAGGCCATACCTCTTTTGGGTCAACTAGCGACTTAGACAAGGAGTTAGAATAACAACTGTAGAGATTGTAGAGTCTTGTCCTTTTGTGAATGTGAATTGTTTTATAATTTCTCATATCATAATCTAGCATACTTATATTTACTATACTACCTTGACTTATACTGCTATTATAGCCTAGTTTTGCAAGCTTATTCTTTATCAAGCTTGTTCATAATATATGTATTATTGGAGTACTACACTAATACATTTCAGAATCAGTGTATTACGGTCTGATCAACCATAGTGCACTTGGTTCGCCCTTCGCATAACTACTTTACGTGGATTGAGATATATAGTAATTAGTAGACAGATGTACTTGCCCTCTAGATATGTCATAGCATATCGTATCAGCTACCTAGCTATGCTGATATGAATATGTGAATAGGGATTACCAGAATAGGATTTTAATCCACAACTGCCTTGACAATTCCCATTTGAATTCTTTAAACGCCTTGAATCCCCACACTTCTAAATCTATTACCTTCCCCTTGAACTCTTGATTATTGTTTTTCGTCTTCCCTTATTTCGGAAAGACGAAACCTCGTGCTTAGTATAAATACAAATAGTGTACTGTTTCTGTAGCCATTTCTGTTTGTTTCTTGGGTAATTACCAAACCCTATTATTAGATTTGATTTCAGTATATAAACAGTGCTACCTTTAGAATGACCTTCACTACCTACCTACGTTTTATTACGTTCCTGATACATGCATCACTATGGCAGTGTAAAATTTTTGCCTCGTAACTCGGGTCAAGTTCAGAACTCAAGTGTTACGATAAAGAATGTATCATTTTGCTGATAGGGGTCTAAATGGATTTCACCTGGATGAACGATTGACTGACTCCTGAATGGATAGCAGCACCTATGACTAGGTTGACTTATAAGGATTAAGAATTCCTATGGACCGACTCACCAAGTCAGCACATTTCTTACCTTTAGAGTTGGTCAGTCTGCAGAAGCTTTAGCTAACTTATATATGAGACAAATCGTAAGATTGTACGGCATACCAGTCAGCATTGTACCAGACAAGGATTCGCGTGACCAGAGTTGGTAGTCAACACCGTAGAGACAGTTAAGTAAATACAAGGACACTTGCGAGCAGTGCAAGACAGACAGAAGTAGTGGGCAGACCGTCATCATCGTCCCTTGGAATTCAAAGAGGACGATCATGTCATCTTGAAGATCTCACCTACTAGAGACACCATTTGATTCGGAGGATGCAGCAAGTTGAGTCCAAGGTATATTGGACCATTAACGTGCTAAAAAGAGTGGGAGTAGTGGCATATCAACTTGCGCTACCACCTTCACTTGAGGGAGTACTTGATGTATTCCACGTGTCGCAACTCAGGCAAAATGTGACAAACAGCAGTCATGTTCTCAACCATTCGGAGATCACCATTAGGCCGAGCTTGTCATACCAAGAGCAACCCATGGGAATCCTTGATCATCGAGAAAAGGCATTGAGGAATCAGTCTATTTCTTTGGTCCGCGTGGCATGGAAGCATGGCGCGCCAGGAGAATCTACTTGGAAGTGTGTGGACGACATGCGTAAACGTTTTTCGAACTTATTCGTAAACCAAGATATAAATTACTTTGTTAAATTATATCTTATGCCATCTTTGACTTCTACCATGGCTTAGTTTTAATTTCGAGGACGAAATTTTTATAAGTCGGGTAGATTGTAAACCCTCTAGACCAGATTCCAGCATTTTAGGATTATTTTTAACAATTTAGGATTTATGGCAATATTTTAATTTATTTTGCTTACATATCCTATTGACTTGTGCACCTGTCCATCACCGAATTATTTGGAGCTTTACCTTGACTGTTATACCCGAACAAAGTTCACATACCTCTCCTAGACATGCTATTCTATTTTCTTGCACTTTGTGCAACTCCCAGATACTTTACTTTGAGCCTCGTTTGGACACACAAATATCATTACAAACGTACGTATTTAAATCTCCATACCTGTACCCATCCCTGTTCCAACAGACATTAGAGACCCAACATGCACCTGTTTTGTCCAAACAAAAATACGTTATTATTCTACATTGAGTATACTACATTTAGTATATTGACACCGTAGTAAAATTATGGCCCTACCTGCCTCTAAATAATTAGAGAACACCGTGCGCAGTATTTATTTATTAATTAATACGATGGCCCGTATCACCCAAGAAAACCAGGCCCTGTCACTGCCCAGGCTCACCCCCACCCCCTCAGGACCCTCACACAGCTTTTCTCTTCAATTCTGTGAATTTTAGCATTTTCAGAAATCTGGTATTTTTTCCAGACAATTTTGTAATTGCGTAATTTTCTAAAATAGGACCTCTGCGCAATTTATAAAATTGTAGGGACTTTTCTACAAATTACAGTGCGAGGTGTCACCCCCTCATTGGCCGGTGAACATGCACCGTCCATTCCAAAAGGAGTCCAGATTCGATGTATTTACATAAAGTAAATATCCTAATTACGAAATTACTAAATTACCCCTTAAATAATAATTTCTATAAAAAGAAAAATCCCTAACCCAGCCCAGCCCGCAGCCGAACCCCCCCCCCCCCCCCGCCGGAGCGGCGAGCCCCCCCGTCGGAGCCACTTCGCAGCTGTTCTTTCCCACCCCCCCCCCCCGCGGCGAAGCCAGCCCCTCCCGCCGCTGAGCTCCGCCGCCCTCTCCCAGCCCCCGAGCCCATCTCCCCTCATCTCCCTCCGCCTGACGACCCCCACGACTCCGCCACCACCGCCACCCCCATCACAGCCCGCCACCATCACCATCTTCCCAGCTCCTCCTCCTCCTCGCCATGATCCCCGCCCCCGCAGTTGTCCCCCGTCGGCCTCGCCCAGCCAACCTTCCCCCGGCCTCGATCCCCTCTACCTCCTCTGCCCTTCCTCCCCACCCTGTCGATTCCGCCACCACCACCATCATCATCACTCTCCACCACCACCGCCATCATCATCGTCGCCATCTCCTCCGTCCTCCGCCACCCGACCCCCCTCGAACCCCCTGAGCAGCCCCCGACTCCCCCGCCACTGTGAAGCCCGACCTCCACGACGACCAGAGCCCCAGAAGCGGCCGTCCTCCGCCGCGAGCTACCTCCAGCGTAGCCTCCCAACTCCGACAAGTCTCCGGCAGAGACCAGAACCCTAAAACTAACCGGACACGGCAACCAGACATCGTGTCGTGTCGCATCTCTTCACGGACACGAAGAAAAGTCATTCTGCGAAGCCCTGTTCAGGTAACCCGTCCTATCTCCTCGTAATTTCATTTTTAATTTCGTCAGTTGTGACACGTAGGCTACGTAACCCTCTCGATGCCCGTGCAACCCGCTCGGAGCATCGCGTCCTGTGGCGATCGCGAACCGCGATCCAAAAACAGGAAAAACAACGCCCCGATTTACCCGGAACTGAGTACGCCCCGCCAAACGGGACGACTTGGTCGCACGCGGTCTTTACCGAAACGTGTGCACCATTGGTACGGACGTGCGAGATTTTGCAGAAGTTGATTTGGATGTGCGTGCACACCGGAATCAACGCGTATCCGCCGACAACGTCCCGTATCCGTCTGTTCTGGAACACGCTGTAACTTTGTGTACACACGTCGGATCAAAACGAAACTTGCGCCATCAGACTCGTAGCAATACGCTGGTCCTGTGATCCAATTTTGGTTCGATTCTGAGAACGTTGACAAAATCTCGTATCGTGGGCCCCACAAGCTCCACTTGACGGGCGATTTTGTGATCGGCTCATCGGAATCCAATTTTGGAAGTTTCATTGGGTTCGTATCATCGTTCTGGACTTGTTGACACTAAGTTTGGCAAATTTGGAAACCTTTGACCCTGACACATTTTTCGGTGCAAAGTGGCCCACATGTGGACCCCGCTTTGATAGAAAACTGTCATTTTTGCCCCTGTGTCCAAATTGGACTTAAGGACAGGCGTTTCTAGCTATTTGATATTTTCTGAGACTGTTGGTGATATTTATTTCAGCATCCGGAGATGTTCATTCTGAGACCATAGTTTCTGACACTTGGTATTTGACATCTGGACGTATATTTTGCAGCTCTCTTGCCAGGCAAGTATACCTTGCCTTGTTGTAGTGTTTAAATTCAGTTATTGTTAGTTATATGTTTATTTATTATATAAATGTGCGCGTCCGAGCAGACTCGGGTGCAGTCAAAGAAGGCGTTGACGTTAGGAGTGGTATCTGACCTAGTGTCT